>CM061138.1:43499351-43726595 GCA_030789695.1 Scilla litardierei | reverse complement strand
TGCCCCAGGCAAACACCACCGCAGCTTGCAGCCAGAAACAACCGTGAAGAAGCTTAGACCCTGTTCGCCTGAAGAAGGGAATACAAATTCATCAATGGACTGTGGAGCCATAATACAGGCGAACACTGGTCAGAGTAAGCTCGAAAGCGTCACCTTTTCATTTATCCTTGGGTTCCATGAGTTGTTATGGAGAGCTACACGAGGATCAACACCGTACGGGGTGTACTGCACCTGGTCTTTAAGGAGAGGAAGCCTTGCAGGTATGTACTCGTCATCACTGTCATAGTAGCTGCCACTTTCGGAACCAATAGCCCTGAGAACCATGGCTAAGAAGATAGAAATCGCCTACAGAAAGTATATGAAGCATAATAATAGTCAGTGGAAATGAAGCAGGTGCAAGTTTTTTTATGATGTTGGGGCATTTACTGCTTTAGAGTATAGATAGAAAATGAGAAACTGGAGCTTAAAGTTGAATGCATGGGAGTTATGAATAATGTGACAGCAGAATTTTAGTTGTTTAGTAGAAATCCAATCATAGCAAATTTTGGAGGTTTAACATGATTTAGATTACAACACAAGATAGTTGGCCGACATGTCAAGGCAGGTGAAACAGTCAAACACATAATTACATTCTGCCAATATTTTGACACGGCTACCAATCGTATAAAAATGAATCGAAATGGAGTTGGTCGAATTCCTCAAAAAGAGGGTTCAAGCCATCAAATCTCGTTGTCTGGCAGGTGTCCAAACAAAAATAACATCAGGATCATAATTATTAATATCATATGATATGCAATATGTACCTTACAATACAATACAATTTGATGAGATTTCAATGCACATCGACTTATCATATCAGACAGACAGATGTAAAATATCATAGACATGGTTGTCATACGTCGACTGATACAAATCATCAGCCAAAAGTGAGGTCCAGGTCAATTTTTATTCGGGTCATTTATGGTTTAAAGTTCGACACACTTCATATCATAGACATGGTTGTCATACGTCGACTGATACATGTCATCAGCCAAAAGTGAGGTCCAGGTCAATTTTTATTCGGGTCATTTATGGTTTAAAGTTCGACACACCATATTTGGAGTTAGAATTGATTCATTTCTCCTTTTGTCAACGAAATACACCCACATCTACCTTCCTGAGCTCCTTTTAATTTTGCCAAAATGCTCATTGCCTCTCGTCGACACTTGCCAACAATGTCAACCAAATCCTGGAGCTCGCAAAGCCTTGTTGAGCTTCACCGACCCTTGAGGACCCGTGAATCCTAATTCACCCTCAAAGAGACCCCGTGAATCCTAATTCACCCTCAAAGAGACCCCGCCAACCTTGAGATCCCATTGACACTCACCAAGGCCTCCCCAACACTGTCCAACCTCGACCGATCCTCTGTATTTTTCACGACTTGTATTATGTCACTTTATTTATTTTTAATTTTGTTATTAAATATCTCTATCCTTTTGTGATATATTTATTTATATACATAATTTTTTAAATATTGCACAAGATAAATTTATCTTACAATATGTAATACGATACGATATACCGACAATAATTACAATACACGATATATATCGTGATATGACAACAATCAGAATAGCTGGTTCTGTTGACCGCAAAATCATTGAATTAAAAAAAATTAAAACAAAATAAATGAAAAAAATGAAAACCCGTGTGAGCGACAGGCTCTATAAATCAAAGATATCTGAATAAGTGGAAGATATGAAAGCCTTGAATTTCCAAGGAAATCTAAAGGGCTCAAATTATATATAGACTCAGAAAACAATAGTTTGTGCCATATAAGCTTCCAAGAAGGGAGGAGACAAATTTCTGTCAATTGGTCCCAACTTTGCACCGAATCGGTGCCAACTTCTCACCGGATTGGTGCCAACGTTTCACGGAATTGGTGCGTATTGGAGGCCTATAAATAAGGCCTCCTCAATTCATTTGGTATTATCTCAAAATCAATTCAAAATACAAGAGAGAAATTAGAGAGTTTTGAGTGTTTATTTCCTTCATTTTCTAAAGAGATTATTGTTGTTCCTATAAAAATAAATAGAATTTGTAAACTCATATTATTTTTCATAGTGAAATTCATCTATCATTGCACGTGGTAATTTGTTTGGGGGGTTTCCACGTTAAATCTGTGTCTAATGTATCTTCATTATTATTTTCTCAAATCAATTAGCTATGACCATATTCTATATGGTCCTATTTTCGCTACAAATGGTATCAGAACCGGGTTCATGATAGAAGGAATGTCGACGAAATTTGAGATTGAAAAGTTCAACTGGAGCACTAAAATATCCCGAGTACTCTCTTTTCTCAACTCACATTATTGAGTTATAAAATAGTCACAAGAGCGCACTGAGCTTCTACTTCAAAGTCTACCTAATTTTTATGATCAACTCGTCATCAATTTAACAAATAATATCATTACAGACACTCTAGTCTTCGATGATATTGTAGCTACTATTCTAAAAGAATAAGATCGACATAAGAACAAGACATGCAGTCAGGTTCGCAGCAAGCGGAGGCCTTGGCGGTGATGAGAGGGAGATCAACAGCGCAGTCTACGTGGGAGGCACAATCATGATAGATCGGAGTCAAAAGGTAAGAAGAGCTTTAAATGTTACCACTGTGACAAAAAATGTCATTTGAAGAAGGATTACTGAAATTTAAATAAAATAAATTTTAGTCCTCAAGGAAATGTTGCAGTGCCGCAAATGATGGAAATGCTCTCTGTTATGAAGCAGCGACGACAAATGAAGGCAGAAAGAAATTTTCTGATGTGTGGTTTTTTGACTCAAGAGCTACCTTCCACATGACCTCTTAAAGAGAATGGTTCTATCATTAGGATTCTATCTCAGGAGGATCTATATACAGATGTACTGATCATGCTTTAAAGATTGTCTGTATTGAAACCATCAAACTGAAGTTATATGATGGCACAATTCGCACCATTTAAGACGTGAGGCATGTGGAGGGTCTAAAGAAGAATCTGTTGTCTTTAAGACAATAGTACAATATTGAGATTGAGAATAGTGCAAGGTCGAGATTGAGAAAAAGATTATAAAGATAATTAAAGTCATGCTTGTACTTGTGACGGGAGAAAAGGTTGCTACAAATCTCTATAAGTTGAAGGGAGAGACTCTGTAGGAAATAAAACCATTAATTATTTCAAGTAGTCTAGGTGAAAAATCTATAATGTCATGGCATTAGAAGTTTTGGACATATGTCAGAGCAAGGAATGCAAATTCTTGATGAGTAGAAGCTATTTATAGGCCTCACAACGGTAACTTTACCTTTCTATGAGCGTTGTGTTACTAGTAAGCAGCATCGTTTGAAGTTCAACACATCAAATTCTAGAAGGCTATTCTAGAATTAGTTCACTCTGATGCATGGCAAGCACCAATTCTATCCCTGAAAGAAGCAAAGTACTTTGTATCTTTCATTGATGATTATTTCAGGAGATGTTGGTTGTATCCTATCAAGTAAAAGGCAGACGTGTTTTCAGTCTTCAAAGTCTTCAAAGCACGTGTTGAACTTGATTCTGGAAAAAAGTTCAAAGTGTTTAAGGACAGATAATAGAGGTATGTACACTAATGATGAATTTGGTAGCTTTTGCAAGCAGGAAGGCATCAAAAGACAGTTTATTACGACATACACTCCTCAACAAAATGGGATAACAGATCGGATGAACAGACTCTGTTCGAAAGAACAAGAGCAATGATAGGAGCTATAGGCTTAGAAAAGACTTTCTGGACATAAGCAATCAACATCGCATGTTAAATAATAAATTAGGCTCCATCAACAACATTTGAGTTCAAAACACCAATGACGATGTGAACTCACAAGCCAGTAGATTATTCAAACCTTCATATATTTGGAAGTTTAGTGTATGTGATGTACAATACTTAAGAAACTACAAAGCTGGATCCAAAATCCAAAAAAATGTTTATTCTTGAGATATGCTAATGGAGTAAAGGGTTATCATCTGTGGAACCCCACTGCCCATAAGGTTATAATCAACACAGTTGTTATCTTTGTTGAAGATAAGCTACAAAGAAATAAGGGAGACGATAGCACTTTTAACAGAAAATCCTAAGGCTACAAAGGTACATGTGTAAAAGGAGTTTTCCTTTGAAGCAGCACAGAGCACGAGGAACAAGAACTAGTAGAGTTTGAAGCTTCGAAACTTTACTGATCGGATTGCACAAAAGAAATCCTATGGCACTTAGATTATATTATAGATAGCAATGTTGCATATTGTCTTCTAACTGAGAATAGAGTGACACTAACTCTCCAAGAGGCAATGAACAATTCGGTTGTAAGTTAATGGATGGCAGCAAAGCAAGAAGAAATTGAACCTCTTCATAAGAATAAGACTTGGGAACTTGTGGCACTACTGCAAGGAAGGAAGCCAATTGATAACAAATGGGTATACAAGATCAAGTGAAATGGTGATGATCAAGTGGAGCAATATTGTGCTAGATTGGTGGTATAAGGATATGCTCAGAAAGAAGGGATTGATTTCAATGAAATAGTTTTTCATGTGCTTCGACTTACAACAGTCCGAGTAGTCCTGGCAATGTATGCTACGATTGACCTACATCTAAAGCAGCTAGATGTGAAAATAGCTTTTCTTTAAAGGGATCTTAACAAAGAAATTTATATGCTCCTGCCAGAGAGTTTTAAGAAAAAAGAAAAGAGAACTTGGTTTGCATGTTGAACAAATCTTTATATTGTCTAAAACATGCGATGAGGCATTGGTACAAGAGGTTTGATTCCTTCATCATGAACACATGATACATCATGAACATTGGATACAATAGACTTAATGCAGACCCTTGTGCATACTTCAAAAAGGTTGGTGACATTGATTTCATTGTTCTGTTGTTGCATGTAGATAACATATTGGTAGCATGCACTAACAAAGATCATATTAAAGTTTTAAAGACACGGTTGGCTAGGGAATTTGAAAAGGACATGGGACCGGAATACAAGATGCTAGTGATGCAAATTCACTGAGACAAAAATAATAGAAAGATTTGACTTTCCCAAAAGAATTATCTGAAGAAGATAGTAAGGAGTTTCAATATGCAAGATTGTAAGCCAATTTCTTCCACACTTCCTGTTAATTTCAAGTTATCCTTCAATATGAGTCCTAGCAGCAAAAAAGATAGGCTGGAAATGTCTCAAGTACCGTATGCATCAGTATTGGAAAGTTTAATGTCCACGATGATTTGTACAAGAACAGACATTGCACATGCAATGGGAGTAATTAGTCAGTGCGAATCTTGGCAGAGAATATTGGAATGTTGTAAAGAGGATCCTAAGCTACATTAAGAGGACTTCAAATGTTGCATTATGTTATGGGGGACCAGACTTTATTATTCAATGGAAATATTGATTCTGATTATGCAGGTGATCTCGACAAAAGCAAATACACCACAGGTTGTGTTTGCACTTGCTAAAGGAGCTACAAGCCGCGTTTCAAATCTACAGTCACTTATGGCTACGTCAACAGAAGTAGAATATGTAACAGCTACACAAGCCACAAGCTGGTAAAGAAGCCGTATGGTTGCACACAGTATTAGATGAACTTTGGCACAAACAAGAAGTAGTTTCTTTATTTTGTGACAGTCAGAGAGTGCATTGCATCTAGCAAGGAATCCAACCTTTCATTCAAAGACAAAACACATACGAGTTCAGTATTACTTCATTCATGAGAAAGTGAAAGAAGGAACGGTGAATATGTGCACTTAAGACAACCTAGCAAACCTAGCAGATTACATGACAAAGGCAGTCAATACCGACAAATTTGTTTGGTGACGATCCTCGTGTGACCTAGTGGAGACATAAGCAACAAGGAAATGGCAATGTAGAAAGAATGTGTGAAGATCGTCAATCAAATCTTCAAGTGGAAGATTGTCAATTGGTGCCAACTTTTCACCGAATTGGTGCCAACTTTTTGCCGAATTGGGGTCAATTTTTCACCGCATTGGTGTGAATCGGAGGCCTGTAAATAAGACATCCTCAATTTATTTGGTATCAACCCAAAATCAATTCAAAATATAAGAGAAAAATTAGAGAGTTTTGAGTGTTTATTTCCTTTATTTTCTAGAGAGATTATTATTGTTATCTCCTAATAAAATAAAGAGAATTTGTAAATTCATACCATTTTTCATAATGAGATTCTTTTATGCTTGCCCGTAGTTTTTATCCTAATTTGTTTAGAGGTTTTCCACGTTAAATCTGTGTCTAATTTATCTTCATGGTACTTTCTCAAATCAATCAGTTGTGACCCTACCCTATCAGGTTATATTTTCGTTATAATTTCAACAAAGTTTGGAATTCTCCAACTTATAACAAATTGGAGGAAAGGAAGCAAGATCATGAAAATGTTTCCTCGCATTCTGATTAAAAATAGAAAGGTATGTATCATCATATTCTTCAGTTCATGAAATTTCACTTTAAACTGAAGGAAGAGGCATTTGCATTATTTTTCTCAAACCACATCATTAATCTTTACTTGCAATAAAAGGGGCAAGAGTGACGAGGGAAGTGATTATAAGCTATAAGTGATAATTGGTTTTGCACCATAGTAGGCTCGGGTTCATATAAAACATGTTCAAATAACAGTTTACCTGTGCACCAACAATACCCAAGCCTATCCATTTGCACATTTCAAAGTTTGATTTAACGAAATGCTTTAGCTTGTCGAGCATCTCAGTTTCATCCTCCGGGAAATCCTGATGACAGAGGGTCAAATGAAAATTAAATAATTTGACGCATAGAAGTTAGAGAGGGTATTAAAGACAAAGCAATGGAAGATATGGTACCTCTTCCCAATTCTTGTTTAGAAATATGTCTACAGTGACAGCAGCCTCCAGCATAACAAGTAAAAAGATAAACACCATGTACTAGACAGTGTCCGTTCAAGGTTAAGGAAGAAAAAGGTGAACTTCTCTGTGCAGGTGAAAAAGCCCCTTTACACTAATAAAAGAGCTTTCCTAGAACCCAATCATATTTGGACAGGAAAAACATGAATCAACAAGTAAATTGAAAGTCACAAAGGCTGATTTTCACTTGAGAACAGTCTAGCAACTAAATATTTGATATTATACACCCGAGCTGCTAAAACATGCAAATTTATAGTCCAGATCAAGCTAATAAAGCATGTTACTTCATGGTTTCAATATGGAAAGGGGCGATAATTCTTAATCCAAATCAATCAACATGCCAAAATGCAAGTAGATCAGCAGCAAAAATAATTCCTTCATAGGTTGGTTATGTGCCACAAACCACCAACCCAAAAAATTGATAAAAATCTTTTGAGCTATAAAATTACTAAATGTGGAAATTTTGTATAAAAGCACTGTTTCCTGTTTAGGGTTAGGTTAAATCTCTTCTTCATTCTGGTAACAAAGATTGTATCCTTCATTTGCACAACACCTCCAATGTAAATACTCTAAGAAATCATGGCATTGAAAACATTAAAGATCACATTAAATCATGGCATTGAAAACATTAAAGATCACATTTCAAAAAGTGTGAGTGTGGTTTGTTTGGTTTTTTTTTTGTTGGTTGGGGGGGACGGGTTGCGTTGTATGTAAGGGTCTATGTGAGATATCAATGGGATCCTATATGAGAACCCTATCAACCCAAATTAAAAAAATTGGTGACCCAAATTGGAGATCTGTTCCATCAGGACGTGATCTAACACAGTTAAACTACATACACATGAAAATTTAAATGATTTTGATGTGTTTTACCCATGAAAATTTTCATAAAATTGATTAATTTGTTGCCAATGGGTGAATGGGTAAACAAAATGGAAATCATTTACATTTGTGTTTATATAAACCTTAATGTGTTAGATCACATCTAATAGAACTGATATTCAATTTGATTTCCATTTTTTTAGTTAGGGCCAATATGTATTTGGATCCTAGTGATAGCTAGTAGGCGCTCTCTAATTATAATAAATGCATGCACATGCACACACGCACATGCATGCAGATACATGTATATCTGTGTGTAGGTGCGCACACACAATCATATTCACATTCTTTTGGTAAAATATGAGACTCAACAAAAGGTTTTTGTCCTAATTTTATAGAACTCTATCGAATAGCTAAGCAGTCACAGATTGCAGCCTCACTTTTGAACTGAAAGGATATAATCCATTATAAACATCATCATTCACATCCTCAAAGCTTTTCCCATAAAGCTGGGGTTTGATTCGGGTTACAAGGCTCTATGAAATGTTTCTATTAATCTATTAATGTATACTGTTATATAAAGAGTGAGTTTGTCTCTCCGAGTCTGACAATTTTTTTGGGTACATCCAGAGGACAGTTGGTTCGTTTGGATAATCACTGACCGTTCAAAAAAAAGTTACAGTTTAAAATTTCTATGCAAGTTGCCGTATTTTAGATCTATTCCTCATCTTTTAGATCTATTCCTCATCACAGAACTCCAATTAAGGTGAAACAAAAAGAGTTTAAAGATAAACTTAAAGGACAAATCCAAGATATACAATTTGCCAAATGTTAATTTACATCAGATGATTGTAATGTGGTAAAAAGTTTTAAATTTGTAAAATTCCAGTACATAACTATTAGTTGGCACGAGTTTATAATACTCCAAAAATATTTATTAAATTTTATTAAATTAAAATTCAAGTATAACAATAAAATTAAAATTCTTAATTGATTACAATTTAATAGCTAATTGTAAAATATTTTATGAAAAACTTTCAAATTGAAATTCAGTCATAATTAAATTAAGATTACTAAAATATATCTGTTTATTTGAGTATAGTAACAAAATTTGAATTTCAAAATTGATTCAAACACCGATCAAATATAAATATTATATTAATTCTGAATATCTGCCTAAGATCAAGTTATTATTTTAGATAAGGCTCACATTCACAAAACACCCTTTATCTTTCATAGTATTCTTACAATACTACCCAGAACCTCTTAAATTACAAAATACTACCATATATATTTTTCCCAAATTACACAGTTAAATCTCTATTATCCCAATTAGCACATGCAATTACATGATTTATTACGACATTTTACTGTATGAGGATACGTGAATTGCATTAGTTGTTTTTAAGGCTGAAATGGAAATGTGGGTTATTTCAACTTTGCTACTGATCACGTTAGAGGAAATTGATAACAATGAAGTATCAGGTAGTACTCTGTAGTTTAAGGAGTTGAGGTAGTATTGTGAAAAACTAGTGGAAAAAAGAGGTAGTTTGGTGAAAATTGACCTTCAGATAACTAGAATAAGATGAAAATCTCCAACTTCAAAAAAAAATTCTTGTCACACCATGACTAGCAAAGGACACAATTTTGTAATGTTTTTGTTGAGATGCAATACTTAACATATTGAATGAGTTTTATGTAAAAGAGGTTATCTGTAAAATTACTGATTCAAGAATATAAATAAGAGATCCTAAGGAGGGAAAATCAACCCTCCTAAACCTATCGCTAATTTTTTATACGGTATCAAAGTCTTAACCCTAACCTTTGATTAGCCTAATCACCAACCATAATTTCTTCGTTGCTATTTTAATCTGCTTTCGCCGCCTCTTTAGTCACCGCCGCCACCTCAAAACCCTAATTCAAAACCTTACAAACATCATCGATGCATCAAACCCCTAACCTCAAATCACCATAGCTACCGTCATTACCTTAAAACCCATCCCCAAGATGAGGTCACAGAACCAAGAGGTTGCTCCGACCCTAATCTGATAGGAACCGAACACAAATCTGGAAATTTATTAATAAAACTGAAAGTAAAATGGATAAATGATTACAATTGTAGGAGTAACCGCCCTCCCAAGACGCCGATTGATAAGGGACGTCCGAACCTTCCCGAAGACTAAGAGAATTATCTCTCTATTACGAAAATAATCCAATCAATAGCATAAACTAGGGCCGACTAGCACCCCTCCCTCTAATACAATTTCAGAAATTATCCAATTACCCAAATACCATTACCTAATAAAATAAACTAAAACACTCAAAATGACTCCCCCTATTAGGCGGCCCGGTCGGATCTAACATTACTCCGCCCCCGAAAATCAACCTTGTCATCAAGGTGGTGCATGAAGTTTCTGGCGGTCCTACTCTAAGTGGGAGTAGTCGTCCACTCCGACCTCTTCATCCTCCACGTCATCCTCCTCGTCTTCTCCGGCTATCAGTACTTGCAGCTTGCGCACCCCACAGTTATGCACTGGGGTGAACCGCTCATTGCATCTGAAACAGAGGTCTTTATGCATCTTCTCCATCATCTTGGCGTCATTCATCCTCCTGAACTGACCCCCTGCTGGCGGTGCGCTGCTCTGCTCTCCAGTCTTCTCAATACTCGCCTGATCTGCCCCCTGTAGCTACCTTCTGTTCTCATGTCGCGGTCGGGGCACTGCGAGAAACCGGTCCACTCCAAACACATCGCGCCTTTCTCTCCTCCAACTGTCAGTCCTCCGCCATCTGAGCTTACTCCATGGCCTCCATCAGGCTCTGAGGCTTCTGCATTCGAACCGCTGCTCGAATAATGGCCTCCAGCCCCTTCATGAAAGTACTCTCCATCGTCTCGTCAGACACTCCGTGCAACATGTCCTGATAGGGCCTCAAACCTCTCTAAATAATCTCTCACGGTGCCCTCCTGCCGGAGTGAAAGCAGCTGCTCCCTTACATTCTCCAAATGGGGATCTCTGAACCTCTCCACCATCTAATCCATGATCTCCTCCGATGAGCGAAAAGGACGTCTCGCATTCTTCCACTGAAACCAAGCGAGTGCATTCTCATCCAGACAAATGCATGCTGCCTCCAGCTTCTGCTCCTCAGCCATGCGAGAGACTTTAAAAATCTCTCTACTCTGTTGATCCACGACACTGGATCCACCACATCGAATACATGCATCTTCAGCTTTCGCAGCCTGTCCATATTAAACATTCCCCAGTCTCCCCGTCCCCCTCCATAACTGGGCTGATGGTAGCTGACACCTCTCCTGGTGTGTCTCATAGCCTCCACATTGGCCACCATCATGGAGACCGTGACCCCCTCGTGGGCCTTCTCCTCGACCCCCATGTCTCCCCCGCCGCCTCCTATGTACCTCCCCTTGTGCTCCTCCTGGTAGTCTCAGTAGCCTTCCCCAAACTCTTCGAGACGTCCATCCTGAGTGCAGGGTGGTGGTCGCCTTCTGTCATCACTACACCGATGGTCGGGAGGGTCTCGAAACCCTCCTCCCCGATCATCATACTCCCGAAACTCTCACCGGTCATAATCCTCATCGTAAGCATGTGTCGGATCCTCCAAATAGGACTGAAAGCCCCTAAAATCCTCATCGCCTCCACGATCTGCGCCAAAACCCCTGCGGGGGGTCCTCTGAAGCCGACGGGACCTCGACGGCCTTAGGGAAGGGTCGCCAAATGCTGTCGGCCTCTGTCAGGGCCCCAGCGGCCCTGCTGCTGATCGACGGGGCCCGCTGGGGCTTTGGGGAGATTTGCTGCCCTCGGGCGGCCATGGGGGGTGCGCCGCCAGGCCGTCGAGGGCCCAGGTGGGCCGCGACCTCGTGGGGGAGGGTCCCCGACCCTCCTTGTGCCTGCCGCTGCTTCTGAGGGAGGCGGCAAGGCCCGCCGGCCTCTCGTCTCGCCTCTTCCGCTTTCGGGTTGCTGCTGTCAAGATCCGTGAGACTTCCTCCTCCATTTCCATCGCTACATGCTTCCCCTTATCCAAAAGTGGCACATTTGTCGCTGTTTTAGGGTTCGCATGGCCTCCTTTCAATTACGACAAAATCTCCTCGAGTTGGAAGATGATCTTCCCTAGGGCTTTGCCGTGTTCTTTCGGTTGTCCATTATGGTTCGCTGGGGTTTCCTTCACGCTCACGACCTCGCCCTTAAGGCCATCGATTTCCCCCGTCAATTTCTCATCAACCGCATCGATCCAATCTTTGGATATCGTAGCTGCCGCCATGGATCGACGTGCTCTGATACCAAAATGATAGGAACCGAACACAAATCTGAAAATTTAATAATAAAACTGAAAATAAAAGGGATAAATGATTACAATTGTAGGGGTAATCGCCCTCCTAAGACGTCGATTGATAAGGAACGTCTGCACCTTCCCGATGACTAATAGAATTATCTCTCTATTACGAAAATAATCCAATCAATATCATAAACTAGGGCCGGCTAGCACCCCTCACTCTAAAACAATTTCAGAAATTAGTCAATTACCCAAATACCCTTACCTAATAAAATAAACAAAAACACCAAAAATGACCCCCTCTATTGGGCCGGCCGGCCGGATCTAACATAATCCAACTACAATGAGATCTTCACATCATAGATATGACGCTAAAAAGGCTTCTCGATAATGATGAGGCCTTCCCAACATAGACTTGACCATGACGAAGTCTCTCCAACGATGGCGAGACTTCAACGACCGTTTCCGACGAGATCCAAAGCCATTGAAAGCTACTAAGTCTCGATCCGACAATGACAAGCTTATGTCTGATGAGATCTCGAGTACCTTTTCAACAAGATCTTCATCCACCATCATTGCTTCTTCTCCCTCGTCTTCAACTTTTGATTTCTTTTCTCCTTCTATCTATTTCGTTTTCAAACTCTTCTTTTTCTGTATTGGTCTCTTTTTCTTTTTTCTTTTTTTCCAATTTATTATTCACATAATAAACTGACTAAAAAATTTATAATTTACTCTACAGCGTATTATACAGAAAATATATATAATAAAAATATAGTTATAAGCTTAGGGTAGTTGAGTACTTAAACTTGATCTCGCAGCACTTACGCTTTATTTTGTATGGAGCACTTACACTTGATTTACATAGCATTTAGGCTATCATATCAAGATCTAAAGCAACTATTGTTCTTTGTGGTCCTAGAAAAGGATCTGTATGAATTTCAAAATCTACTCCAAATGATATTTGGAGATTTGGCCTAGTTTGGCATCTGCGTTGGTTGACATTGGTTGACATTGGTTTGACTGTAGGCAAATGTTAACATTTGGATAGTTCCTTTTCATTGGGTGAAGTATGGAATTGCGAGATGGCAAATTTAAAATCGCAGGTGAAGCATCAATGGTTCTAGAGTTAATTTCTATAAAAATCACAGATAAAAAACTAACTAAACTAATTATATGTAGTGAATGTAATTAATGGAAACACATCTTAAAGGTAGAGGCAATGAAGAATTGATGATTTTTCATCTGAGGGTGTAGCGGACTGAAAGCAAAAAATGCTTAGATTAAAAGTTAACCGTTGAACCCTACGAAACATGAGATTCAAAACATAGTGACTGAGCAGAAGACTATGAACAAGATTTGGGAGTTGGAGACATTATGCTCTGCAAAAAAACATTTCTATATCATACGATGTGTCCCAATATCTTTGAAAAAGCTTACAGGGAAAGAAGCAACTATCACAACATTATGCAAACTTCTACATGCTACACGAGGAGCTAAACTCTTTTTTTCTTAAATCAACAGATGTGAAGAAGATAGAGCAGAGATAGCATGTAGTAGTCTTAACTTTTCTGGAAAGTCTATGCCCTTAGCATGCAGCAACATACCTCCAAATCATAGCTAGTATTTTTGCACTGCAATTGCCCTTAATTTTCCATATTTCGCAGCAGATTCTTCCAAACAATAGTCGAAACTCTGATTCAAAGTAGGGATGAGTGATCAGCACGGGTTATAAATGACCCATTGACGATACATGGGTATTTCTATGTGCACGAGGTAAAGAGGCCTATAGAGAAGGCAAAAGTGGTGGATGCATTGGCACTCAGGGCAGAGGTATAGGGCCATATTCTGGAGTTAGAGATAAACTCAATCGGACCTGATCACATTACGGTAGAGTCATGTATTTTATCTTCTTATTCCACATCACAGACTCAAGTTGTAACATTAATTGATAGTTCTACATCCTCCGTTGAGGGTGTAGGTACAGTTAATGTCATATCGTCCCTACCACTGTCTTAAATCCTTGTTTAAATTTTCATTTAATTTGCGTTCGGTAAGTTAGTTTACAAGTTCTTTGAACTTTGAAGTGCTCCAAAACCTTTTTTTTACTATCTTTATGTTTTTTTAAGAGCTTGAAATGAAAATTTTTGGCACAAGACGTGAGCATGGAATATTACATCATTTGAATGCAAAGACCGCTCGAGTTGCTTGTTTCAGCATGATTACCCCTCTCACCGTTCATTTCCAGATTAGACATCTTTCTTTGCAAAGTTCAAAACCTCTTGCCTAAGTTTAATAAGTTATCAAGTCAAGATTGTGAGCCATGTCAGCTAGGAAAATACCATTGTCTGTTATTTCCATCTATAATAAAAATTTGCTAGTTGTCTTTTTGAAATTGTTCATTCTGACATTTGAGAACAATATGCAACAGAATTTGAATTGGGTTAAAAAAAACTTTGTTAGCTTTGTTGTTATTCTTGTGTGATTTAGCTATATTTATTGAAAAGTAAATCTAAAATTTTATATATCTTCAAATATTTCTACTGAAATAAAAACTTAGCATGATATATTTGTTCAAACTTTGAGGAGTGATAATATCAAAGAATATTTTAGTAAAGACTTCACATATTTTCTATCTAAATTAGGTATCTTATGTCAATCTTTATTTGTTTATACGCCCCAACAAAATGTAGTTGCTAAATGTAAAAGGTGACACATAGTTGAGGGAGCTTAAAAAAACTTATTCATATGATTTATTCCTAAGATCTTCTGGGCTGATGTTGTTTTTATTGCTTATTACTTGACTAATCGTATACCATTGACTGTTTTAGATGGTGGTATCCCTTATCAAGTATTGTATCACTCGATTAAAATTTTCATTGACCGTCAAAGATTTTTGGGTATCTGTTTCATTAATAACCATCACCGGAGAATACCAACTCGATCCTCAAGATTTTAAATATGTTTTCTTGGAGTATTCATGAACACAGAAAGGGTACGCACGTTACTGTCCTACTAACCAGCATTTTATGTCAGCAGATGTTACATTTATGGAGTCTCTTTCTTATTTTCCTAATCATAAAGAGTGTATCAACACTTCATCCATAGAGTCATATATGAGTTATTAGTTCTTGTACATTTCGAGACAATTTGCAAAGATAGAATCCTTACTCTCACATATCTGCAGATCACACAGGTCTACCAATAATATTTAAGTATCAATAATATTTAAAGACAGCTCATCTAACCACACCTCTTGTGTCATCTGCTTTGCTTGTTTTATCTCTAGATTCTCCTTCAAGTGACAACTTGCCTACAATTGATCTTGATGTATAAATTGCACTTTATAAAAGTGCTCAACAATGCACTGTTCATCCACTTCATAAATTTATTTTATATGTTTATCTCTCACCTTCGTATAATGATTTTCTGTCTTCCATTAACTCTCATTCTACTCCTAAGGCTATGTCAAAGGACTTGTCTCAACCAAGTTAACGGAATACTATATTAGAGGAGATGACAGCATCATATCATAATGAGACCTATGATTTGGTAGATGCTTCATGATTAGATGTGA
The DNA here is from genome assembly GCA_030789695.1 of Scilla litardierei. Lineage (NCBI taxonomy): Eukaryota > Viridiplantae > Streptophyta > Magnoliopsida > Asparagales > Asparagaceae > Scilla > Scilla litardierei. The sequence goes on along the minus strand of CM061138.1, from coordinate 43,710,995 downwards.
AAATTGTATGTTTTCACCCCTAACTAGGGTTATTTTGTGCATGATTTATCGATGTTTGAGCTCCGGTTCATTCATTTTATGTAAATCATGTATTTGTGAGCCAAACAATTTTATATGCAGAAATTAACACTCGAGTAACACAATCATACTTTACATTTGATTCGGGATTTTTCTGGATTTTTCAGAAATTATTTGAAGACCCAAGTGCTAAAAAAGGCTTGGAACACATTGAGACTCACACGGTCGTGTGGGATCTTCCACACGACCGTGTGGAACTGCCTGTCGAATAGGCCCAAGATGGGAGTTCCACGGTCGTGTCGTTCTTTTACACAATCGCGTGGAAACTACGACATGATGAGCAAATTATGGCCGTTTTGAGTCCCTGACGCGGTCGAGGCACGTGACCGCGTCGCACCCCCTAATTCTCGACCAAACTCAATAGAATTTCGACGTGATCGCGTTGAAATCGACACGAACGCGTCACCACGCCCAGCCACAGCTAAAGCAAATGACATCGACACGGTCATTCGGCTTTCCCAGATGACCGCACCGCCCGAGAGCTCCTGGGTGCGTTTAGTTGCGGGTTCAGCTGCACTTTCACCCGATTTTGGACTCGTTAACCTGCTCAAATCACAACCCCTGATCAAGATAATGAAGGATGGAGATCCTCTAACCGAGGGGGGATGCCCTAACTTAAGAAGGAAAGAGTGAAGTGGCCCAATCACTTCTTTTCCCTCAACTTTCAAACTCTTGAAGAAAACTTGGAGGAGGAGCTCAAGGAGAAAAGCTTGGGAATCATCTCAAAAGGGAGCTCTTTTGTATTGAAGTTTATATTTTCTTTTTTCCTTGATCTTTGCTACTTGTAAGAACTATTGGATCAAGTTTTTGGGATCAAAAATGTAGTCTTTGTTTATTATGAATAGCTAATCTCCATGTGCGTGTTTTTAGTGGATTGGTGTATGGTTTATTGATCTCATCTCTAGCATGATTTTAATTCTCATGTGTGGATGAAATTTTGAGTTTAGGTTGTTTATTGGAACCCCAGTGGGAAATCCAAAGATAGGACCATTCTAGAGGACCCTCTCTATTATGCTGACTATTTCTCTCAAATGTTTCATTCACTGCTTTTTGCACCCCATGTGGTCGATGAAATGTCATATCATCCAACCACTCTCTCCTTAGTCGGATGAGAGGTCGTAGTAATTTGAGATAGGTTTATAAGCCCCACTACATCATGAAACCCTCCACCCACACACATCTCATCTTTGAGTACTCTACCACATTTTTCTTTATTTGCATACTTGATTTTAGTTTAAATTAAAATTCCACTCAATCAATCTCACCCTCAAAATGTGGTGTTCTTCGTATCGCTAAAGCTATTCGTAACTTTTGTTGATCGTAAACAAATTGTCCCTGAGTTCGACCATAGGCTCACTAGGAAAATTACTACTTGGCGGCCTCCAATACTTGGGAGTTAGCACATGCACGATTTGTATCGCGTCAATTTTTTGGCGCCGTTGCCAGAGACAACGGTGTTACCATTAACAACTTCGTTGCTTTTAGCTTTACTTTGTGATTATATCATCTTTTTGTACATATTCGTACATAGTTTTTGCTTTGTTCATTTTGTTCTTTCTTTACATACCATCGATTGCTTGGTTAGTTTATGTGGTATCGAACACCTCGAACACATATATTGACACGCACACACATCATGGCGGAAGACAAAATGAACAACGATAATATTAGCAACCATGACACTAATTCTCAAGCCAACATCCTTAGGTCTTTGAGTGATCTTTTGAGACCCACGAGGTCTAGCACAACTTCATGCTTTGTGTTGCCTATGGACGCGAATTTCTTTAATTTTAAATTCGGTGTAATTCAAATCCTACACACTTTCCCTGGGTTGGAAAGGGAAAACACATACATCTACATAGAGGAGTTTGAAGATGTATGTTCCACATGTTTTGACGGGAAAACTAGTGCTGATATGATATATTTGAAGTTATTTCAATTTTCATTGAAAGACACAGCCAAGAATTGGTTTAATGCATTACTACCACGCTCAATTACATCATGGCTACAATTTCAAGTTGAATTTCTAAAAAAATTCCCTTGCACAGGACACAAGGATTGAAGAAGCAAATCATGAGCTTTACCCAACGGAACAATGAAACATTTTATCAAGCTTGGGAGAGGCTCAAGGAACTTCTACTTTTGTGTCCACACCACGGATTTAAGACATGCCTGGTCATCGGATTCTTCTAAGGACTCCTACCGACATCGAGGCAATTTTTGGAGACGATGTGCAACGGAAAATTCTTCGACAAGGAGCCGGATGAAGCGTGTGGGAGTGTGTGGAAATGGTGGCGGCAAATGCACAAACATGGGGACACAACTTCGGACTTTGATAGAGCTGACTCCTCTTCGTCACATCCAATTCGTGGTGGCTTACATACTTTGAAGACCGACGATGCTATGGAAGCTCGGTTGGAAGCTATGCAAAAGAAGATCCAAGCCATGGAGTTGAGGGCGGTGAAGAATGTAGCCACAGAGCAAAGTTGTACCATTTGCGAGACCGCGAGACACGACACAACGAATTGCCCCACCATTCCCACATGGAAGGAGGTTTTGAGAAAACCGAATGCGGAGGCGAATCAAGTGTTTGGACAAGGATTCAACTCCAATACGTATAACCAAAGTTGGAAGAATCATCCCAACTTGAGTTGGAGGTCATAACAACCGCAACACCGAGACCGACACAACAATCACATCCACCTTACAAGGCCCCTGCTTTCAATAAATTTACCAAGGAGGCGGTTACCAAAGAAAGGAGGAAGGAAGTGATACCCAAACACACTCGATGAACGAGACGTTGAAATAATTCATCCAAGTGCAACAAGCCCAGAGCCAACAATTTCAGCAGTTCCAACAAACTCAGAATCAACAAATGGCATAGAATTTGGCTAAGTTGACTGTAAGTCTCGAGAAGGGGAAGCTTCCATCTTAACCAATGCCCAACCCCAACGTTAATTCTTTTTCGTCGACGGGAGGTTCGATGAAGCAATGCCAAGCGGAGACAATGTTGAGGAGCGGCAAGATTTTTGAGAACGTGGAGCCACCCAAAAATCCACAAGTTGAGGATGCGGGAAAGAAGAAACAAATGCCGGATTTGGTGCTAGAGGATGAACTTTGTGAAGGCACGCATGAGAGGAATCCATCCAAGGAGCTCAAGTCATATTTCATTCCGGTGTCATATCCTTAAAAGCTCTTCCCGCCAACCAAGGATAAGTATCAAGCTGAAATCAGGAAGATTTTTCAACGATGTCAAAATAATATTCCCTTACTTGATGCAATTAATCAAATTCCCACATATGCTAAATTTTTTAAGGATTTGTGCACTGTGAAGAGGAATTTGAATGTGAAGATAAAAGCTTTCTTGACGGAGCAAGAGAGCTCCATTGTTCAACACAACACTCTCCCTAAATTTAGAGACCCAGGGTCCCCCACAATAAAATGCATCATAGGAACAAAAAGGATAGGTCAAGCACTTTTAGATTTGGGGTCGAGTGCATCTTGCCTTTACCCGGTCTTTCTCCAATTAGAATTGGTGAATTAAAAAGCACGCCGGTTGTCTTACAACTAGCGGATAGGAGTGTGAAGATTCCACGGGGTTGTGTGGAGGATGTGCTTGTCCACGTGGACAAATTCTATTACCCCGTTGACTTCGTTGTCCTTGATATTCAAGGACCCACATCGGGGAATCTCACCCTGATAATCCTAGGAAGACCATTCTTGGCCACTTGCAATGCATTGATTATTGTAGGAGTGGCCAATTAAAAATATGTTTTGGAAACATCACCCTCGAGCACAATATTTTCAATGCATGTAAAATGCCACAGAGAGAGATACTACGATGAAGTTAACATGGTTGACTTTCTAGCTTCGGAACTCATAGACTCATGTGTAGAAGATTATTTTGGTTTCGAATTTGATAATGATTTAAATTTTCTTGATGATTTTTGTGAGCATATTGATGAATCTTTTCTTGTACAGGAGACACGTGCGGGACCGAGCACTAAATGGGTCCCGAGATTCAAGCTAAAGCCATTATCTACCATTATCTGCGGAGCGTCCCTAATTGGAGCTAAAGCCAATTGTGGAATATTTGAAGTATGCCTACATTGGGGAGGGTGAGACATTCACATTAAGTATGCCTACATTGGGGAGGGTGAGATATTCACAGTGATAATAAATTCTAACCTCACACCTAGGCAAGAACACGACTTATTGGATGTGTTACGAATATACAAAACGACTAAAGGATGGACACTAGCGGATATTACGGGAATTAGCCCTTTAGTGTGCTCACACCACGTATATTTGGAAGAGAGTGAACATCGGCTTAACCCGACGTTGAAGGAAGTTATCAAAATTGACATCATGAAGTTGTTGTGAAGTTGCTAGATGCCGGTATCATATACCCAATATCGGATAGTAGACGGATGAGTCACATCCAAGTTGTGCCCAAAAAGTCTGGAATCACCGTCGTTAGGATAAGAACGATGAGTCGATTCCTACGCGAACCACCACCGGCTGGCGTATGTGTGGACTATCAGAAGCTTAATGCCATGACCCGCAAGGACCATTTTCCTTTGACATTCCTTGACCAAATCGTAGAGAGGGGGGTTGCATGTCACGAATTTTATTGCTTTTGGACGGATACTCGGGCTACTACCAAATAGAAACTGCCCTGGAGGTCCAAGAGAAGACCACTTTCACTGTCCCTTCACATTTGTCTTTCGTATGATGCCCTTCAAATTGTGCAACGCTCCCGCCACATTTCAACGATGCGTCCTTAGCATATTCAGTGATATGATTGAAAGTGTGGAGATTATCATGGATGACTTTTCGGCTTTTGGTAGCTCCTTTGAATTTTGTTTGTCTAACCTTTCTTCGGTTTTGAGTAGATGCATTGAAAAGAACATCTTCCTCAATTGGGAGAAATGCCACTTCATGAATACGGAGGGGATGGTTATTGGACACAGTGTCAAAGTAATGAATTGAGGTGGACCGAGCCAAAGTGGAGTTAATTGAAAAGCTATGAGCTCCAAGAACCGTGAAGGATGTGTGATCATTCTTAGGGCATGCGGGTTTCTATCATCATTTCATCAAGGGCTTTATCGCCATTTCTCGATCCCTATGCTATTTACTAACTCTTGATGCGGATTTTTTTTGGCACATGAGTGCCGATCTTCATTTGAATTATTGAAATGTTTATTAACCACTTCTCATATTTTGCAGGTACCGAATTGGAGCCTCCCATTTGAAATTATGTGTGACGCAAGCGATTTTGCGATGGGAGCGGTACTTGGTCAAAAGAAGGAAAAAGTGACATGTGTCATCTACTACACGAGCAAAACCATCAACGAATCCCAAAGGAATTACACCACAACGGCGAAGGAGTTGCTCGTCGTAGTGTTTGCATTAGAGAAATTTGGGAGCTATATCTTACAGTCCCCTATTCTTATTTTTACGGGTCATTCAGCCCTAAAATATTTGCTTTCTAAAAAAAGACGCTAAACCAAGGCTAATCCGATGGATATTGCTTATGCATGAATTCCACGTCGTGATCAAGGACAAGGGCATAGAAATCTTGGTGGCGGACCATTTGTCACGGCTTACTTTCGGGAACGAGCCCGCCAACACGCCACTTCATGATGCATTCCCGGACGAGCAACTATTTGACGTGTCCTCCTTGCCATGGTACGCCGATACTGCAAACAACTTGTTGTCCAGTAAGGTTCCTCACTTTTGGTCACTTCGAGATATAAGGAGATTCAAGCATAAGGTAAAGTCATTCTTTTTCGATGACCCTTATTTGTATAAATATTGTACCTACCAAATAATTAGGAAATGCATACCAAATGATGAGTTTGATAGTGTTTTACACTTTTGTCATAGTGGTGCATGTGGTGGACACTTTTCTACCCATAAAACGGTGGCCAAAATTTTACAATGTAAATTTTATTGGCCAACAATGTTTAGGGACAGATACACTTATTGTAAATCTTGTGTGCCATGTCAAAAGTTAAGGGTGTATAACGAAGAGGAACAATGGAACATGATGCACGTAAACCCGATCTTAGAAATTGAAATTTTTATTGTTGGGGAATAGATTTCATGGGGCCTTTCCCCATTTCATGTAGGCACACATATATCTTGATAGCCGTAGATTATATATCCAAGTGGGTGGAAGCCATTACATGTAAGAACAATGAGGGTTCCACCATGCTCAAATTTCTCAAAGAAAATATTTTTGTACGTTTTGGAATTCCTAAAGCTATTATTAGCGATGGTGTCTCTCATTTTTATAATAGACCATTTTTTAACTTAATGAAGAGGTTTGGGGTCACTCACAAAGTGTCCACACCGTACCACCCCAAACTAATGGCCAAGCGGAATTGGCCAATACAGAAATCAAGAACATCCTACAAAACAGTGAATCCTACACGCAAGGATTGGAGTGTCTGATTGCTAGAAACCCTTTGGGCATATCGGACCGCTTACAAAACAATTTTAGGAATGTCGCCATATAGGATTGTTTATGGAAAGCATTGACATTTGCCAGTGAAATTAGAGCACAAATCTTTGTGGGCAATTAAACAATTTAATTCCATTTGTGACTCATCCAACAATTTTCGTAAATTGCCGATATGCGAAATGGAGGAGTTGCGGAGGGATGCATACGACAATGCCAAAATTGCCAATGAGCGAATGAAGTTTGAACATGACAATATGACCTTGAGGAGAGAATTCTTCCCTGCCAACAAGTGCCATTATATAACTCCCGGCTTCATCTCTTTCCGGTCAAATTAAGATCGAGATAGTCCAGACCCTTCGTGGTGAAGCATGTCACAATCATGGCACGGTGACATTGGAGAACGAGAAAGATGGGAGTGAGTTCAAGGTCAATGGACAACATTTGAAGCATTACTTTGATTCATGGGCTCAGGAGAGGGCCACAAAGGAACTTTCGGACCCGCCTTTGGGCGGCGACTAAATAGGTATGTTTGTTCAACTTTTGCTTCTACTACACTTTCATTCATTGAGGACAATGCATATCTTTAGTTGGGGGTGGTAGAATTTTTGTTTTGTTCATATTTTTCATATTTTAATTTTACTTATATACTTTTGGACAAAATTTTAAACTTTTTCTTTATACACAACTTGAAAACCATGCATACATATCATAAACATATCAATTGCATTGGAAAGTCTAAAATTTTGGATTATTATAATGGCTTGAATTTATCATTGATTACATTGCGTGCCATTTTGTGACGATTCTTGACTCTTTAAAACCAATGTGGTGAACTTAGTCTAAATCCTTTCATGAATCTCTAAAATTAGTTGTTGCATAGTTGTATTGAGTCATTTTTACATGTGGATCCTCTTGGACCCATTTCATGGAATTTATTCATATCTTCATGACAAATTCACCCAATACACTCATGGACGCTTGATTCAAATATTTTGTGGCATGATTCCTAGGTAGAAATACTCGAATAGATTTAATAATAAACCAAGAAGATTTCGCCTCGATTATATCCCGGATTATCACCAACGATTGTTTTTGGGGTTGCATTATAAAAAAGGTAAAAGTAAATAAAAAGAGAAGAAAATAAAGTGCACCGTTCTTCGAAGTCATATTAAGTATCCGGATCTCCATGCCTCATGAAGCATTGGAGCCTCGTGTCGAAAAATAAGATCATAGAAGAGTGCACGAGAGAAACAAAAATAAGTTTAGGCGATTCGAGTTAGTAGGTCCGTAACGTTCGTTGGGGCTTCTCCAAACCCAATGCCCGAAGATCATTTGATCTAGGAGTCATTGACCCAATGCTTAATACATGGATCGTGCTAAATTTCAAAAAAATGGTGAAGAAATGAAAAAAAAGGTTGCAAGCTCAAAGTCATGTGATCTTGAAAATCTTGGGTATATCGATGGTCAAATTCTTTTGACGTGCATGAATTATGATAGGAGATTACGTTATGCCATGGACGAATGCAATTTTGTCTTGAACTTACTAATTTGAGAGTTTGGTGTGTGTTGTGACGATTATGCATTTTCCAAATACCATTCTTGAAAGAATATGTGATTTGTGGAGAAACTGACTCTCAAGAACTATTACAGGACTCATTTGTGGGATTTTCATACCATTCATTGTTTAGACTTTGTTTCACTTATTTTACTAAGGGTCTAGCAAAAAGCTAGTTGGGGTATGATTAGAGGTGAAAATTGTATGTTTTCGCCCCCTAACTAGGGTTATTTTGTGCATGATTTATCGATGTTTGAGCTCCGATATGTTCATTTTATGTAAATCATGTTATTTGCAAGCCAAACAATTTTATATGCATAAATTAACACTCCGGTAACTCAATCATACTTTACGTTTGATTCAAGGATTTTTCTAGATTTTTTGGATTTTTCAGGAATTATTTGGAGACCCAAGTGCTAAAAAGACATGCTTGGAACACATTGAGACTCACACGGTCGTGACCGTGTAGCACTGCATGTGGTCGCGTCGTTCTTTCACACGACCGCGTGAAAACGTCGACATGATGAGCAAATTATAGTCGTTTTGAGTCCCTTACGCGGTAGAGGCACGCGACCACGTTGCACCCCTCAATTCTCGGCCAAACTCAACCGAATTTCGACGCGGTCGCTTCAAAATCGACACGGACGCGTCGCCACACTCAGCCACAGCCAAACCAAATGCCATTGACGCTGTCGTTTGGCTTTTCCAAACGACTGTGTTGCCCGAGAGCTCCTGGGTGCATTTAGTTGCGAGTTCAGCTGCACTTTCACCCGATTTTGGACCCGTTAAGCTGCTCAAATCTCAGCCCCGGATCAAGATAATGAAGGGTGGAGATACACCAGTCTACGGGGGCTGCCTAACTTAAGGAGGGAAGAGTGAAGTGGCCCAATCGCTTTTCTTTCCTCAACATTCAAACTCTTGAAGAAAACTTGGAGGAGCTCAAGGAGAAAAGCTTGGTAATTGTCTCAAAAGGGTGTTCTTTTGTATTGAAATTAATATTTTTCTTTTTCTCCTTGATCTTTGCCACTTGTAAGAACTATTAGATCATGTTTTTGGAATCAAAAATGTTGTCTTTGTTTATTATAAGTAGCTAATCTCCTTGAGTGTGTTTTTGGTGGATTGATGTATGTATGGCTTATAGATCTCATCTCTAGCATGATTTTAATTCTCGTATGTGGATGAAACTTTGAGTTTAGGTTGTTTATTGGAACCCATGTGGAAAATCCAAAGAGATGACCATCCTAGAGGACCCTCTCTATTATGCTTATTGATTATTTCTCTCAAATGTTTCATTCACTACTTTTTGCACCCCATGTGTTCGATGAAATGTCATATCATCCAACCACTCTCTCCTTAATCGATTGAGAGGTCGTAGTAATTTAAGATAGGTTTATAAGCCCTACTATATCATGAAACCACAATCACCCACACTTCTCATCTTTGAGTACTCTACCACATTTTTCTTTATTTGCATACTTGATTTTAATTTACCTTAAAATTCCACTCAATCAATCTCAACCTCAAAAGGTGGTGTTCTTCGTATCGCTAAAGCTATTCGTAACTTTTGTTGATCGGAAACAAATTGTCCCTGTGTTCGACCCAAGGCTCACTAGGAAAATTACTCTTGGCGACATCTTATACTTGAGAGTTAGCACGTGCACAATTTGCATCACGCCACCTCTTCAAATAAGAAGATATGTATAAGTGAGATTATGTTATGAAGTCGAACTTTGATGGCTCCCTAACTCGATTGAAGACCAGACATGGGCATTTTTCATAGACATAGCATAGACTTCTAGGAGACTCTTCCTAGCAATGAAAATAACCTTAATGTGTCTATTTATCTCCCTAGCTACCACTCCTCATTAACCATTGCATCAATTGGATTAAAACACATGTTTCTTAATAGACTTCTCGAAGAGAAAGTATCCATAAAGCAATTCATCAGGTTTTATTGCTCATGGAGAATCAAGAAAAATATGCAAGTTGAAGAAATGTCTCAAACAATCACAATTGGCTTAGTTTGTGAATTTTGCAAATTCCATCCAAAGATTTGGCCTCAGAGTGCCAGAATGATCAAAAAATTTCTGTTGTATCTATCAATCGATGTAAATTCTTCTGATAGTATATGGTAATGACATTATTATCTTCAGCGATATTACCTCTGGTATTCAAGAATTAAAACAGTTTATTTAGAAAGAGTTTCGAATAAAGAACCTTGAAGATCTCAAATATTTCCTTAAACAGCTGTGGTACATCCAAAGAAAGGCACATATTTGTCCTAACAAAAATATATCTTGGATACATTGTCGAAGGTAAGGATGTTAGGGTGTTGGCCTAACACTTCACCTATAGATTCTAACTCCAAACTTACATCGGATCAGAGGCAACAACTACATAATGCAGAGCGATACAAAAGATTAATTGGTAATCTAAACTACCTCACTATAACACGGCTAATATTACCTTCCCAGTAAGTGTGTTGAGCCAGTTCATATCTAATCAAGGACTACACATTGGAATGTTATGATGCGGGTATTGAGGTATCTAAAAATACACTGAGTAGAAATTTTCAATACTCAATCTAATTAAATATGAATTAAATTGTAACCAAGAGTCGCTAAATAAGATCAAGTTACTATGAATTCAATAAGAAGTTAAGTAAACTCCATTCGAAGTATTAAAAAATTAATTAATTAATTAAGAATTGTTAACTTATGTTTTTGATTAGTTTTATTACTGAAATCCGTATTTGACTTGAATTTTCTACTTTTTGTATAAAAAATATTATGTAATTTGAATTGGTTATTAAAACTTGAATGCGTTAATTGAAATTAATTTATTATCATTATTGTTGCTAGAGCCCTAACTTATTTGCAGAATATGTAGTGAGTTACATATGTCTTATATTTGTTTTAAAAAATATTCAAGGTATGTTCAAAATATATTACTGTTATTGTTATTGTTCTTTTATTATATTGAGATAATTATTATGTCCTGCTATTTCTTAAAACTTAATGTATGATGGGTTTTCAGCCTAGCACAACCTTCCAAAGTAATGTCAAGATTTTCTTGCCAAATAAACTATGGAAAAACTGGGTATATCTCAAGACTAGTAGATAGATAGGAAATTGCTTCTTCAGGCATGCAGTTTAAGATTGTGTAACCAAAGAGCAATCCCTCAAAATTCCCCCAGACTACGAGGACGTACAAATGGAAAGATGATAGATTTACTTGGGGAATTAGATCAAATCAAAAGGGAATAGATATGTCAAATAAACCACAAAAGATATTTCAACAAAGAAAAAGGTCTGAAACAAATAAAAGAGAGAGGAATGATGTCAAAACATATATTATACAAATGAGGGATGTTTTTGAATGGGTTTGCTGACTAGGACAAAGAGATGGGTAGAAGAATGGTTGGAATTTAATCTTATGGAATCAATGGTTAGGATGAGAGTTTATGAAAATTTTGGGGAGAAACCCTAAAATTTTGTTGAAACAGTACCTCGAGGGAACTCAATTTTGGGAGAATTAAAATTTCAAAGTTTGGGAGGACCTAAATTAATTTAGGGGAAATTAAAATTTTAAATTTGAGAGGATGTGCTAAATATGAAGGGAACTAAAAATTTTGGGAGGAACTAAATTCTCTGAATGTTGTTAAAACGTTTTGTTGGTGGGAAATATTTTGAAAGTGGCTGCGAAATGCTTTGAGGGTGATTTTGAATGGAGTTGAATTTTGGGGTATGATATTTTGAATGCGGCTGTAAATTTTTTTTGGAGTCGTGATTTTGACTATGTTGAAATTTTTGGGAGGAATATTATGACTAGTTAAACTATGAACCAGCATGTTTTTTGTAGGTGAAATTCATCATTTTACAATTAAAACAATAGACAATCTGATGCGGACGCGCCGCTTGGGCCGGGCACACACGCGGGAGATGCGGCTAGCGGGGAGCCCACGATTGTTTACTTTCGCAGGAGGAGACGTGGGGGCCGGTATTAGTCACCTCAGGGGTATTTTGGTCTAGTCAGACCAAATTAGTAAATCCCCGTTTTCCTTTATAATTAGGGCTAGCCGTCATTGTTAGTTTATGCTTGATTTGTCTCCGAACAATCTAGTTATCATCTTGATGCTATTTACTTTCACAGGAGGAGACGTGGGAGCCGGTATTAGTCACCTCAGGGGTATTTTGGTCTAGTCAGACCAAATTAGTAAATCCACATTTTCCTTTATAATTAGGGCTAGCCGTCATTGTTAGTTTATGCTTGATTTATCTCCGAACAATCTAGTTATCATCTTGATGCTATTTAGGCTTTTAGGCGTTCAATAAAAGCTGGGAGATTGATTCGTCTCGAAGAATCCTTATCAAGTTCTTTGATTTCTCATTGTTTTTCCACTATTTTCCATTTTTCCACCTTTAAATCGTTGTTTAATCATTTATTCGCTGATTTGATCCAAACGGCAAGCGATTCGTATCACAATCCTTTCGATATAGACTAATCTGTGTTATTGGCTTTCTCATCACCTTGTGGAAAGATCAGAACAATGAATTCAGACTCCTTATTTTTCTTGTAGAACTAAGGATGAATGATGTTAGCTCAAGTGCAATAGGCTCCTCATCTGTTGTTAAAATTGCTCCCAAAATAAGTTGAAACCTTCACAATTTCTTTGGTTCATGCAGGAAAATGCACTACAACTTCGTATTACACAAACGTTGTCATTTAGATCTGAGCATAGTTTTGTGGTAGACTTTAAGACGATGCAAACTAAAATTGAGACTGATTAGAGTGACGAGAAGACCAGAAAAAGTCTAAAATGAATAAGATATTGACCAATAAACATTGATGGAGCGCAAGACTATCAACTCTAGAATGTCCTTCATATAGTTAAACACAAAATTACAGGCTGAATGGCGTTAATAAACTAGTGAGATTAAGGTAGTAATCAAAAGTGTCTGCATATCTTCTTGGTGACCAAAAGGATACAAAAGAAAGGCAGCAACCATTAGCAGTTTCTGCAGCAATATGTCCAGAGCAAGTTATCAAACAAAAGGTAACTCCTACACCGAGGAACGTGTAGATAAACCTGTATGTCAACAGATGTCATGTAAGTCATACCAAACAGGTGTCAATGAATATCATCTGTACTTTAGCTCACATATAGAGGTTTAATTCAGAAATGCAAAAGCATAATCATTTTCAAAAGGACATGGCAGGACACTATTGCCATAAATCACATATCTAAATGACTGTCAGGTATACCTATTTAGGACATGAAGATCAACAGTAAACAGTGCCAATTGTTCAAAAGATGAGGAGGATGTACTATTATGCATACATACATAACATGAACGATGCTAATTATCCAAAATAGGAATGGAGGGAGCACACGCATGCACCCACGCAGCACACACGTGCACGCACACAAATAAAACCTTAATGATCAATCGATCTATGTTTTTTCTTTTCTTTCAGTGTCATTAGGAACACCGCCTTCTAAAGGAACACCACCTTCTAAGAGGAAATATGGTACCATCTTCCTTTCTTTCTATTTTGATGTTCATGATTGCTAAAAATTAAGGGATGATACAATTTGAAAAATGGTACTGATTAGACCAATGTTTGGAATCTTAGTTTTGATCTTTGTATCGATTATAACAGAAGCATTGTACTTGATAGGTAGTCTAGATGTTGGTCAAAGATAGAGCTTCCTCTCCAGTAAATGCTTCACCCATTGGTGAATTATCCCTATCGTCTGGAACGTTGGGCTTCACATATTGGTGGATTATCTCTATTATCTAAGATATGTCTTCTTTCTGTAACCCACTCATCAAGAAGTTTCCTTCGTAAAAAATATTATCTCAAGCAATCAACTCATCTTCAATTTGATTATGTTTCAAATTTTGATGCATGTCCCTTATATTATAACTGAAATGGCCAAATATTATCATATCTCATCGAAACTGGAAAACTTTTATGTGAACCTAATGAAGAGCATTTGCTTTGTATCACCATACAGATTTGTAATAACCTGCATTTTCCCTAATTAAAGAACAAATAGATTATATTAAGAGTAAATATAGTTATTTTGCAAAACCTGAATGTTCAAGTGTCTGATTGTAAATTAAAGTAACATTATGAATAAATTGTAAATAAAAAATATAGTTAGTTTGCAAAAATCTAAATGTTCAAGTGTCTGATTGCAAATTGAATTAATATTATTACTAAACGTAAAATTATCACTATTTAATCCTAGGCTTAACTAAAAAAGGAAACTGAGAAGAAAGACACACAGAATAGGGAGCAACAGCCACCATAGGAGAAGTAAAAAGTTAAAGATATAAAAGACAATTCAAGAATTAAAGTGAAAATATTTTTATTTTATTTATGATCAGGATTATTAATGTTATTTTGTATTAATTTAACATGCATATGCATTTAGATTTTTTTTAAAGTAAATATTCTAACTGATGTGTTTAATTGATCTATAGTGGAAGGCCATGGTAGATTATTTATTTCAATCCTTACATATGCTAGATTTTAGTTCTGTGCATATTTACATCAAGGTTCAAAAACTCAATTTCGGTCTCGCTATTGGGTGTCAGTTTATAGTTTATAGTATCAGTATCAGTTGAATCGGTGATACGTATCAAAATTAACAGGCTTTTTGTATCAGTTATGTTAGCTCAATATATCTAGTAGTTGCAGGCAGATACTCATCTTCAATAAGTTCATCATCTATCTATGAGTTATCTCTATTATCTATGACATTATCTTCTCCTTTTCTAACCAGTTTGATCACCAATCCAGCATTTCAAACCTTGAATTTGATGATTAATTGATATTATTTCAACATTAAATGAAATAAAAAAGAATTTCAAAGTTTGATAAGTCAAACTTTAAAGGTCTTTTTATATTAATTGTTATTAGTTAGTATTGATAGTAACAACCAGTTTCGAATGCCAGTTTCGAATGTGATCTTATGGGTATACTTGAAATTTGATATGATGTAAGTAATATGTATTGTTATTGGCTGAGATTTCAAACCTTGATTCACATGCCATTCTATTAAAATTCAAGAATAAATATTTAGATATATTGCTTCATTCACCATAGTTTAAGTTTAAAGGTAGATGCTTAGTCCGATATAGTTTTGAGCTATAATTGTTAGTGTCAGAATTATCTGTTAGTTCTTGGTTATGCCAGATTTTAGTCTTTGGACCTAAAACACTAGAAAACTTGTTAAAAATTTTGGAAAATATGAATAAATTATTATGATGCCAGGTTGTACTAATATCTATCATTTTGTTAGTTTTGTGGTATTTTATAAGTTTAGGTTGTTTAATAATGTGTCTTAAAAAATTTAATGATGTTAATATTGTTTATTATAGGACAAATTTTAGAAAAAAAACCAACACTTAAAAATAATTACGAAAATCAACCAACTTAAAAAATATTTACCAAAATCAACCAGCTTTTACCATGTCGGCGTCCGAGGGTGTTTGGGTGTTACTACGCTGATATGGCGAAGGTTCGATTTGGCCAAGGTTAATCGAACCAGGGTAGGACCCCTGGCAAAATTCAAGTGCGGTGGAAAATATTAATCGGTCGGGGTTGTGAACCCGGCCTTTTGTACATTAAAAGGCTACACCGGCCAAATTCAGGTGATGTGGAAAAATTTTAATTGGCCAAGTTTGTGAACCCCGACCTTTTGGACATTACATCCGACCTTTTTTGACAAAAATTTGGACTTTTTTGTGTTTTGACTCTGAATATTTGATCAAGCACGCACATCCTCAGTTTCTCCCCAATTGCAATATTTTAATTTCGCAAGTGTCAACCTCTTGGTGTTAATTATCTTTGTTAGACCTTTGACACAGTTCAGCTTTGAGATTTTCCTGGGTGAAGTTTACCAAGTATTTTGACTCCATGTGCTTGTGGATGCTTCTTGCCTACTAACAAAAACTCATATTATTTTCTAATTAAGATTAAGCAAGCTTGCATGCATTACTAATTAATTAATCAATTTGTCCAAGTTTATAATATGAGGCTAGTGAATCAAGCATGTGCATGAAAATAATGGGTATGAGATAAACTGACATATTTTACTCTACAAAGGGTGTGTGGATAAAAAAATACACATAATCATGTATACTAATCGCATATACTGTATGAAGAAAAATGTGACGAATCATCATATGAATAGGATTTATCATGTGTCGTATGATATTATGTAGTATAATGTTCTTGTCACAAACTTATAACCACGATTTTGGCATGTGGGGTTCTGCTTCTACCAGCTATATGCTAATCCAGAAGCAGATAAAGAAGTCTATAAAGATAACTAAGATAACCAATGCAGCCGCTTTTGTTTAGTTGCAAGCTGGTTCTGATGATGCGCGCATCTTTCATATTCATTCTCTTCTTCAAACATATTTTTATTATTGTTTCTTAAATAAGCAAATATGCTGCTATGAAAAATTCATTCAGTGTTTATAGTTAGTATGAATGATTATGCAGGTTGATTGAAGAATGCTGGGACCCTTCTCCTGCAATTAGGCCCACATTTTCAGAGATAATTTGAGTGGACAAATTATACAACACCAGCACAAAACAAAGGTGTTGGAAGGATAACTTCAAGCCACCCAGTTCTGAATGCAAGTCTATTGGGCCGGGGTTCACAACTCCGGCCGTTTAAAAATTTTCCACGTCTCTTAAATTAGACCAGATGTATCCTTTTAATGTCCAAAAGGCCGGGATTCACAATCCAGATCGATTAAAATTTTCCACATTGCTTGAATTTGACCAGGGTTCCCAGCACCAGCCAAATCGAACTTTCTCGCCATAACAGTGCGAAAATAGACCCTAACGCTGTCATGAAAAAAGTTGGTCGATTTTGGTAAATATTTTTTAAGTTGGTCGAGTTTCATAATTACTTTTAATTTTTGGCTTTTTTAAAAAAAATTGTCGTTTAGTATAAAGATCGATTGGTATTTCTTAATAGTAATAGAAATCCTGGCCCCCATGGCTCTGAAATATTATAATAAATAGTTAATCACAGCCCAACAAGGAAATGAAACTACACAATATGACATACACAATGCAATAATTAATAGAATCATAAACAATGGAGATTCACAAAAATCATAAGATGAAAATCATGCAAGTCCTTAAAAATTAGGTTTTATGCAATAATAGGTCACACCTCAATACAATGAACTGTTCCCACGTTGCTTGACTTGGATATGTCATGTGATCCACTATTCAAAAGTCAATACCTACTGATAGTTACCCATACTTCAATGCTGCAGTAGCCCTCAAGGAGGGATCACATTGGGCCCTAGTATGAGTTAGCATTCAACATACCGGTGTACTAATATAGATGCATAAGAATCACATTTAATAATACCATGTCACAGTAATTTTACAATTTCATCAACACCAAATCACATACACCCCCATGTACGCATGTGTCTCTTCTCGTGACTATATGTGAAAACATGAAATTTTAGTGTGTCGGATATGAATGATTTTTACATAAATATTAGGATGAATACAATTGATATAACAAATTACCAAATTTAAACATGTTGTACATGGTACCCATGCAATTAAAGATGTGAAAATGTTGAAAATTATGTGCATGCATTACTACTATAATAATGATTAATTGCAAACTTGTAAGGTACAATTCAGCCATACACTGATAATATGTCATTATAATTTTCACATGTGGCTCAAGCTACAATTCCAATCCAGGTGTCTCTAGGGGTTCCTAATATATTAGACAAATACCAATTAATATCAAACAACTAAAGAGACTTTATTAAACAATCTATACATAAAATGTGCTCAAAATAAACTATCCCAAAAGCTACTAGAATCATATATATTAATATAGCCTAACATCACAATAATTTATTAAATTTTATGGATTTTTTAACAAGTTTTGTAGGAATAAGGGTCCAAAAACTAGAACCTAGCACAACCAGAGTCTAACTGATAATTCTGTTGGTAACAATTATATCTGTAAAACTATACTGACATGCACATCTGTCCTAAAAATTAAACTGTGATAAATCAGGTGTTTGCCTAGATTTTTCAGTACTGAACTATAATAAAATGCATATAAATATACACAAAACAAAAATCTAGCCAACATAAAGGGTTAAAAGATATAATCAACAATCTATTACCTCTATAGATCAATTAAACCAATCAATCAAAACTACAAATTTGAAGGAAAAAAGTACTTCTAAAATCAAAATACATAAACATGATAAATCGATACTAGAAAATAATCCTGATCATAAATAAAACAAGATAATTTTACGTTAATTCACAAATTTTCTTTTATATCTTTATCCATTTCCTCCTGCGGTGATGACCGCTTCGTCTACTCTAAATTTTTTCCTTTCACTTTCCTTTTTTTGGACGTTGCAGCTGTTGCGACTGAATTGCATGGGCAAAGCATACGGTTAATTGGTAAAAAATTTACCAATTAACATTATCACTTCTCTAAATTTTTTTCGTTTCAGTATCCTTTTTTAATGTGCGTCTGTTGCGACTGAACTGCAACTGAACTGCAACGCAAAGCCTATGGATAATCGATGATAATTTTACCAATTAACACTTGGTTAAAATTTATCTTTTTACTAATAGTATACATGTAAATTTGCAGTTAAACCCTTAAAAAGGTAGATTTTTCAAAATAACCACAACTTACACATACCTACGGTTTATTTGCTTTTTAATAGGGAAATATTTGGCGTTGTTACAAAATTCAATCTGGACAGGCCCATATGCATCCATGTCAACAAATTTTTCAGATCTTGATGAGATTCTTTCAAGCATGATATGAAATGATTTACAATTTCAACCTTTATTGCATTAAATCCTGGATAATTGCTTGAATAACTAGGTATTCGTTAATATCGGTATTAGACTGCCCTCGGATGGAACATGTCAGGATGCTTGTAATCTGATATCATATGAGCAATTTGTCTTGGTGTTGTCCAATTTTCCCAGCCATAATTAGACCCATATTACTATGCCCTATGCACCTAGTTTTGCAACTAATCGATGCATTTTTAGCATTTTTATATGAATGACACGTCGCAGGCCAGTCCTATAGATGTTGAATGTGACACATTCTTTACTAAAAGACTAGGTTTGCATTAGCAAATGCATAAACCTCCCCCTTTATGGTGTTACCAATTTTCAGTCACAAGGAGAGCGAGAGTAGTTGACTTAGAAAATGTAGCTGCTTAACAGAGGAAGAAACATTTTGACGCCTGTGAGAGATAAAAGAGTTATCCATGTTAAATATCCTATTTCTCCGTAACAATGATATTACCAGTGCCGTATAGAGAAGCCCTTTTTCAGTAGCATCTACAATGCAAACATCAGATATCCCATCTAAATATGTTAACATTTTCAAGATAACGATTCACTGCGGGAAAGGATTAGTTAATATACAATTAACAAAACAATTTTCAAAGAACCAGATACAGAAATGAATTTCTTTTATTCCTTCGCTTTTAAGGAACGAAACAAAAAAGAAAGGAAACGTGATGTTTCGTTTGTGCAAAAAACATCCAACTTTTACTTCATCTATCAGTAACTAAACACAATGAGCCCACCATATACCATTGAATAATCTCAAAACCCCATTTGATACCAGCAAATTAATAATTTCAACACTCATTACTTCGTAAAACTCAATATTTAGTAAAATTATCAACCAAAAAGCATCATGCATCAAAGGAAATTTTTTTTTTGCTAAAAAGGGAAAGAACCCATTCCTCGGAATAAACTGAAACAATCAGAAATTTTGCAAAAATTAAAAAGGAAAAAAAAAACAGGAAAAGATCCCAAACCATGGAGGACTCGAATTGTCCCAGAAACTGCCTGTATGCTTGAACCAAACTCGAATCATCCAAAGTGAATATAGAACCATCCCCAATCCAACAAATCCTATCGCTGAATTCACAAACTTCAGCAGAAACTGCAGGCAACTCCTCACCAATCTCCCCATCGATCGATCCCTTAATTTCTGTTCAGCAAAAGATGAAGGCATCAGAACAAGACCCAGATGAAAAGATAGGTTTTTAAGAGAATTTTGTGAAGAAAAATTTTGTTGAATTCATGAGTTTTACCTTTAAGAAATAAATGGGTTGAGGCGATTTTGTTTCGCCCTTCGGTTTAAGAAATAAATGGGTTTAAGATTTAATAGTGCAAATCCATAAATCCAGATATCCATAATAATTGCAACCGCATAAATCAGGAAACATGTGAATAACATAGCAGTTTGAATTAAAAAACTTTGTAAACGGCAATACAAAGTGGATACATCACATGCGTCAATCACAAATGTCAAAGTAGAAGCACTATAGCTTTAAATAAGTGGCAATGTAATAAGGATTTCAAATACATAAAACCAAACCCAAATGTCATAGACCATGTTCAAGCGTGTTCCCATGATTATGTATGTTACAATAGTCGACCCACATTTCCCAAGCTATCTGGTCCCTGCGAAGTTTCCATTGGTATCTCTGTTGGGTTTGTTCACGTATGGGTAACTGTTGTGACAGATCAATAATCGAGTCATCTTGCTCATCGATAACATCTCCATCCTCCTCAATCACATCGACATCCTCAAGAAGTTGCGGGTCATGTGGATCTGCTGCTTGGATATAATTATGCAACACAGTGCATGCTAGGACGGTATCGACCTGACATGTGAAGGGATAGTGCGGCTTGGACGTCAATATCTTAAACTTGTTCTTTAGGATTCCAAAAGTCGACTCGATCTTGGTTCGTAAAGACGAGTGACGTAGGTTGAAGAGCTCTTTGTGATTTCGAGGAACTAGATCAGTATGGTCCTTCAGATGATATCTAACGCCCATGTATGGAGATATAAACCCTGGCATGGTAGTATATCCAGCATCGCATAGGTAATATTTCCCTACAGATATAAACGTAAAACAATATTATAATCCCAAGACTTAATAAATATGCGGACATATATTGTAGGTTAAAGTCTGCATATTACCGTCATACACTCGAAGACCATTTGGAGGGGGTAATGACAACGCATCTTTAAGTATTGTAAAATCATTTGCAGATCCTTCCCAACCTGTCATTACGTACGTGAATCTTTTATTTGGCGTTGTAGCAGCAAGAACATTTTGTGTCACCCCCTTACGTCCTCTAAACCGGGGTACGAGATTGGCTGGTAGCATGGCATCGATATGTGTCCCATCAATGAGACCAATGCAATCCTACATCGTCATCAATAAATCAAATGTTGAAATCAACATTACTCAATAAAGACTACATACTACCACTACTTGTCAGTAAAACACACTTACTTACCTTGAAAAAAGGATACCACTCAGGATTATTTACTATCTCAAGAGGTGTCTCATTTGGAGCTTGCTTCATATACATATCACGTATGGCACACACTGCTTGCATTACTAGGTGAAAGTATCGGCTAACTGTTGACCCGGAGCGTATAAAATCAACTTGCATGACTCTGTTCTTTGACTTGTGCCCTACAATATGAAGAAACATGGCCAACTGCTCCTCTACGGACACATGAATAGTGTCTTTCAGAAAATCCCTTTGTCTCATTAATCCGGCCAGATTCATGAAAGCATGGCTCCGCATTCTTAAGTAGTGTAAACAACTACTTTCACTCCCATAAAGAATTCTACGCATGTGGGATTTCCTATGAAGATCACGCATACCTGATGGCTCTCTAGGTATACGGTTTGCCCTGCCCTCTTGTTTTAGTATGCAATGTATGATGATAGAAATGACTGTCACCGCGGTCGCGGAACATGTTTTACACCCGGACTGTTCTCCTTGGTGATCCATCTACACCATATATGAATCAAACATATAATTATGCATAAGTTGCTAAAACCATCAGAAAATATAAATTCTTAACAACTAAGAACTATATTCGAACAATACATATAAGTGGAAAATGGAAAAAAAAATTGAGCCTGCAGGTAAAGCTTGTTTTTCATTTCCCTCTTGGAGGCATGGCAGTTGCTCCTTCTTCTTCTACCCAACCAATTAAGGAAATCAAAACATTTTCATTGTTCTCCATCATTGAAAAAAGCGTAATGATGAAGACATGGTCATAATGAAACAGATACGTAATTTCCTTATCTTTTTCAAAATCAAACTTAAGTTTGAAATAAAAAATCATAAAATACCATCATTTTGCCTCTGTATCAACATGAATGTCATAAACATGTTGGGGACTCAATGAACCTTCTTGCCAGCCTTACATTTTGTTTCATTGTGTATGTGTCATCATTGGGCTCTTATGGAAAGCAAAATTGTATTTAAATCTTTATAAATGAAGCCAAAATGCACAATGTAACAAAACATACAGTTCAATTCATACACCATGTAGCAGCAACCAACAAGGCCAATCCAAGACATGCATGAATCCGTACCCACATGCCCTCAGATTATCCCCATATATATATATGAGGTGGGATCAAATGACCCCCAAAAATAACCCCCAAAATTGACCCCCTATCAAAAATCCTATGCCCCCCATTTTTCCAGAAGATCCGAACCGTTCATCTTGATCTCCATCCTCTAAATACCTAACCCACCAATTTTCAACCTGATCCCATGTGTTTTGCCCGTTCATCAACCATTCGCAAAAGTTCTGTTCATGCGAAACCGTTAAATTTGGGTCGGATGGATGAACATGCAAAACACATGGGATTGGGTTGAAAATTGGTGGGTGAGGTATTTAGAGGGTGGAGATCAAGATGAACGGTTCGGATCTTCCGAAAAAATGGGGGGCATAGGATTTTTGATAGGGGTCATTTTTGGGGGTTATTTTTGGGGGTCATTTGATCCCTCCTATATATATATATATATATATATATATATATATATATATATATATATATATATATATATATATATATATATATATATATATATATATATCTTTGCTGATTTCTTGAATAATATCAAGCATACCATAGCAAGGACCCATCATATCATCATAGGTACGATGACTCAATTAAATTACGAAATTTACCTCATTAGGCAAATTTTTTAATGGACCCGCAGTAATTATAGATTCAGCTTGCTTGCATGGCCTTGGATTGTATCGTATGTCCATCTTGCTGCAAGCTTGGATTTTTTCGTAATGAGATGCCAAGGGTTTTATTTCAGAATGTCCATGCAATTTGTATATCTGTGTAATGCATGTGTGCATGACAATCTAGCTGCTCCACATAGCATGTGAACTAGGGTTTTATGAACCCTATAGGGGCGAAAAAAATGTCAGCATCCATCATAAAATCCCAAAAAAATTCCCCAACTTCCGCAAATTAGGGCTCGTTCTCTTGGCGAGATTTGTGTGATATTCAATCAAATTCCCAAATAAACCCCAACACAACATGCATCCCAAATTAGCCCCAAAGCAGCGAAAGCACCCAAAACCCACATTTTTCGCCCCAAATCATCATTGATATACAAATCTCAGTGGGATGCTAATTATCAGAAAAAAATCTTCATAATAACCCGATTTTGCTCAAAATGTATACTCTTCAGCAAATCGGGCTCAAATAGCAGCAAGGACCAAGAAATACCTCGCCGACAGCAAGAAATCGAAGCCAAGGGCACTCCCGAGTCGATCCTCGTCGGGATCAACTTCGTCAGCCCAACGCAACCACCAGCTCAGAGAGGCCGCCGTATGCCTTTTTAGGGTTTTCTCATTCGCTCAGAAATCGCCCATCGAGAAGGGATTCTTGCTTATTGGAATTGGAGTGTATAGTGTGTGAGCTTCTATTTACACTGCAGAATTTTCTAATCAGACTACAGTTTTACTTACAGGTTTGACCTTATTTTTTTAGAGAATACTGAGTTTTGCCCTTATTTTTTAGAGAATACTGAGTTTTTGCTGACATATGAGGCTAAACCTTGTACATGTCATCTAAACCTCACATCATTGCTTTTTATTTGATGATCAGAATTGTTCATTTTGACCTTCATATTTTAAAATCCCAAAACCCCGAGTATTGGGTTAATCCAATTGGTTTTACTCCTTCATCCACATGTCGCAAAAGCTCTATTTATACAAACACTTTAAATTTGCAACGGGTAGATGAACGGACAAAGCCCCTTGAGTTCAACCCATATTCTGTGTTTTGGTGTTTTAACATATTTAGATCAAAATGAACGATTGTGATACTCCAAATAAATAACTGATGTGGAAGTTTTGATGGTGTACGTGAGGCTAAGCCGCATATGTCATATGATACTCATTGTTCTCTTATTTTTAATACTCGTTCTACCAATCTTACCCTTCCACGCTACACTTCATTCCCGTCTATTCCCGCTGTCTTCTTGGGGCCTGTTCTTTTGGCTGGAATAGAGGCGAGAATAGAGAAATCAGCATTATTCATGCACTGATCCCTCTATTCCCAGCCTCCATTACCAAAGGCTGTTCTTTTGCAAGAATGGCAAATTGTATTCCTTGCCTACGTGGCAACACTATCTGGGAATCCATCCCAAGAGTTGTATTCCTTGAAAAAAAAGTTGGGAATGCATGGGAATAGAGGGGTAAATGGGGCCCACTCTCTCATCTCTCTCTCCCCCATCCAACTCACCACCTTTCCAATTTCTCATTCCAACTTTCCAATCTCAAAAGAACACAAGAATAAAAAGTGGATCCCACTTTATATTCCAAACCCCACTTTTCTTACTTAATTCTACCCAAAAGAACACAAAACTCGATTTTCTATCTCTTTGGAATACAAGCTTTCCATTATTTTCATTTCTATATTCCAGCAAAACAACGGGCCCTTATCCTCCTCATCTCCTCTGCTCTTGGAATCGCGAGATTGGTATCCTTGATGGGATGTGAGAAGTAATCAAAGGCAAAGAATAATAAGAAGCGGCTGACATGACGACAACCGCAATGGGAAATGACGAGGTATCGTTCTTCGAGCAAATGATGCAGCTGCAATTGATGACACTTTCAGATAGATATAAAACATTAGCCCTGCTACCAAACCTTCTCCACGACCAAACTCTATAATCTCATTATATCCCCGTCCTCCTCCTACATTTCTATATTTTTGTTGCTCTGATTCTCAAACACGAACAAATGAATTGGTGCATGTGCACAATCAACGATGTGATTGCCTGAGCCTTAGTTGTGATGCTCAGATCTATGTGTTCAATCATCATATTTGATGTTAGGGAATATATGACCCAAGCTCTATAGAAGAACAGTAGTCTTGCAAGTCCAAGCATGTCGAGTTTTAATATTTAATTGATTCTTATTGGGTTCATTTTCGCTGTGTTTAATCGGGGTTTTAAAGAACTTTTGGATTTAATTGAAATTGCTGAAAAATGAAGTTGCAAGAAGAGGCGGCAACGGAATGATGATGATGATGATGATGATGATGAGCTGGATGAGTAGTTGGGATGAGAATGAACATAACTTTTGCGTCGGGTGGATGAATGGGCAAAACACCTCGGATCGGGCTGAAAATTGGTGGATAAGGGGTTTAGAGTGTGGAGATCGAGATCAACAGCTCGGATCTTCCAAAAAACATATGGAGATTGGAGTTTTTTTGACCGACACAGGAGAGATTCTCTCATGTGACACCCTATTTCCCGTTTCCTCATGAGGATAGGATGCGACAAACAACATAGGATGAGTTAGATGTGGTGTCAACATGGCCCGGCCCGGGCCCGGCCGGGCCCAACGAAAATCCGGGCCGGCCCGGCTCCCCCCACCCCCTAAAACGTCCTCTCTAAGCCATTTTAAAAAAAAAACCCGGGCCGGGCCGGGTAGGGGCCACCGGGCCCGGGCCGGGCCGGCGGGCCGGCATGGCCCCGGGCCAAAATAACACCATGAGATGTGAGGGTAAAACCAAAAATTTGTAGGCTAAAATTGATGCGAGCTTAGAAATTTAAAAAATACAAAGAGAAAAAAGAGCGTTATCTGTTAAGAAAATGTGGTGTACTTAGCACTTCGTTGTAATGCAAATAACAAGGCTACTCCTTTAAGCACAGATGTAAATGCATGAGGATTGTTCGAATTAAATTTGTACACATTTCCTTTCAGAGTAGATATGAATACTTAAATTTTATATACAATATGACGCGGATAAGAATTTGAATAATGAAATTTTTTCATGAAGTTGACGGCTACTGAACCAGTAGCCCTATATTTATAATAAAAAGATTACATAATGAGTGGATACCATAAACACATATGGGTTCCACATGGGCCTACAAAAGCTCATTCATAACACTTTCCCGTATCCATCCATCATCGTAGGCTTGGTATATGAATGTTTCAGGATTCATTGAGCTTATCTGATCACGAGGATATGGATACTTCTGGATCCTAAATTGGGAGGTCTTGACTCATTAAAACCTTTGGCTATGGAAAACTCAGTGGGAAACACCAATAGCTAATCAAAAATAGTACAAGTCTCCTTAACTTCCCCTGATCGGTGGATATCACCAGTGGTGGATACTTCTGGATCCAGAGTTGATGTGGTTGCCTCGTTAAATCCGTTGGTTATGGAAAACCCAGTGGGAAAAACCAGTAACTAAGGGGAAAAGAGTACAACACAACATTAACTCCCCCTATTGTGTACAAGCTTCAGGCTTGTAAGTCTCTCAACTGTCTCATCACAATCCATATTACAAGTTTTCTAAAGGTACATCGAGGTAGTGCTTTAGTGAACAGATCTGCCAGGTTGTTGCAAGACTGGATTTGCTGAATGTCGATCTCTTTATCTTCTTATAGCTCGTGCGTCCAGAAAAGCTTAGGGGAGACGTGCTTCATCATGTCACCCTTGATGTAGCCACCTCGTAGTTGAGCTATGCAGGCTACATTGTCTTTGTACATGGTGGTTGGTTCAAGGTCGCCCATCTTCATGCCGGTCGTCACTAGGATGTGGTGAATGACGGAACATAGCCAAAGGCATTCTATAATAGCTTCATGGATCACAATGAGTTCAGAATGGTTGGATGAGGTTACTGTCGAGGTCTGCACAGATCTCCATGAAATGGCCGTCCCACCGTAGGTGAATACAAACCCAGTCTGAGACTTTGCGGTGTGGGGATCTGATCTGTATCTTGCATGTCAAAGACCAATTAAGTTGGATGATACGCCTTTCTTACAGTATAGTCCAAAATCGACTGACCCTTGGATGTAGCACAGAAGGTGATTCACTCCGTTCCGGTGGCGCTTTGTGGGCACTGAACTGTATCTGGCTAGTAGGTTTACTGCGAACGCTATATCGGGGCGCGTGCAGTTTTGCCTGATAAATGAGTGCTCCAATGGCACTTATGTAAGGTACTTCAGGACCAAGTGTTTCCTTCACCTCTTCCAGCAGACAGAAGGGGTCTTTATGAACATCCAATGATCTAACGACCATCGGTGTACTCAGAGGGTGACATTTGTCCATTTGGAAATTTTTCAGCAATTTTCTTGTGTAAGTTGATTGATGTAACAGGATTCCTCCGCTGAGGTGTTCTATTTGTAAGCCAATGCAGTGTTTGGTTTTGGTAAGGTCTTTCATCTCAAAAGTCTTTATGAGGCTTTTGGATATCTCAGATATCTTTTCGGGAGATCCTATGAGATTTAAATCGTCTACGTAGGCGGCAATGATTACAAATCTGTTCCCTTTGCTCTTATGAAGATGCAAGGGCAGACTTCATTATTGGTAAATCCTTGTTGCATAAGGAATTCACTGAGTCTGTTATACCACATTTTTCTCGATTGTTTTAGACCATACAATGATCTTTGCAGTTTGACAGAATAGACGTTCCGAGGTCTATTTGTCATTTTTGTTGGTAATTTATAACCATCCGAAGGTTTCATATAAATATCATTATATATATTACCATATAGGTATGCAGTCACAACGTTCATAAGCTGCATATCTAGGTCTTCTATAGCTGTTAAGTTAATTATAAATCTGAAAGTGATCGCATCCATGACCGGAGAGTATGTATCTTCATAATCTATTCCCGGTTGTTGGGAAAAGCCTTGTGCAACAAGGCACGCTTTGTAGCATACGATCTAATTATTTTCATTGTTCTTTCTTACGAATACACCTTTATAGCCCACAGGTTTTACACCTTTTGGTGTTGGGACTACATGTCTAAATACTTTATGTTTCAAGAGTGAGTCTGTAACGACCTGTTTTCTAGTTGCATTTTTATTGTTGTGTGCCCGTATTTTACCTTGCCGATTCTGTTATCTTCGTCCGAGTGGATATTCATCTGCACGTTGACGCGAGCGTGTCGTCGTTTTCAGTTTACCGTAGCGTGATTTTAAGCCGTAAATCGTAATTATTACTAAATTATTAATTATTTTTTTATTAAGAGTTAATCTCCGATTAATTAATTGCTAATGAATGTTGAGTCACTAATTACATTTGACAAAAAATTTATTTATAATTAACTTATTATTTTTAACTAAGTTATTTTTACTAAACTACTTTTCCTATTTTACTTTTAACCATTTCCTTTACCCTACCTCTTAACCTACCTATTGAATTCTCACCCGTAGATAGGTGAGATCCGACATCAGGATTCAAGCCTCCCTCTACCTCTCAACCGTCCCAATTCATACTGTCCCCCTCCTCTGTTCGTCCTTAAAACGAATCAACAACAAACCAACACCAGCCGCCACCACCCTCCACCAACAGCACCATCTCCTCCACCTACAGCAACCCAGCAACACCATCGACCCCTTCCACCATACAAACAACAATCATCCACCACCACAATCTCCATACAACCCAAAATCAAACCAAAACAAAGATTGAAACCACAAATCTAAACCCTAAATCAACCCAAATCCCAAATTCAACCCACAAGTTTCAATTCAACCCCCTACATCCTCACCCCGTTGCCGCCCGAAGCCGCTGCCGTGATCCCCCATCCTCGCTGATCGCCAACCCGTGAAGCCGCCGCCGTGGATCTGCCCCGTCGCCACTCGAAGCTGCGCCTTGAGCCCAGAACGCTGCCCCATCTCCGAACATCGCCGTCCACCGTGTCCCGAAGTCGTCGCATCCCCAGCTCGCCGCCGTCGCGCGCTGTCGTGCATCGGCCGCCCAGGCCACTGCCGCGCTCTGCGCCGCCCCGAAGCCACCTCGAATCGCCGTGCATCGCCCACCCCCGATCTCCCTGTCCGCCCTCAGATCCGCCGCCTCGCGCCGTCTCCGGAGCCGCCTCTCGCGCCCCGAGCCCGATCCGCCGCCCCACGAGGCCGCGCACCGCCGTCCGACCCCCGAAGCCGCCGCCCCCTTTCGCCCTTCGCCTGCAACGTGAAACGAAAAAAGGGAAAAAAAGAGAACAGAGGGAAAACGAGAGAGAAGAGAGAGGGGGGAGGAAATTTAATTAAGTAAGTTTTTTTAATATTAATCATTATTATTATTGTTGTTATAAGTTTATTATTATAAAATGTTATAAGATTATTATAAAGGATAGTGATTTATAAGAGTAGTTAATTTAAGTTAAAATTATTATGTTAAGATAAAAATAGTTAAGTTAAGCTTAATATTAATTCTCCTAAGTCACTGTTACCTTTTAGTAAGTTGGTGCAATTTATCTTACTAGTTGTTGACCACTAGCCTATTTGACGCAGATAAAACGTACCTCGCGTCATCACCACCTGGACACCCACACCCGAGTCAAGGCAAGTATTTTGAGTAAATGAACTACAAACCTAACCGTTCAAACTTAGTGCTAAATTTGTTGTGTTTATCAAATTCTGGTAGCCGGATACCATATTGCACCTTGCTTATTGCTTTTTGTTGGTCTGCTTTTACCATCCGCATGTTAACAACTAATTTAATTGGGAAAAATGGATATGTTGCAAACACAAGGTGATAACCATCGAATACAGATGGGGGTAAAGCCATCGAATACAGATGGGGTGAAACTTGGTCAATGACTAAACAGGACACTTGGGTGGGGTTGGTTCTTGTAGTAGAGTCTGTAATTGTTGCTTGAACACCTTACAGCTACCTCCAAAACCACACTAACGGAGGCAAGCAGCTTGACCATATTCCAGGTTGGAATGGCAAGAAGCGTCACGGTAAGCCCCCGATGATAGGGTGTATCGAGAACATTACTTTCTCAGACATGGACTTATCACGAGCACAAATACTCAATTTACAACTACTTTACTTTTAAAACTGCAAAACTCATGAATGCTGGTACTTTACTTCCTGCACTTATTATTCATAACTGTGTACTAACACTTTTTATCCCTTATAGTTGTTCTTCATTCATTGCTTTAAAATGTCTTGCCGAGCTTATCGATGACATATATTTCAACGTGTTTTGAAATATATGTTAGGTTTAGAGACAGAGTACCCAGAGGACACTACTCTTGGGGATCCCATCTTAGAGGTGGACCCCGCTGACCAGAGTTACGAGGACACTGAGATCCTCCCCGCGGAAGACTAGAGCGGGACTTTTATATTTCAGTATTATTGTATTTTATTTTCATGTGTGTTTGCTTCAGCAGTTTGTACGGCCATGCTAGGCCTAAATTATCTGTGTGTTTGCTTTGGACGCTGGTGTTGTAATGTAATGAATAATTGTGCTGCTTGTGAAGATTCGCGTGCAGGGACCTGCCTTCGCTAAAATCACGCTTAGTGTGCTTAAGTCAAGGAAGAAGGAAAAAAAGTACATCTTCTTTGCTTTAAGCACATGCGGACCCGCTCACGTCCTCGCCCCAAGTATAATGGGAAGCGGGGCGTGACAGAGTCCAGCTCTACACATATTGCCTCGTTTAACTTTGGCCAATCCTCTCTGCGTTTACATTCTGCTAGAGCGCGTGGATCGATATCATCGTCATATTCAGTAACGTGATTAGCAATAACACACGCAAAGTCGTCATCGATGACAGTGCCTTTTCTGTCCAGTACCTCCCCAGCACATACATAATTTAATGATATTTCTCCTATATTTTTCTCTTCTGGGTAATTGAGAAGGGGATAAGTATTTGGGCTGAGCTCAGCATCATGTGGTGGTAGCGTTATATTTTCTCCAGGGGTTTTCCTCGTTCGAGGAAACTTATCCTTGGAGCCTTGGATTCGTCCTCCCTTTTATTGAGATACGGCCGCTTCTGCTGTAGGTGGATTACATCCATCGTTGGGTATATCAATCATAGCTGGCGTGATTGCAGCAGAGACGTGTGATCTGACAATCTTCTGGTTGTCAGTGAATTTTTTCGGTAGTATGTGAGCTGTGTTTTGGTTTGGAGGATCTTCAGGAGCTAGTTTTCATATTGGTTTGTACGTAAATCAAAGTGGGATAAGTCTGGTTATCTGATGAAATGGTCTTTGAAGCTTCAGGCTTCTTGGTATTTAAGCCTAGTTTGGGAAATGTATTTTTGTCAAACTCACAGTCTCTAGACGTGCCTTAAAAGCGTCCCCCGTTAGGGGTTCCAGGCATCGAATGATCGATGGTGAGTTGAACCCTGTATATAGATACCTAGGGCGACGTTGATGACCCATATTTGTCTTCTTAGGTGATGCGATGGGGATATAGACCGCGCATCCAAATGTCCTCAAGTGAGAGATATTTGGTGGAGATCCATATGTGAGTTGCATCGGATAATAAGTTTGACTACCAGATGGTCTTATTCTTATTAGTGATGCAGTATGCAAGATTACATGCCCCCATGCAGTCATAAGTGTCACGGTCGCTTTTTCGATCGTGTGTTTTCTGCGCGTACTTTCTTTTCCGTACGCTTATTCATTGTGACTTTCTCTTGTATCCCAAACGCACGAAGTAATATACCGTTGTGACCCTCAGAGAGAGCAGTTATTTGTGGAATTTTTTATGAACGTTATTTCACGGGTCGTTCTCCCACAAATCAGCTTTGATTGAAGGGATGTCGTAACTTTAGACTTCGACGTTTGATCTTTTTATTTTTAGTTCCATTTTTCGTTGACCTAGCTCGTGACCGATCATTGTAGTCTTGATCCTCTCGTCGACACGGTCGTCTCGATATTTTTCTTGTATTTATCGGACACCGTTAGACTGACCTTTCACACTAATCATCTTTAATCTCTAATTAGCCCAAGTTAATTCAAATTCAAATATTAATTAAAAATCTAATCTAATCTTTGATCTTACGTATCATGAAATATATTTCCTAGGCTAATTGCACCCTAGTTGTACCCTCACACACACACACACACACACACACTCTCTCTCTCTCTCTCTCTCTCTCTCTCTCCAATCAACCATAAGCGCACCCTTTTCTACCCCTATTTAGCAACTCCCATTCATTAAAACGTGAGCACCCCTAGGGATTCTAAACTCACTCAGCCATCACCCAACTCCAAAGCCGCCGGCCACCATACACCCGAGCACCCTAGCCGTTGCCGCCGGCCTTCTCATCCAACCGACCGTCGCAACCTCCTCCATGGCAACCCCAAAACTGTCGCAACACCCATCCTCTCCTCCACAAAACCGCCGATTCCTTCACCCTAAAACCCACGGCCTGCTCCTCCACAAGCAGCAACTGCCGCACCCCCTCCATTACAGGCCGGCCCTCCACCCTCCTAGCTGCCGGCCGCCGGTCTCCTCCACATAGCCGGCCACCTGCACAGCCGGACCCCCCCACATACTGCCGGCAACACCACCCTAGGCCGCGCAGCAGCCTGCCACACCCATTAACAGCCCGTGGCTTTCCCCTTGCCGGCTCCCATCTTAGATCCGGCCCCCTCTCCCTTGAAGCCTGTCGCCGGCCTTCCTCTAGGCCGACAGTCCGACCGCAAAGACTCCCAGGCTGAGATCTCTCCTTCTTGTCGCTGTCCCGTGGCCATCTTCGCCGCAAGCGCACGTCGTTTCGCTATCGGAATCCAACCCCTGACATCGCTACCCGACGTCAGTGTAGCTTTCACGTCATGTTTAGGTAAACCCCGATTCGTAGGAACACACACACCGTCTGTTTAACAAGATAAAAATCGTAATTTCCTTGCTTTGGTTAAATCACTAATTGAAGTTAATAATACGGGACTGTAGGTTGGATTGGTTGAGCACGTAGGAAGATTCTAGACTGTTGATCTGAGAGTTGCAGCACGATTATTTCAGGCAAGTGGAACTTGCCCAATTAAATAGTAAGCCATGTTTTATGCTATACTGAGTTTTTGTGTAAAAGAGACTAGGCGGTGAAATGATAGTCGCATAGACACCATGCTTGATCTAGCTTGACAACGACGCTAGATCCGACACCATACTTGATCTAGCTTGACAACGAAGCTAGATCCGACACCCTTGCCATGTTCATGCATATCACATGTCACGTTTAATTTTGATAACTTGTACGCGTGCAATAACTGCTTTTTATACTATCATGTTGCATATCGCATGTCATTTCATGCATTTGAATGTCTTGTCATGAATGTGTAGCACACGCTACAAATGAAATGTAAGCTGCGGCGAGTAGGATTCTGACTCCTATAGCATGAATGAGGCTAGGTCAACCATATGCCATAAACACTTCCTGGCTCGTGATCCAAAAGCTGAGCGCCATTTCAGACACACGTGGAGGGGAATGGTTAAGCGGTCACTCAGCGTAGAAGTGTGCCCGATCAGGAACTTCAGCTGAAAGGCGTAAACCCTGTGCACGATGTGAACGCGTGTTTTACTGCTTTTCATGAAATATTATTTAGTAGCTTTTTGCTACGACGTGACATGTAATGATAACCATCATGTTCATTTTTAATTGCTGCATTCAATAAATATTATGCCATGTCATCATATCTTAACTGCTCATTGCATTCATTACTTTTATATTCCATTGAATAAAAATCTCTCCTTTTACTTTTGGAGATTTTTACTGACATGCGCCCTTTTCTCTTTGGTGTCGCATGTTAGGTTTTGAGTCTGAGGTTGTTGCTGAGGACGACCAGTTTACTGACGTCGAGCTTGAGGCTACTGCTGACGTTCAGTTAAGGATACCGGAGACCAATCCTAGTCTCAATTGGAGGCTTCTTCTTAGTTGATGTTTGCTTTCCTAGTTGTCGTTGTTGGGTTGTTCGGTGCGTAGCACCTTATTTATGTTTTAGTTTCGGCCATGCTTGGGGCCTTCTTTTCGGACTCTGTATTACTTTTATGATTATCTCTGGATGTTTTGGATAATGTTTGGATGTTACTTGAATGTTGGTTAATCATTGCCTGCGTTCATTTTTGTTGTTGTTGTTTCATTGCAATGCAAGAATCTGCGAATGGATGAACACACAGACGCTTATCAGAC
The DNA here is from genome assembly GCA_030789695.1 of Scilla litardierei. Lineage (NCBI taxonomy): Eukaryota > Viridiplantae > Streptophyta > Magnoliopsida > Asparagales > Asparagaceae > Scilla > Scilla litardierei. The sequence goes on along the minus strand of CM061138.1, from coordinate 43,676,582 downwards.
TGAAGCTTCACAGCTTCAAGTCTGAGCAGACATCTTCGCATCTCGCCTTCCATACCTGGGAAGCGGGGTGTGACAGGTTTTTGTGGTGGCCCATGCAGGTCATTGCACCTGCGAAATATCGAAACAACGATAATAATAAAAACATCCATTGAAATATTTGAAACATTCGAGTCATAAAATTTGAGTCTAATGTGAACGTTTTTCTTGTCTTAGATGGATGCAAGACGTATTACCAAGAGCTGGTAGTGGATCAGGAGATGGTGATGGAGCTGATGGAGCCACTACCATTCCTGAGATGATGAGGCTGATACATCAGATGATGCAAGTACATCAGGGCATGCTTCAGAATGTCCCTCGCTTCGAGCCTGTAGCGAAGCAGTTTCGAGAGCTGGGCCCGACGTACTTCACTGGATCAGAAGGACTTTTGGCTGTCGAAGAATGGATAAGGAACACTGAGGACACCCTGCTTCTTTCGAAGACTAACCCGGCTGGTTGGGTCGAGTTGGTGAAGAAGCAGCTGAAGGACAATGCCCGTAATTGGTGGGATGCTGAGGAAGAGATGCTAGGAGGCATGTCCATTGGGCTACATTCAAAGCTAGATTTGATGAGGAGTTCTTCCCTCGAGCTGCCAGGAGGGAGTTGATGCAGCAGTTCATCAACTTGAGGCAAGGAAGTCTGACGGTGGACCAGTACCACCAGGAGTTCACCAGGTTGTGCCGCTTCGCACCGAATTTGGTGCAGACCACCGAGGATCAAGCTCATCGATTCCTTTAGGGTCTTTCCTTGGATCTGTAGAGTTCGATGTCTTCTTCAGACTTGGACTCATACCGGAGGTTGCTGATAGCTGCAAAGAGGCAGGAGTTGATTGCCAATCAGAAGAAGGTGCAGTTTTCAGGAGGAGGAAAGAGGCATATGGAGCAGGCTAGAGATGTGGTTAGGCCTGTGATTAAGCATAATCAGTCTGCACAGTTTAAGAGGCCAGGTGGGCCTAGTCAGAAGGTGTGCTATCACTGCGACAAAGCTGGTCATACGAAGGACCAGTGCAGGAGGTTGCTGGGCTAGTGCTTACTTTGTGGCGACGCTACGCATTCAGTGAATATATTGCCGGCGTGCCAATCAGCAGCAGAGAGCACCAGCAGTTGCCGGTCATGGAGCGCCTCTTATATCTCAGAAGCAGGCTTTCCAGCAGGCAGCTCGCCTAGGAAGCAAGCTTTCATGATGACTACGGTAGAGGCGGAGGCTGAGGACGGAGTTATCACAGGTAATCCTCAGACTATTCTTTACTTTTCGTTGGTTGATCTTGCATGTTAGATTAGATCTTGCTTTGTTAGAATAAGTTTTGATTTGCTAGCTTGTTTGTTATGGGTTATCCTTGTTTGTGCTTTTCCTGCTCGAGTTCTCTTCGACTCTGGTGCATCTATGTGCATCTTATCTCGGAGTTTTGTGGATAAGCATTCTCTATCGATTTCCCCTCTTTCCAAGAGTTGGGATATCATTACAGGGAACCGTGTAATCTCAGTGCACCTTGGTTGCCGATCTTGTCCCTTGGTTGTCTGTGGACACGAGCTATATGCCGATTTTATCGTCCACGACTTCACCAATTATGATGCCATTCTTGGTATGGATTGACTGGGTAGTTTCTTTGCTACGATCGACTGTCGATGAAAGAAGGTGGTGTTTGAGATTCCAGGTCATCAGACCTTCGAGTTCAGCAGCTGTAGCAGTTCGCTTGGGCCGGTCAGATTTTGGGCCAAGCCAGTGGTGGAGATGGTAGCTATGCAGGTGGAAGAGAGAAGACCAGCTGTGGTGAGTGACTTCGATGATGTCTTTCCCGAGGAGATGTCAGGACTGCCGCCCAATCGAGCTCTTGAGTTATCGATTGATCTTATTCCGGGAGTGCAGCCCATTTCGAAAGCACCTTATCGTATGGCTCCGGCAGAGTTGGAGGAGCTACGTAGACAGTTGGATGAGCTCTTGTAGAAGGGTTATATTCATCCTAGTGTGTCTCCGTGGGGAGCACCTGTATTGCTGGTGAAGAAGAAGGACGGTTCGCGTCGTATGTGCGTGGACTACAGAGAGTTGAATGTCGTCACCATCAAGAACAAGTATCTGTTGCCGTGTATAGACGACATTTTCGATCAGCTTGGTGGATCGAGGGTATTCTCTAAACTGGATCTCAGGAGCGGATATCACCAGCTGAGAGTGAAGAAGGATGATGAGCAGAAGACATCGTTCAGAACGAAGTATGGATACTACGAGTTCGTGGTCATGCCTTTTGGTGTGACCAACGCACCCGCAGTTTTCATGAACCTGATGAACCTGATTTTCTATGACTTCTTAGATAAGTTCGTCGTTATCTTTATTGACGACGTCTTGATCTATTCGAAGTCGGAAGAGGAGCATGCCAAGCACTTGAGGACAGTTCTGGAGATTCTGAGGAAGCATCGTATGTATGCGAAGTATTCCAAGTGCGAGTTCTGGTTGGATAGTGTCATGCCCCGATGCCCAAAATGAGGTAGTGGTGATGGCTGCGGTACGAGAATACCAAGCGTAATGGCGCTACGAAGAAAAATTTTAGCAGGCCACTGCAACTTCTAGAACAACACAGGCAATTAAAGCAGGTGCAAAAGTAAAGCACGAACTGTAAAGCTCCAGCACAACTGTAACGACTGGTTCTCTTGTATCTGAATTTATTATAATATAATATATGTTTTGGTGGATTTTCTCCTCTTGTGTGGTTTTCGTCTCCGTAACTTTCATTTTCGATCGATTCGTCGTATTTTCTCGATTCTTCCTTAGGATCGTCGATTTCGAAGTACGTCGTTTGTGACGGACTTCATAACGGTCATATCTAACTATTAGATCAAGCCTAGGAGTCTTAGGATTCGATCACGGGGCCTCGCGCTCCGTATCGGAACTTTTGGTGCTCATTAGCCGGTGTAAGAAGGGGCACCGACCGACTAGATGACGATCCAGTCGGTCGGCAATCCTTCTTGGACCGACTAGTGAGCTTTCTAATTTTCTGAGGAAGCTACTGTTTATCGTTAGTCGGTCTAAGAGGGTTGGTTGACCGACTAGGTTGCAAACTAGTCGGTCGGCGATGCTTCTTGAACCGACTAACACATCATCTTAATTTTAGTTGAGTTACTGTTTACTCTTAGTCGGTCTAAGAACGTTCATCGACCGACTAGTTGCTAAACTAGTCGGTCAGTACTTGTTCATGGACCGACTAACTCTAAATCCTATTTTCGTTCAGGAGTTACTGTTTACACCTAGTCGGTCTGCGTTGGTCGACCGACCGACTAGTTGCCAAACTAGTCGGTCAGTGGTTGTTCTTTGACCGACTAGTCTGTGATAAAACCCTAATTTCTGGGCAGCCGCCAGCTCAACCTATAAATACCCAACCCAAACGTTTCTTCTTCCTCCAACACGACCTAAAGCCCTAGTTTCTTCCCCTCTAAGCCCCCATCTTCCTCCAAGCTTCAATCCTTCATTCCAAGCCCTAAATCCATCATCCAATCCATCCATTCACCCTATCTACTTCTCATCTTCCCCAAAATCTCCACCGAAATCCATCAAATCCCCAAAATCCCCCTAAACCCTAGTTTCTCCAAACTTCCCCAATCATTTCCAGATCTGGTCCTAGGGTTCCCCGGAGTGTTTCTTCCGCCTCCATCTCGGTAAGGAATCGATCTACCGTTGTTTTTATAACTTATTTATAATTTTATGAAACCCTAATAATATTTCATGTTGTTTGATGATTGGTCCCCCAAAACAGCGACTTCCCCGTAGATTGGCATCCGTGTGACGAAGTGGTCGTCATCCCCGGTGCTAGGCAAGTGAAACTTGCCACTTAGGGTTTAGGCCATGTTTTAGGCCATTTGCATGTTGTAGGCGTAAAAGAGGCTATGCGACGAAATGATACTCGCCTAGGCGCAAATTGGGGAAACTAGCTTGACAACGAAGCTAGTTTCCGACATTTAGCATGTTGCACAAATACCATGTCATGTTTACCTTCCCTTAACGGTACGCAAATTAATTGTCATGTCATTGCATCCTTCATGCATTTCAGTGATTGCGTAGCTTTGCTACATTGCTTGTGTTCCTGGCTCGTGTTCCAGAAGCGAGCCCTGTAGTTGGAAACCCCAACGCTCGATATTGAATCGTGAACTAAGAAACAAGCTCCCGTGCGGGGCAACCCTGGCTCACTAGCCGGGCTCATGTACAGGGACCCTGGCTTGTTTAGTGCGGGATGGGGTGAGGGTTAAGCGGCCATTCAACTGGGGGTCTGTTTGATCAACAACTGCAGTTGTAAGGCGTAAACTCTTTGGGGTGGGGTAGTGTTTAGTGCCGATCGGACTGAAATGCTATGCCATTCAGCGAAGGGCGTAAACATCTACAAAACAGCCGTGAAATGTGAATTGTGTTTAGTGCCGATCGGTCTGACATGTTTTACCATTCAGCGAAGGGCGTAAACACTTGCAAAACAATGTGGATTGATTGATAGTAGCGTAGCTACTCTTGTCTTGTCTTGTCCCGATGATTGCTCTCATGTACAAATTGTCTTGCCATGTTTTAAATTGTGCACTCATGTTGTAACTGCCATGTCATGCATACTAAACTGTTAGGTTGCTAGTTGCCTTACTTTCAGTTTCCTTGCCCAAGTCCTTTAGACTTGCTGACATGTGCCCCTCTCTCTTTTGGGTGACGCATGTTAGACCTTGAGCCTGAGTTGCCCGCTGAGGGTGAGGTGTTTACGGACGCCGAGCTTGAGCCCGTGTTGGACGGGGAGTACGCGGACACTGGGGACCAGTCCTAGTGTCTCCGTTGTGTTTTTATTTTTGTTAAACAGTTGTTTTGTTTATTGGTGCGTGGCACCTATACTTATTTATGTCGTTGCTTTTGTTTGGCCTTGTTCTGGGCCCTTAGACTCTTTTCTTTTAGCCTGGTGGCTTTTCTGTGTTGTTGAATATTTTGTGGACAAACTTTGGGATTGGTGTTTCTTATCCGTCTCATATTATTATTGTTGTTGTTTCGATTGCAATTACAGGGACCTGCTTATACTAAGTTGACGCTTATCGGGTTTGGGGCTTCACCGCTCCACTCCCGTGCGGACCTTTTCACGTCTCGCCTCCATTTTAGGGAAGCGGGTCGTGACAACAACACAAAAAGGTACAGTGAGGCGGCGACAAACAACAAGCGGGAGCGTACAAGTGTGCAACTCAGATCATCTACTATCAACACACCACAACATCATATACTGTACATATACCCCCACCAGCGGTACGGGGCACAAAAGTTAGGGGAAAACAAAAGTAACTGCTCACAAAAGAAACTACCCTGACCCACTACACCGGGCACAAAAGCTGAGGGGGAAAACAAAAGTAACCGCTCACAAAAGAAACTACCCCGACCCACTACACCGGGCACAAAAGCTGAGGGGAAAAACAAAAGTAACTGCTCACAAAAGAAACTACCCCGACCCACTGCACCCAAGCCCTAACTAACTGCTCTGGGCTCCTGGCCTCGAAGAGTCGCCCTCAGGGCGTCGGTGGTCCGGCTGGTGAGCTGTAATCCCTGAACCTGTACTTGGAGAGTGGGGGAAAGGGACACATCAAAGCGTGTCTAGTAGAAAACTCAGCCACACAAGCCATATTCACAACACAGCACATGGGTCAACTAGTACTAAGTTTGTTAAATTAATGTTCGTTGATTGGAACCTAAACATCAAGTGGGACACAAGGGAGCTGGACCTCACCCATAAGGCGGGTGGAAAGAATCTCCGACTCTCTGGCGTGCTAGCTCGTCAGGAGCCATCGTAACCCAACCTCTCTCCACGACCCCAAAGGGCAACGACCTCGAAAGGCTAAAGAAACCGCACACCCCAAAGGGGCTCGACCACTCCCCGCGGTAGGAGGGCCAAAGAAAACAACCTCGAAAGTCCAGTCCGCTCTATGTCTACATAATGCATTGGTTCCCCCACCCCATTCCCTAAGATGCTCACCCACCTTAAGGTGGAAGGAGGCATCCCGGGCTTTCATTTTAATTACTTATCAACTTGCATAGCATCGGGTTTACATAAAACATAAAGGTATAAAGTTAAATGCCGTCCTTTAATGTAACAAGTCATACCAACAACATCGCGTGTAAAAGCAACACCACCAAAGAACATTGGAACCATTTCCGCAATCGCCATCAAGGCATAAGCAAGTACACTATTCATCAATCGCTTAAATGGAAACATAAAGAAATGATACATAACTACGAGCAACTTTCAAGGAACCCAACCATAAAAAGAAAATACCATAGAAGGAACAACTTCAAATATGCTTTTTAATCTTAATTGGAAGGAAAAGGAAGACAACTAAAACAGAATGAAAGCAATGGATTAATTTAGTTAAAATTTTATAGGATTTAGAAGAGGGTTTAGCCTAATCTTCAAATACAAGTGAAATTCTTAAGAACATCTTGTGGAGTTCCATAAGGGCTATTTAATGATGGTTATAAATGCCTAACCTTAGCGTTTTACTTATTGTCACGCCCCTCTCCCCAGAATACCCGGCATTTAAATTTTTTTTCCAAGTATTCTGAAGAGTGAGGGTGATGAGGAAGGAAAAAGGGAGAGAAAGAAGAAACTGAATATGCAGGCCACTACGCACATGCTGGGATAGTACAAGTAAAGCTCCACTATAATATCAAACAGCCTCATGAAACAATAGCAACATTTCATATTTAACATGTTTCATTTATATACATAGTCCAAGTGTAACAATACATATACACCACTCTCAATCTGCCAAGACAATCCAGTCACAGTACAACCTCAGCTCACACCAACACTACCCCTGAAACCCAACTCCAAGCCACCACCAACTAGGTTGTCCCTGCTACCTGAAAAATAGGGGGGAGCACGTCAATACGTGCCCCAGTGGGAATCCTCTTGGATTTGGAATTCCATTAAATTGATTTGTGCTACTATGTTTTTATAGCATGTTTTAATTAATATGTATTAGATATGGTGAAAATTCATGAGCCATGTTTCAATTTCACAAATTATCCCTTGAAATTATTAGCAAAAACAACCCATTTGAAATCCTGAAATTTTGTTGTGTGTTGCTTCTGTAATCCTGGTTACTGTAGCTCGAATTTGGTTTCGAAAAAAATATGTACATGTAGATCTTGAAGTTCTACCCCAAAATCATATAAATTTTAATATATGTTCAATTCTGGAAATAAGAGCAAAAATTCCATCTTGACAACATGTCTGTTTGATCTTTAGTCTTGACACAGTTTAGCAAAATTGAACTAAATACCTGCACACACAATGGAATTTGATGTTCTTAGTCTCGTTGGAAACTTAAAAATTTTATCTATAATTTCTTCAGAGTGCTTATAGTTCGAAATTCTAGCAAATACATGCTCAAAAATAGCACTCTTTACATGCTCTTAAATATGTCTGGAAAACAGACACGACACACTTCACCAAATAATTCACTATAAATCATATACTTAATATTTGTGCCTGAAATTTTATCTGTGAATCTAGGACGAACATATCTATAACTTTCATGTAGGAAGTTTTGCTAAATTATGACCATAATTTGGTGATATGAGCCATCTTTTATGACTACATGTGTATTTCCTGCAAGCTAAATGAACAAGTGGTGTGATGAATTGTGCATCGTTGCTAATCCACCCTCTATGATACATGACTATTGTTTTTACATGGAAGATATGCTAATAATATGTTTTGTTAATTGGTTTGCTAATGTGATTACAGACATATACGTCACGCTCACTACGTGTTTGTGAAAATGCCTAAGTGAAGGCAAATGTCAGAAATATGAGGAATATTCAATCATATGGTTATGAAATGAGATTTGATATGAACATATAATGTTGGAGCATGTCATGCATGGTACCATATGTGATGTGATGATGGGTTGATATGACTACGATGGAGGGCATGACACTTCGGTGCATGACCCATGTTGATATGAACACGTAATGTGATGCCATGCAACATGACTCCTGCATTACTAAAATGATAAAATGAAACTCTAGAATGTCGCAGTCCTCTCTAATGAGGGTGAGTTAGCAAAACCCGGGTTTTAGGTGGGATTTGAGTAAATTGTAGATATGAGGCCTGGACTGTGAAGTTGGGAGATGATTATGTGATATGTGATATTTATACACACTCGACTTTACCAGGAGTGGAGGGGATTTTTATACACACTCGCCTTTACCGGGAGTGGAGGGGACATACGGAGGTTGTGTTACTATGTGAGAGCCTCACTCCTGCCAGGGGAAGGGGGAGCTGAGAGGCCCGGCGTACAGTGCCCGTGTCCACTGCGCCGTGTGCTATATTCACCCCAAATTTGGGGTGATGTCCAGGTCCTGGTATCCTACAATTTACCCAAGTTCCAATTAATTCAATTCTAAAATAATAAAATAAGAAATTGTGTGTTACTCCTTATGCTGGTGGCACTTCCCCTTCCCTCTACCTATTCTTCGTGACTCTGTGTCATGCCTCAGGCACTTGCACTTATCTTATTAGGTAATGGTTGCTGGAACACTTGTGTTAGTAGTAGCAGTTGTAGTAACTCGACATTGGACCGCAGGTATGAGTCCCCTACTTAGTTATTTACTTTTCATTACGTTACTTAGTTTACATGCTTTATTCTCTTGCCATGCCTTGTGGTTTGATAACCTTAGAACTGTGTTCCAAATCCAAGTTGGTTCCTACTGGGGCACGTATTGACGTGCTCCCCCTATTTTTCAGGTAGCAGGGACAACCTAGTTGGTGGTGTCTTGGAGTTGGGTTTCAGGGGTAGTGTTGGTGTGAGCTGAGGTTGTACTGTGACTGGATTGTCTTGCAGATTGAGAGCGGTGTATATGTATTGTTACACTTGGACTATGTATATAAATGAAACATGTTAAATATGAAGTGTTGTTATTGTTTCAAGAGTCTGTTTGCTATTATTGTGGAGCTTTACTTGTACTATCCCAGCATGTGCGCAGTGACCTGCATATTTAGTTTCTTCTTTCTCTCCCTTTTTCCTTCCTCATCACCCTCACTCTTCAGAATACTTGGAAAAAAAATTTAAATGCCGGGTATTCTGGGGTGAGGGGCGTGACACTTATTGCTATAGTTGACAAAAATCCTCTTATGGAAGAATCATGGTTTTGTCATTTAGCTTAGGTTTTTTTTCAAATGATATTTTAAAATACTTTATGTAGTACCTACTAATGAGTTATTGGAAAACTAAACTTCTTGACTACATGGACTATTCATAAGACCCTCTTACTAAGTTTATGGAGGAACACACTTATTTGTGTATGAAAATCAAGGTTTTGATATGAAAACTAAACTTCATGACACCGTTTTGATATGAAAATCAAGGTTTTGCATAAGGGAAATTTGTAGGAATTTGTAGGTGGTCATACTTGAGGTTCTTACACTATCTAAACTAATCTAGAGCTTCTCATTTGGGTGTTAAGAATAACCCTCTTACTATTTTTCAATTATATTAATTTTACAAGTTGGTTGTCATTAAACATGGAATTTTTTCTGAGAGGTAGCAAGTAGAAGTTTATGTAGTCTTCATAACTTAAGTTTCTATTGCTTAGATGTTATGTAAATGCTCATAGAACGCTCTAAAATTTTTCGGCAGAGTTTCCCTTGGATTTATCTATTTTTTCCAATTACAACCCAAGTAATATTACAAGAAATACATGTTATAAGCACAAAAAGATAATCTTGCACAAAGAATCTTAGGGATAATAACCCCTAACATCCAAACATGAAATCAACCAAAGCTAATCTTGACCCAATTCTCCATTTGATCCAAATAACAATTTTTGCAAAAGATGAATGAATAAAATCATGAATTTCTATACATGGCAACATGTTGGGAGTGTGGAGAGAATCATACCTTCCTAGTGCTTGTGAATGGTTGGAGGGGAGCTAAAGAATCCCCTAGATGTAGTAGCAAGCCTCCCCTCTTCCTCTTCCAACCCCTCCTCTTTCTCTCTTTCTTTCTCTCCCTTTTTCCCTTCCTTTTCTTTGTTTTTTTTGCTTACAGGTTTCGGCCCTAGTGGGATTTGGGGAGGGGCCAACGAAAATTAAGGGGGAGTAAAAAATAGAATAATTTAGAAGGAAAGAGAAACTTGGAGAAAGGAGGAGAGAAAATATCTTTAAGGCTTTTAATTTATTTACAAGTTTACCATGCTTACACCTCTAATTCAAAAGCCACTCTACTTAGTGGTTAAATTACAAGTGTGCCATTACTAACTAGGTTAGCCCTTCATTTTCATTATTTATAAGCATGCCATTTTGTCACGCCCCGCTTCCCAAAAATGTGGAGGCGAGACGTGAGAAGGTCCGCACAAACTTGAAGCTGTGAAACTCCAAGTCTGATAAGCGTATAAAGACACTTATTATGGCAAGTCCTTGCAAAACGAAACGAAACAACAATGATAATAAAGAAATGAGACGACATTTTATTGAATCTCGAAATGTCCATAAACAAATTACAATATCGCAGAAAAGCCACCAGACTAAAGGAAAAAGAGTCTAAGGCCCAAACATGGCCAACAAAGAATAACATACATACAAGGGTGCCACGCACCGACGACTAACAGCAAACCTAAACAAAGAAGTGAACACGAGCGGTCTTCAAGACAGGCCCCTGGTGTCCACTCACCAGCACAGCAAACATCAGCATCAGCAACACCATATTCCCTGCAACAAAACTCTGGCTCTGGGTCTAACATGTGACACCCAAAAGAGAGAGGGGCACATGTCAGCAAGTCTGGAAAGACTTGTGCAAGGAAACTGAAAGTAACTAGCAACCTAGCAGTTATAGTATTAAGCAATGACATGGCAGTTAGGTATGATGCAACAGTTTAAAGGAGACAAGCATGCACAATGTAGCAAAAGCTACCAAATCACTAATCACTTATCATTTATCACTTATCACTATTAATCACTTAATCACTAGAGATTTCGCCTGCAGGCTGGAGTGGCGGATCAGGCCATCTCGTGCTCTGGTGACGCATATCTCTTACTCACTTACACTCTAGAGATTTCGCCTGCAGGCTGGAGTGGCGGATCAGGCCATCTCGTGCTCTGGTGACGCATATCTCTTACTCACTTACACTCTAGAGATTTCGCCTGCAGGCTGGAGTGGCGGATCAGGCCATCTCGTGCTCTGGTGACGCATATCTCTTACCCCACCCCTACGTGTATCGAGCATTTGCTCGCTTCTGGATCACGGGCCAGGAAGTGTATTTGGCATAGGGGTGCACCTAGCCGGTATCCGAGCGTTGGGGTTTCCAACTACAGGGCTCGCTTCTGGAACACGAGCCAGGAATATAATATTGTAGCGTGTGCTACACAATCACAATAGTTAATCACTATGCAATGGCATGAACAAATGATTGCGTACCGTTAATTGAATTTAAACGTGACAGGCAAAATGCAATGATATGAACATATTCGCGTACCGTTAATTTGAATTAAACATGGCAGTTAAGTTTGCGTGAACAACAAGTTAAATGGGTTGGATTCTAGCTTCGTTGTCAAGCTAGATCATTTGAGGTGACGGATCTAGTTTCGTTGTCAAACTAGATCGAGTAGGCGTCTAGGCGGCTATCATTTCACCGTCTAGTCTCTTTTACGCTAAAACAGAGTAATGGCCTAAAACATGGCCTAAATCCTAAGTGGCAAGTTTCACTTGCCTAGCACCGGGGATGACGACCACTTCGTCACACGGATGCTAATCTACGGGGAAGTCGCTGTTTTTGGGGGACCAATCAACATACAACAAGAAATTATATTAGGGTTTCATAAAAATATAAATAGGTTAAGAAAACAACGGGGAATCGATTTCTTACCAAGAGGAGACGGAAGAAACACGCCGGGGAACCTTAGGATCAGATCTGGAAGCAAATGGAGAAGTTTGGGGAAACTAGGGTTTTGGGGGATTTGGGGATTTTGATGGGTTTTGGTGAGATTTTGGGGAAGATGAGAGGTAGATGGAGTGGATGGATGGATTGGATGATGGATTTAGGGCTTGGAATGAAGGATTGGAGCTTGGAGGGAGATGGGGGCTTAGAGGGGAAGATTTTAGGGTTTTGGGTCGTGTTGGAGAAGAAGAGAATGATTGGGTTGGGTATAAATAGGTTGAGCTGGCGGCTGCCCAGAAATTAGGGTTTTAACACTGGTTAGTCGGTCAAAGAACAACCACTGACCGACTAGTTTGGCAACTAGTCGGTCGGTCGACCAACGCAGACCGACTAAGTGCAAACAGTAACTCCTGAACGAAAATAGGATTTAGAGTTAGTCGGTCCATGAACAAATACTGACCGACTAGTTTAGCATCTAGTCGGTCGATGAACGTTCTTAGACCGACTAAGAGCAAACAGTAACTCCTGAGAAATTTAGAAAGCTAACTAGTCGGTCCAAGAAGGATTGACGACCGACTGGATCGACATCTAGTCGGTCGGTGCCCCTTCTTATACCGGCTAATGAGCACCAAAAGTTCCGATACGGAGCGCGGGGCCCCGGGATCGATTCCTAAGACTCCTAGGCTTGATCTAATAGTAAGATACGACCGTTATGAAGCCCGTCACGAATGACATACTTCGAAATCGACGATCCTAAGGAAGGAACGAGAAAATACGACGAATCGATCGAAAATGAAAGCTATGGCGACGAAACCACACATCCAAGGAGAAAATCCACCAATCATATATTATAATATAAATAATCCAATTACACGAAAACCAGTCGTTACATCCTACCCACCTTAGAATAAAGTCCGTCCTCGGACTTTCTAACTATAGCTATATCTAGCCACCCTAGTAATTACCCTCAATCAATATCACATCATAACTTCAACCAAGTACTTTCATTTCGAGTGCTTATATATATATGCACTAGAAATCAAATATTACTACCACTACACACATATTTTCACGCACATAGTACACTCATACTTATTATAGTCAATCATTTTCATACACGTAGTTCAATCACAAATATATATAGTCAATATATATATTTATACAACAATAAACACTTACTACTTACTTAAAAAAAATAACCAAGCCTCTCTTATTTGAAAATAATTTCACATTTATTTAGTCATTCAAGTACATGCAAATATTTCACCATATTTTCACCTCACATATAGTCCTATAACTATATATTGGTATAGCCACCCACAATCGTGTGCGTAACACAACCAAGCACAAACAACTCAAACACCATACATACATCATCCATCCCTATTCACCATCACATACAATTATACCAAAGCACATAGAGTATACCCACTCAAGCTTGAGTGAGACTCAAATCATAGCAGGACATTTACATACGTAACACAATAACCATACACATGGCATACACATCCACGTATCACATATTTTCACACCACATCCATCCATTTATAATTACCATATTAACACATCAACTACATACAAGTTTAAGAGATGCAATAGTCGGGTATACCTCCTGATATACACGCATACGACATCTCATAAAACAAGTAGTACCAACCAAAATTATCATTCTGATATCATACGTATATCACATCATACTCAAGCAGAAAATTACCTACACACAACACACAAATGCCAACACCCATACCACTATATACACACCACGAAATCAACACTACGACGACATAACCACTTAACTAATGGGCCCACCAAACTATAATAAGGTTGACACAGGCAACGACAAGCTCTAAGGGCTAGACAAAAAGGAAGGAACTGAAATCACATGCGTAACGAATAGAAAGATCGAAAAGCATGAAAACGGTCGGTAAAGCAAATTGTTTGAAAACGGGTTTGAGACGAATATACGTAATAAGAGGAAAAGCAGTTTATTGGCTTATATAAAATTATTATGAGGAAAAAGGAAATCATTTACTCGAACATCAAAACATAGGTCAGAAATGTTATGCGGCAGCAATCTAAAAATTTTGGAAAAGTTTTGAGATTCGAAGATTGAAATCAGATCAAGTATAGTGTGGAGAATTTAGGCGCATGCTAAAGGTTTTCCGAATCTTAAAGCTGAAGAGAAATCCCAAATAAACCATATCGAAAATACTTTTAGAGAAATCCGGATTTGCCAACAAAATTGATTTATACAAGATCTTAATGTACGAGCAAACGAACGTGGTACCGATATATAAAAAATAATTGAAGTCATATCTCAGAAATTATCTTAGAAGTGTGTATGGTGAATGGAAAGATAATATCTTAGTAGTATGGAAAGAGAAAAGGATATTTAAACTCATCAAGTTAGTGTTAAAACTTTTAAACCGTTTTATGAAGGGTCTAAGTCAGGAATGATTTCGAAATAGTAATTTTTACAAAAATGGAGATAAGGAAAGCGTTGATCATAAAATCGACTTGCTGAAAGCTGAAATCCCAAGGGACTCGAAAAGTTTATTAAGAGTAAGCACGAGGGGTTTTCGAATAGAATTTTAATGGCACAAGTAAGAAAACAATTTATGAATCGAGTTAGGAAAATAGAAATACGGTTCAGAATGAAATTTGTATATGAAAAGGGACAAGACATTCATATCGATACGAAGGTATATGCAGAAAATATTATAAACTTCTAATCTAAAAATCTCAACACAAGTTTCGATATTTAAAAACATAAATAATTTAAGTCGGCGAAGGAGCATGAAACCTTACATATATCAAAAGCGTTTCGAACAAATTTAAACTTAACGAGTACGATGAACCTATAATTGATATATACAAAAATTAGTTGAAGTCCATTCAGTTGGGAAAAATACCCCTAAAGGTATGTAAGATAAGTGGTTAAAATAAATTTTTGTATTTAGGAGAAAGGGACGGTATATCGAACCATCAGGATAGTAATAAAGTTTAGAAATCGAAATGCGAAAGATACATTGTTAGAAAAATAGTACAAGATAGTAATTTTAAAATTACGACCAAAAGTCTTCAAAATTCAAGAACGACTTTTAACTCCATCGAAATTTAGGGAGACATATTTAAAGAAGTTTAGAACAAAATTTAAATTGAGTGAAACTTCAAATAAGGAAAGGATTCGAAAATAACTTTGGAAGAATCAAGATTTGCAACGGAAAACATTTGAAAGATCAAGGATAATTGCAATGAGGTGGTCATGTGAATTAAGGACAAGGGAAGTGGTTGCGGAAGCATAATTTTCCAAAAATCTGTAGTCGGGAAAATGTTTGAACATAACTTTGATTTGTTGAAAGCTGAAATCATCTGTGACTTGAAAAGTATATTAAGGGAGCGCAACGAGTCATTTGAATATCATAAATAAGAAGGGAAAATTCATAAAATCGAATTTGGAAAATAGAATTACGGCTCAGGATTAAATCGATTTATGAAAAGGGACAAGATATTCAAATAGGTATGAAAGGTATAGGCTGTAAAACATTATAAAACAGTAATCAAAATCTCGTCAAAACTTTCGAATTTCAAAAATTAATTTAAGTCAACGAAAGAGTACGAGATATAAATATACATATAACAATTGAAATTCCATTTAGCTTGGAAAAAGATTTTAAAGTATGTATGTCATGCGATTAAAATGGATCTCACAGTTAGAAAATGGTATATCGAATTTTCCAAAATAGTATTGGAGTCTTTAAACCGAAATGCGAAAATATAGACAAGAAAATGGTTACGAGTTAGCAATTATAATTACAACCATTAGACTCCGAAATCTACAAGGAATTTGACTCAATCGAAAAGTGAGAAATTTTAAGTACATACGTAGCGGGTTTAAAACAAAATTTAAACTTAGCGAAAACTTTAATAAGGGAAATAGAAAAACAACTTTTTAAAAGAAATTAAGCCTTGCAAACGGGGACATTCGAAGGATCAACGATTATAGAAATGTGGTGGTCGGGGGAATCGAGGCAAGGGATTTGGTCGGATGATCAAAGCATAAATACGCCTAGGTTATGACTTAGGAAAATCTATGAAAACTCTTACGGTCAACCAACTAAAGATTTTGGAACTAAGCGCTAAGACTTCCATAAGGGCTAGACAGCGATGAAATGAGTTCAGCTTGGTCCGAAACCGATGAACCCAAGCGAGAGACCAAAGAATTATAGAAGTCTATCCTAGTCAAAGCTAGACAGGAACCACTAAGGTAACTCTTAAGGCTATCAAATCAATCACTAACATGGAGTCTACTAACAATCAAGGATCCCTAACTAGCAAGCACAAACTTCTAACTAAGTCTCACTATGGTTCTGATCTAATGGATTTCCTACCAAGCTAGGACAGATGCTCTAACACGCCTACCAGCCACCTAAGACACAGGAACGCTAAGAACCTAGACTCGGGCTTATAACTTGGACGTTCTAATTTATTTAATGGACATTCTATAATTATTATTGTTGTTCCGATAGTTCGCATTTGCAAATGGACCTGCATGGGCCACCACTAAAACCTGTCACGCCCCGCTTCCCAAAAATGTGGAGGCGAGACGTGAGAAGGTCCGCACAAACTTGAAGCTGTGAAACTCCAAGTCTGATAAGCGTATAAAGACACTTATTATGGCAAGTCCTTGCAAAACGAAACGAAACAACAATGATAATAAAGAAATGAGACGACATTTTATTGAATCTCGAAATGTCCATAAACAAATTACAATATCGCAGAAAAGCCACCAGACTAAAGGAAAAAGAGTCTAAGGCCCAAACATGGCCAACAAAGAATAACATACATACAAGGGTGCCACGCACCGACGACTAACAGCAAACCTAAACAAAGAAGTGAACACGAGCGGTCTTCAAGACAGGCCCCTGGTGTCCACTCACCAGCACAGCAAACATCAGCATCAGCAACACCATATTCCCTGCAACAAAACTCTGGCTCTGGGTCTAACATGTGACACCCAAAAGAGAGAGGGGCACATGTCAGCAAGTCTGGAAAGACTTGTGCAAGGAAACTGAAAGTAACTAGCAACCTAGCAGTTATAGTATTAAGCAATGACATGGCAGTTAGGTATGATGCAACAGTTTAAAGGAGACAAGCATGCACAATGTAGCAAAAGCTACCAAATCACTAATCACTTATCATTTATCACTTATCACTATTAATCACTTAATCACTAGAGATTTCGCCTGCAGGCTGGAGTGGCGGATCAGGCCATCTCGTGCTCTGGTGACGCATATCTCTTACTCACTTACACTCTAGAGATTTCGCCTGCAGGCTGGAGTGGCGGATCAGGCCATCTCGTGCTCTGGTGACGCATATCTCTTACTCACTTACACTCTAGAGATTTCGCCTGCAGGCTGGAGTGGCGGATCAGGCCATCTCGTGCTCTGGTGACGCATATCTCTTACCCCACCCCTACGTGTATCGAGCATTTGCTCGCTTCTGGATCACGGGCCAGGAAGTGTATTTGGCATAGGGGTGCACCTAGCCGGTATCCGAGCGTTGGGGTTTCCAACTACAGGGCTCGCTTCTGGAACACGAGCCAGGAATATAATATTGTAGCGTGTGCTACACAATCACAATAGTTAATCACTATGCAATGGCATGAACAAATGATTGCGTACCGTTAATTGAATTTAAACGTGACAGGCAAAATGCAATGATATGAACATATTCGCGTACCGTTAATTTGAATTAAACATGGCAGTTAAGTTTGCGTGAACAACAAGTTAAATGGGTTGGATTCTAGCTTCGTTGTCAAGCTAGATCATTTGAGGTGACGGATCTAGTTTCGTTGTCAAACTAGATCGAGTAGGCGTCTAGGCGGCTATCATTTCACCGTCTAGTCTCTTTTACGCTAAAACAGAGTAATGGCCTAAAACATGGCCTAAATCCTAAGTGGCAAGTTTCACTTGCCTAGCACCGGGGATGACGACCACTTCGTCACACGGATGCTAATCTACGGGGAAGTCGCTGTTTTTGGGGGACCAATCAACATACAACAAGAAATTATATTAGGGTTTCATAAAAATATAAATAGGTTAAGAAAACAACGGGGAATCGATTTCTTACCAAGAGGAGACGGAAGAAACACGCCGGGGAACCTTAGGATCAGATCTGGAAGCAAATGGAGAAGTTTGGGGAAACTAGGGTTTTGGGGGATTTGGGGATTTTGATGGGTTTTGGTGAGATTTTGGGGAAGATGAGAGGTAGATGGAGTGGATGGATGGATTGGATGATGGATTTAGGGCTTGGAATGAAGGATTGGAGCTTGGAGGGAGATGGGGGCTTAGAGGGGAAGATTTTAGGGTTTTGGGTCGTGTTGGAGAAGAAGAGAATGATTGGGTTGGGTATAAATAGGTTGAGCTGGCGGCTGCCCAGAAATTAGGGTTTTAACACTGGTTAGTCGGTCAAAGAACAACCACTGACCGACTAGTTTGGCAACTAGTCGGTCGGTCGACCAACGCAGACCGACTAAGTGCAAACAGTAACTCCTGAACGAAAATAGGATTTAGAGTTAGTCGGTCCATGAACAAATACTGACCGACTAGTTTAGCATCTAGTCGGTCGATGAACGTTCTTAGACCGACTAAGAGCAAACAGTAACTCCTGAGAAATTTAGAAAGCTAACTAGTCGGTCCAAGAAGGATTGACGACCGACTGGATCGACATCTAGTCGGTCGGTGCCCCTTCTTATACCGGCTAATGAGCACCAAAAGTTCCGATACGGAGCGCGGGGCCCGGGATCGATTCCTAAGACTCCTAGGCTTGATCTAATAGTAAGATACGACCGTTATGAAGCCCGTCACGAATGACATACTTCGAAATCGACGATCCTAAGGAAGGAACGAGAAAATACGACGAATCGATCGAAAATGAAAGCTATGGCGACGAAACCACACATCCAAGGAGAAAATACACCAATCATATATTATAATATAAATAATCCAATTACACGAAAACCAGTCTTTACACATTTTCATTCATGTCCATATTAATAAATACCCCTCTTTGGGTGTAATGGCAAACTAGTTGGGCATGTAAGTAAACTTGGTCCCAATTAGTGGTCAGTGTGCGAATTTTCAACACACTGGAAGGATGGATACTGGTATTTTCACTTAGGAGCATTACAGATAGAGTTGCCTTCCATGGACATGTGGTGTTAGGAGATGGCATATCCGTGGATCCGGAGAAGATCAAGGCCACCAGAGAGTGACCAATTCCGCGGACAGCGTCAGAGACCAGGAGTTTTCTTGGGCTAGCAGGATATTATCGGTGCTTCATCAAGGATTTCTCTCGTATTGCAGAGTCGATGACTAGACTGACGAGGAAGGATATACCGTTCGTTTGGTCCGATGCTTGTGAGGAGGCCTTTTCTATTCTGAAGGCGAGATTGACGTCAGCACCTGTTCTAGCTGTACCAGATCGTAGTGGTGGATTCGAGGTCTTTTGTGATTCATCTGGCAAGTGTCTCGGTTGCGTTTTGCATCAGCATGGACACGTGGTCGCGTACGCTTCTTGATAGCTCAAGGTTCATGAGAAGAACTACCCGACGCACGATTTAGAGTTGGCTGCAGTAATTTTCGCGCTCAAGATCTAGAGACATTTTCTGTTGGGTGAGAAAGTGAAGATTTTCACTGATCACAAAAGCTTGAAATACGTCTTTACGCAGAAGGAGCTCAACATGCGACAGCGACGATGGTTGGAGCTCATGGCGGATTACGAGATCGACTTGCAGTATCACCCTGGCAATGTGAATGTGGTTCCTGATGCCTGATCGCGCCCCGGATGCACACCTGGGACGGGACTCGCTAGTCTTACCGCAAGCGCACGGTGTAGCGACGAGTGGGTATCGAACACGAGGAGGGCAATTGACAGTGTCTTCTTCAATCCACCTGGCTATAAGAAAAGTTGAGAAATATTCGCTATAAAGCGGTCACAGTCGTTCAATTGTATAAAGAAAATATCAAATTAATAAAGACGCCTAGGGGTAGGGAATCCCCGCTACAAGCCGTATCTCGTCATTGTGATTCGTAGGTTTCACAATTGCTAAACTTGAAATTTAGGTGAACTAGTTGCAACTAAATGTAGAACCAAGCTCACGCTCTCGCGCTATTGCCGGTCTATAGCAAACCTAGGGTAGGGTCCAATCTCTTGCAAACCCTAACCTAGGCAAGCTAGCGTGAAGAACAACATCATCGTTCAATCGCATCTCGAGCACACTCTCGTGCAAACTCGAGCTACGACCTAGGTTGGGATAGTTCCTACCCGTCCAATCTCTTGCAAACGGGTATTGGTATAGAATTGCAATCGAAAACCCTAGTTTCGGTCCAATCTCTTGCAAACCGATTCCGGAGGAATCCAATTGTAACCCAATTCGAATTTCTAGGGCTTCCTATCGAGTTGGGATCCAATCTCTTGCAAATCCCAATCGGTATGAATCCCTAGCTATTCGTATTAAATCAATCCCAAACTAACCCTAATCAATCTAGCAATAATTTCACCAACTCATCACAAATTAGAAATAGGGTTCGTAGGGTTCATCCCTACGCCCTAAGACTATAAAACTACTCACAATTCATAATGAAATTCAATAGAAATTCACAAATAAAATCAATAGAATTCATGGTTATATTCAATATATCAATAAAAATGGAGTTTTTGATAGGGAGAGAGACAAACCAAAGAAGAACCAATAGCATCCAACAAAATAACACTTTTCTCTCCTCCCTAAAAGCTAAATCTAATCTCCTAAAAAGTAATCTAAAAAGGGGCTGCCAAAATTCTGAAAAAGCTCTCTAAACTAGGTTAAAAACTGGGGTTAAATACCCCCCCAAAATCGTCCAAAAAACTGTGACAAAAATGCCCCTGCGCAGCCTCAAAATCGCAATTTACGCTACAGGCAGCGCGGCTCACTCGGCCGAGTGACAAATGTCACTCGGCCGAGTGACAAACTCTGTACAATTACAGTAACTTCCGACTTTTGGGTGTCGGCTCCTCGGGAGTCACTCGGCCGAGTGACTTTCTTTGCTTCGACCGAGCGGACTTCTTCACTCGGCAGAGCCGGAGCTCGGGAATCGACTGTACAATTACAGTAAGTCTGGACTTTTTGTTGCCGTCGTCTTGATGCCACTCGGGCGAGTGGTGTCTCCGTGGTTCGGCCGAGTGGGATGGCGATGCTCGGCCGAGTGCATGCTGATACTCAGTCTTCTGCGTGTCAGATCAGGTCGGCCGAGCGAGCTTCCGATGGTCGGCCGAGTGACTCCTTCACTCGGCCGAGTGACATGCTCAAAATGCCCAAACTTCATATTTTTTGCTCCCTCGTCGCTCCTACGACGTTCTTTCTTCTTCCACTCCTCTCCAATAGCAAAATTCCCCTCGAAGGAGTCACGGGTGACACTCCAGAGTGGGTGCATCTCAGAATCACTCCAAATCGCTCGAAATCTCCTGAAATTCGACAAAAACAAGAAATCGTGAAAAGCATCGCGATATTGCCAAAAAATCGTGAAAAGCACGATTCGAGCGATCAAAATGGCATGCAAACATGCAGAAAAAAGGTGTAAAATATGGAGTGATCAAAATCCCCCAAGCTTACCTCTTACTCGTCCTCGAGTAAGATGAGTAAAAAGCGAACCCGGTGGATAAAGAAAAAATAAAAACGATGGAAAGGCGGAAAATGAAAAACGAAAAACAGAGTAGAAAACGAAGAGGGAAGCTGCTAGATCATTTTTCTCAGGAACGTGGGTTTTGCTTACTCATATAGCATGCATCGAATATAAAACACATGTCAAAGACTTTTATCTCGATATCATAGTATAATGATGCATTTGAAATAGAAAACCCAAGAATATCATTATAGCATGAAAAACGGAATAATTCTAGAATTAGCATCGTCTGAAGCATCTAAAGCGGTATACAATATCGTAGATCACACACTTTTCAATTGAATGCTTTCTATAAGGAGTATAAGCGATATCACACAATAGATTAGTAAGAATAGAAAAGTGCGGTTTTCATGAAATGAATGCTAAGCGTAGATTTCTGGATTTCGTGAAACTTTAGCAATCTGAGTATAAAATATTACTTAGCCTAGGTTATCATGCACCGTCAAGTATCCACTCTCTCACACATCATTGGATCCTCTCCCCCAAGCTTATCCATAAGCGTGGTGGCATATACAAACAATATTTACATCCCCGTTTCTTATGAAGCTCCAAAAGTCAAAGAAAACAAAAATAAAAGCAAAAGAGGGAAGAAAGAGAGAAAGGATATGAGATGGGATCATTTTCGAACTTCTTTTCTCTTTTCTTTCCTTATTCTCAAATCTGTTTCTTTCTTTTTCTTTTTCTCCCTTTTTTCTTTTTCTTTTTTTTTCTTTTTTTTACAATAGCATATATACACAAATGATCCCAAATCAAAGAGAAGGATATACAAGTATTTTTTTCTTTGGGTTTTGGGGAATTTGGAGCACGTGATATAATAACGGGGGAATGCCAATAATAGAATTGCTAAGGGGAGATTCACCAATGAATTTAAAATAGAGAAATAATGTTCAAGATATGTGGAGAAAGAAATAAATGTATCTCTCAGTTCACTCTATAGGACGTGCATGACAACTTCAGTATGGTAATCTAATCTACTCAGTTTGATCTCAAAAAGTAAACTAATCCAGATTTACCAATGTTAGCAAACATTCAATCGACCTGAAGTGAAGCGTACAAATCATGCAATAAGAAGTGATATGAGAAAAGAAATCAGTACTCCAGATATAAGCATCATTGTGTGAATCTTGGTGTGTTTTCTACGATAGCATACATATGAATCATCAGACATCAGCTAATAATAGAATTTCATCTATTTTCATACGGAAAAAGAAGTGGGTTACTATTTCTAAATGCAAAACAGGACATAGCATATGATATCAGAAACAAAAGCTATGACATGACAAATTTAGCATGCATATAGAGAAAAGCTAACACCACGTCATCGTCATCACAGAAAAATCATCTCTAGCAAAAGATGAAAGAAATGAGATAAAGGAAAACAACGATATTTACAATGCAGCACACAAGGAAAATAAGAAAAACGTGATGCATGGTAGAAAAAAGAAAGTGATGGAAAATGGGTGCAAAAGCGGAAAACGTGAAAAACTTAAAATAAAGGTGACAAACGCAAAAAGTGTGAGAACTCACTCCCCCAAGCAAAAGTGCACAGTGTCCTTAATGTGCAAAGTGTGGCACACCGAGAGACGTGAAGTGGGTGGAAAGGGTGAGGATGCATGCATGATAAAAAAAGTAAAAATAAAAAAAAAGGAAAATATGAAGATGTGAATGATGCATGCAAAGATGGGAGTGATGCAGATAATGTGTCACCAAAACTGACTCTCCCTCTCTCCCAAAATGGATACAAAATGATGTGAGCAAGATATGGCCAAAAATAGTGAGGGGAGGAGGGGGGTGTGGGCAAAAATCATATATCGACAGGACCAGCAGAGAATGGGCAGCATAACGATAAAAAGGATCGATGGCATCAAGGGTGTGCCTAAGCAGGAGGTGCTGCACCATCTCCGTCCTGTAGCGGAGGTGGAGGTGGTGGAGGTGGTGGTGGTGGTGTAGGTGCCTGCTGGGCTGGTGGGTGAAGTGGAGGCAGTCGCTCCAGGATCTAACTCAGGCAAGCCTGAATATCAGGGAGCATGGCAACGCGAGACTTCACGGAACTGACCGTGGCAGAGAGAGCCCTAAAATCGCCCCTGAGTCCACTCACCGCCCCCTCAAGAGCACGAATGCTCTGAACTAGGGCGTAAGGGGGTGGTGGAGCGGAGGGACGGACAGGTCTAGGCTGTGAAGGTCGGGGCTGTCTGATACGGGCAGTGTAAGTAATCGGGACAGCAGCAGTGGTGGAAGACAAAATCGGCAACGAGGTAGCAAGAGGGGTCGGTGACACAGAAGTAGGGACAGACGTCACGACACTCTCGGATAGGACAGCTGCGGTGGAGATAGAAAGGTCGACCGCTGGGGGGGAAGTGAATGGACCAAAAGGTGACAACCCAGCAGAGATCATACTAGACATGGTCTCCACGACGGCAGCGAAGGAAGGCTCGCCGCTCTCGAGTATGGTGGGTGGATGCTTGGGAAGAAGTGAGGAAATAGGCTCAATCGAGATGGGCACAGAAGTGGTAGGGGTGGTGGATGTGGTGGACAACTCAGCAAGGGTACTCCCGACACTGACAGAAGTGGGGACAGAAGTGCCGGGAGGTGTAGAAAGTGCAGGCTCAGGCTGAGGGATCACGGGGTCAGCAGGAGGTGCAGGGGGTGCAGGGGGTGCTGCTCAGCGCCCTCAGCCTCTAGCACGTGTGCAGGTCCTATGTGTGTCCGAGCAGGGCTCGGAAGAACCATGTAGTCGGCACCAAAGGGACCGTGCAACCATACCCAGTGCCGCTGGCCGTGGGGACGAAGCATCTTCATCCGGGCCATGATGTCTATCGAGAGTGCAGTGGGGCCTGGTGCTCGTCTAAGGTCAGCAGGTAGGTCCACGCCGGTCATCAGGGCTAGCAGAGTAATCAGACCGCCGCAGCAAATAGGTGAGCGAGCGCCCACCGAAATGATGATGCGGTCTAAGAACCAGCTAACAATATCTATCTCAACGGCGGGGACCAAGTCGTCGCTACCCCTCTCGAGAACTCTGGGACGAGTCATCGCGTAGATCATATAGAGCTCAAGCATAGACATCGTCCCAGGCTCGTACCTCGCCAAGAAAGTGGTCGCCATGAGGTGCTGTGCTATGCGGAGGCAGGGGTGCAGGATCGCTGAGGCCTTGGCCCTACTAGGGTCAAAGCCATGGGGTGAGCCCGTGATCCGTGTCCAGAACGTGGAAGCGTCAAATGACGGCGGTGGGATGTGAGTGGGTGCGTAGGCTCGGTCGGAGACGGGGACAGCGGGCCACTGGAAGAATGCACGAAGCATGTCGAGAGTGACCTCGCACTGTCGATCCATGAGGCAAAATGTGCATCCTCCAGGGGTCTGGGCTATCGAGCTGAGTACCACAAGTGTCGGACGGACGTAGGTGTCCGCCGACACTGACAAAAAGTCGCGCCAGCCCACGTTGTCGTACAACGTGAGCATCCCCTCTAGCACCCCTAGGCGGTCCAGGGCTGCTAAGTGCACGAACCTAGAGGGCACTATAGATCGATGGGCGATACGCTCAAATCGAATGCGCTGTGCGTCGTCTCTGAACGTGATCCCCAGCGAACCGACAACGGGAGCCGGTTGTGGGATGGGATCAGCGGGGATGGGCTGTGCGTGGATGGGATCGGCGGGAAGCGGCTGTGTGGGTGGTGGTGGCTGTGGTGGGCTAGGTGGAGGGGAGTCCTCCCTAGCATGAGAGGGACCGGTGTCGTCGGTCCTCTTCCGCTTGGAAGAGGCTCCCCATGTGCGTGGCCTGGTGCGGGGCGGCATGTGTGCCGCGCGTGCTCACCCAACAAAAATATAGTGCGGCGTGCTCAATAAAAGGAGCGAGTGTACTTGAACACGCCGCGAGAGCAAATCAGAAAATGCGTGCGAAGAGCGCTGCCTCCGCGAAGCGAAAAATGCGTCCTAAAGCTCCCCTAAGCTCCCCCAAGATAGCCTGCAAATCAAACAAAGATATCAGCGGGTAATATTCAAAATATATGGGGGAGATGGGGTATATAAGATAGATAAAGAAGTTAATTTGATTTTTGGGCTCAACGGGTCTACGGATCGTCAAAAATGGGGAGAAAAATAGTTTTGCGCGAAATAGGGGATCACCGGAGGTCGGCCGGCCGACGGTGGGGAGTGTCACCGAATGTCGGGGCGTCGGTGGTCGGACGATCGCCGGTGGTGGTCGACCGAGCGGGCCGGCGGCGAGGTGAATCGGGCGAGGGGAGTGCAGTCGCGGGCGAGGGAGTTGAAAGGTCGCGGGGGCTCGGGCGAGATTTGGGAATAGCTGCGTTGAAATTCGCGCCGAGCCCGTGCGATATTTATAAGGGTAGTTACGACTCGGCCGAGTGACTATGTTGCTCGACCGAGTGACGTAACGAAAAAATGAGTTTAAATTTCTCTCCGCTACTTACGACTCGGCCGAGTGGCTTCTGTTCACTCGGCCGAAGGGAGAAAACTCCTTCGGCCGAGTGGCACAAGCTACTCGGCAATATACAGGCTAGGAGGGTATCCGTTTCCCTCGGCCGAGTGACTAAACGTACTCGGCCGAGTGACAGTTAATTCGAAATACACAAAGAAGATAGAGAGTTAGGTTCAGCAGACTTCCCTTGTTGGTACCACACTCGGCCGAATGAGGCCCTTTGCTCGGCCGAGTCACTTATGATACTCGGCCGAGTGACATGCTGTTTTCTGCTTCTGGGCTCCGTTTTCGCTCTACTCTCTTTTTATTCCTCCAATTTATTTCTTCCTCCTCCCAAGGCCTGAGCGCATTCTTGGGGCGCTCTTCCTTTCCTCTATCTACCTCCATGTGAGAGATCTCCTTTTCTCCTCTCCTGTCATAGAAATCAAGACCCGTCGTCACGATTTTTATGGGCAAAAAGACTCAAAACACTAATAAAATCTAAAAATAAAAATAAAAACCAGGTAAAAATAATGCAAAAACCATCGGGTTGCCTCCCGATAAGCGCTCGTTTAAGGTCTTGAGCTCGACCCCTTTGGATTTTCAATCAACGCTTGATGTTGGGTGCATATGGGATGCACCCGTCGAACTTGCCGGGAAGACCGCTCGGATTTGGATCGTGGTGGTGCGTGGCCTTCCTCAGTGCCCCTTCATCATGAGCAATGTTGGGGGATGGCTCCCCCAAGCTTGAGCTTGATCTGGTCTTCGACTTCGCCGGTGACACCGATCTTCGAATCGGTGGAGCTTTCTTCGGATTCTTTTGTGTCGAGAGCTTGCAAAGCTCTCGTATTCTCGCGACATCAGCGTCTCCATCGTCATTCGCCGTGGGGCTATTGGGAGAGTCCTCCATCTTCTCTTCTTCGCTCAAATCTTGGCCTTCTTCGAAGCCATCATCATGGAGTGCACCGATGGAGTAGGGGATAGCCTCTTCAATGACCTCGTCAAGGAGGTCCAAATAATCTAGCTCCTCATGATACGACATGTGCTTCATAGCCTTTGGTATATGTAGCTCGACTTCAATGTTGCCTACATTCAAGGTAAGAGTCCCTTCCCGCACATCGACGATTACACCGGCGGTGGCGAGGAATGGGCGTCCAAGTATGAGCGATGTGTCACCCTCTTCCTTGATGTCCATGATCACAAAATCACAAGGAAAGCATATGCCTCCCGGAACTTGGAGTGGGATATTCTTCGCGATCCCAACCGGCCTTGTAATCCGACCGTCCGCGAGTTGAATCCTCATGTCGGTTGGCTTTAAATCCGTGCCGGTGTTTAACTTTCGGAACATGGTGAGAGGCATGAGGCTCACACTAGCACCCAAATCAACCAATGCTTTTTGTAAGGGGACGCCTCCGAGTGTACAAGGAATCCAGAAACTCCCGGGATCTTTAAATTTGGCGGACTCCTTCTCCTTCCTAGTGAACCAAGTTCTTTGTTCCGCGAGCATGATCTTCTCCTTCCTCTTCCTTCCCGTAATCAAGTCCTTTAAGAACTTCGCGTAGGACGGGATTTCCACTATGGCATCAAGAAAGGGGATATTGAGGCTTACCCCTCTCAAGTATTCGGGGAACTTGGCTAGCATCTTCTCGATCTTGGCTCTAGCTAGCCATTGAGGGAAAGGCACCGGTGGCATGAATCGACGCTCATCAATAGGTTCCTCCACTCTTGATTTTGCTCCTTCTTGTGGCTCCTTCCCCTTTTCCACCTCAATTACCGGGTCGCTCTCTTCTAGATTCTCCACCATGGGTTCCTTGATTTGTGTCATGGGGGGAGTGGTATCCTTCCCCCCTCTTGTTGTAACTGCAACAACCGCGTTGATATGGCCGGTGTTGCCTCGTGGATTTGGCTCGGATTGAGCAGGTAATTGTTGGTTATTTCTATTGAGCAACGCAAGTTGCTCCCCAATTTGAGCGACGACGGTGATCAGAGAATCTTGTCCCGCCTTCAACGTGGCGTTAATCTTTCTTTGCTCCGCCATAAACTCATCCACCTTAGCTTCGAAATCCGAACGTGGTTGAGCTTGCGGAGGGTTGGGATTTCTCCACCCTTGATTATACTCGGGTGGCCTATAAGGTCCCACTTGGTTCCTAGGTGGGAAGTTTTGTTGCGGTGGCCCCCTTGGTTGATAATTCGGTTGTGGTGGTGGTGGAGCCTGAGCTTGAGGAGGTTGTTATGGCGGGGGGGTTCAAGGCACCATCATTATTAGCATAAGAAAAACCCGGATGGTTTCTAGCGGCCGGGTTGGCCCAATATACGGAATTCCCCGCAACATACTGAATTTGCTCCAAAGCTCCTTCTCCTTGCTCTCCTCCTACATACATGGCTTGTGAATGGTCTTGCCAATCACTCATATGATTTATCGGTGTGGATGTAGTAGGGGCTCCTTGCGGCTCGGTAATGTATTTCTCCAACCTCTCCACTACCTTGTGGAGAGAGTCAAATTTGCTAGCAAGCTCTGCCACGGCCTTGGCCTCATAAATACTCGTGGGCTTCAAGGAGGATGAAGAATGTCCCCGCTCGTCCCCCCATTATTGGTTGTTGGAGGCCATCTCCTCTAGCAAGGCCGTAGCTTCATCGGGGGTCTTTGACAAAATGGCTCCATTGGCGGTAGCATCAATAATCTGTTTTGTGCCCGGTTGGAGTCTATTGTAGAAAGTGTGGACAAGCTCCCAATCCTTAATGCTGTGATGGGGGCATTGGTGTTGCAAGTCCTTGAAGCACTCCCATGCCTCATAGAGAGTCTCCTGCGGTCCTTGCTTGAAGGACATGAGAGCACTTCTTATCTTCACCGTCTTGGAGGGCGGGTAAAATTTGTCGACGAAGGCACTCGCCAATTCATCCCAAGTGGTGAAGATTCCTTCAGCTTGCGTCCTTAACCAATATAAGGCCTTGTCCTTGAGTGTGAAGGGGAAGAGGCGCAGTCTGATAGCATCTATGGAGACGCCCCGGCATTTGGAAGGTGGCACATTTTGATAGGAAGAGCTGGATGTGGTAATGATGGTTTTCATGAGAGTTCCCATGAAAAGGGTCTTGTTGCATCAGAACTACCAATCCGGTCTTCAATTCGAAATTTTTGTCGGCCGCCAACTCTGGCATAGCTATGGATGAGGTCGTGGAGGAAGTCTTAGGCCGAAGCCTATCTCTTATGGAAATGATCCTCGCCATCCGCTCCGCCAATTCTACGGGTGTCTCAGGATCTGTCATAAAATTCCCTTCCGTATCGAGTCTCCTCTCCGCTTGGATCCTCCTCAATGTACGCTCGATCTCCGGATCGTATAGTATTTCTTCGGGGTTCGCCGAGGATCTCGTGTACATGCAAGGGAGAACAGAGTTTCAAAGAAATAGTTAGCACAAAGGAAGGGTAAAATAAAAATAGAATTAATAGAACAAAAAGAAAAATAGCTAGGTAGGTAGAATCAAACACTATCGCCGTCCCCGGCAACGGCGCCAAAAACTTGATCGCGCCCCGGATGCACACCCGGGACGGGACTCGCTAGTCTTACCGCAAGCGCACGGTGTAGCGGCGAGCGGGTATCGAACACGAGGAGGGCAATTGACAGTGTCTTCTTCAATCCACCTGGCTATAAGAAAAGTCGAGAAATATTCGCTATAAAGCGGTCACAGTCGTTCAATTGTATAAAGGAAATATCAAATTAATAAAGACGCCTAGGGGTAGGGAATCCCCGCTACAAGCCGTATCTCGTCATTGTGATTCGTATGTTTCACAATTGCTAAACTTGAAATTCAGGTGAACTAGTTGCAACTAAATGTAGAACCAAGCTCATGCTCTCGCGCTATTGCCGGTCTATAGAAAACCTAGGGTAGGGTCCAATCTCTTGCAAACCCTAACCTAGGCAATCTAGCGTGAAGAACAACATCATCGTTCAATCGCATCTTGTAACGACTGCTTTTCATGTATCTGGATTTAATATAATATAATATTTGTTTTGGTGGATTTTCTCCTCATGCGTGGTTTTCGTCTCCGTAGCTTTCGTTTTCGATTGTTTCGTCGTGTTTTCTCGTTTCTTCTTAGGATCGTCGATTTCGAAGTACGTCATTCGTGACGGGCTTCATAACGGTCATATCTAACTTTTAGATCAAGCCTAGGAGTCTTAGGAATCGATCCCGGGGCCCCGCGCTCCGTATCGGAACTTTTGGTGCTCATTAGCCGGTATAAGAAGGGGCACCGACCGACTAGATGACGATCCAGTCGGTCGGCAATCCTTCTTGGACCGACTAGTTAGCTTTCTAAATTTCTCAGGAGTTACTGTTTGCTCTTAGTCGGTCTAAGAACGTTCGTCGACCGACTAGATGCCAAACTAGTCGGTCAGTATTTGTTCATGGACCGACTAACTCTAAATCCTATTTTCGTTCAGGAGTTACTGTTTACACTTAGTCGGTCTGCGTTGGTCGACCGACCGACTAGTTGCCAAACTAGTCGGTCAGTGGTTGTTCTTTGACCGACTAGTCTGTGTTAAAACCCTAATTTCTGGGCAGCCGCCAGCCCCACCTATAAATACCCCTCCCAAACGTTTCTTCTTCCTCCAACACGATCCAAAACCCTAGAAACTTCCCCTTTGAGCCCCCATCTTCCTCCAAGCTCCATTTCTTCATTCCAAGCCCTAGAATCAAAATCCAATCCAACCATTCACCCTATCTACTTCTCATATTCCCCAAATCTCCATCAAAATCCATCCAACCCATCAAAATCCCCACAACCCTAGTTTCCCCAAACTTCTCCATTTGCTTCCAAATCTGATCCTAGGGTTCCCCGGAGTATTTCTTCCGCCTCCTCTCGCGATTTCCCCGTGTTTTGGCATCCGTGTGACGAAGTGGTCGTCATCCCCGGTGCTAGGCAAGTGAAACTTGCCACTTAGGATTTAGGCCATGTTTTAGGCCATTACTCTGCTTTAGCGTAAAAGAGACTAGACGGTGAAATGATAGCCGCCTAGACGCCTATTTGATCTAGTTTGACAATGAAGCTAGATCCGTCACCTCAATTGATCTAGCTTGACAACGAAGCTAGAATCCAACCCATTTAAACTTGTTGTTCACGCATATTAAACTGCCATGTTTAAATTCAATTAACGGTACGCGAATATGTTCATATCATTGCATTTTGCCTGTCACGTTTAAATTCAATTAACGGTACGCAATCATTTGTTCATGTCATTGCATAGTGATTAATCATTGTGATTGTGTAGCACACGCTACAACATTATATTCCTGGCTCGTGTTCCAGAAGCGAGCGTTGGAAACCCCAACGCTCGGATACCGGCTTGGCACCCACTTCCCGTGGGCACAACCCTATGCCAAATACACTTCCTGGCTCGTGATCCAGAAGCGAGCGTTGGAAATCCCAATGCTCGATACACGTAGGGGTGGGGTAAGAGATATGCGTCACCAGAGCACGAGATGGCCTGATCCGCCACTCCAGCCTGCAGGCGAAATCTCTAGAGTGTAAGTGAGTAAGAGATATGCGTCACCAGAGCACGAGATGGCCTGATCCGCCACTCCAGCCTGCAGGCGAAATCTCTAGTGTTTAAGTGATTAACAGTGATAAGTGATAAATGATAAGTGATTAGTGATTTGGTAGCTTTTGCTACACTGTGCATGCTTGTCTCCTTTAAACTGCTGCATCATACTTAACTGCCATGTCATTGCTTAATACCATAACTGCTAGGTTGCTAGTTTACCTTTCTTTCGGTTTCCTTGCCCAAGTCTTTTAGACTTGCTGACATGTGCCCCTTTCTCTTTTGGGTGACGCATGTTAGACCCTGAGCCTGAGTTGCTTGCTGAGGGTGAGGTGTTTGCGGACGCCGAGCTTGAGCCCGTGTTTGGCGGGGAGTGCGTGGGCACTGGGACCAGTCCTAGTGTCTCCGTTGTGTTTTACGTTTGTTAGACAGTTGTTTGTTATCGGTGCGTAGCACCTATACTTTGTCGTTGTTGCTTTTGTTGGCCTTGTTCTGGGCCTTGGACTCTTTTCTTTTAGCCTGGTGGCTTTTCTGGTTGTTGGACTTATTTTGATGTTGGACATGTATGAGATGTGAGTTTTTAATTCAAGTCTCTCCTTACATTATTATTGTTGTTCCGTTGTGGTTACAGGGACCTGCTATTGTATTTTATTTACGCTAATCGGGTTTGGGGCTTCACAGCTCCATTCTCGTGCGGACCTTTTCACGTCTCGCCTCCATTTTAGGGAAGCGGGTCGTGACAGGTTTTAGTGGTGGCCCATGCAGGTCCTTCTGTAACTGCGATCTTTGGAATAGCGATAATAATATTAGAATGTCCAATGAACTAAGTTCGGCATCCGAGTCATTAGGCTCTGAGTCTAATTTTGGCCGTTTCTCTGGCGCTAGATGACTAGAAGACGTCAGACCCGCGCTGGTGGTGGATCTGCTCTGAAGGCTTGCTATTTCTGCGGCAAGATCGGGCACCTCAAGGGGTCATGCAGAAGCTTTCTAGGTCAGTGTTTGGTTTGTGGTAGTGCTACTCATTCGGCGAGGGATTGTCGGCATGCAAATCGGCTGCGGAAGGCGTCGGATGGAGTTCCGCAGCAGCAAGCACCGGAAGCTGGGCCGAGTCGGATGATGTGCCATCACTGTGGCAAGTTTGGTCATAAGAAGGAACAGTGTAGGAGGTTCTTGGGGCAATGTATTGCCTGTGGAGATCCCGCCCACGTTCTCAGAGAGTGCCCGAGGTTGAAGCAGCCTTGGAAGGCACCTATTGCTGCCTCGCCATTGCAGCAGAGAGCCCCGGTGCCCGCTGGTCGTGGGGTACCCCTTGTCCCACAGAGGCAGGCTTTTCGGCTGGCTTTTCCGCTGAGGAGGCAGGCTTCCCCGATGGCCGTAGTTGAGGCTGAGACTGTGGATGGGGTTATCGCAGGTAACCCTCAGTTTAGTTACCTTCTTCCTTTTTGACAGTCTTGTTTGTTTGAACATGTTTGGTTGCTTGAATGTGTTATGCTGCTAGAATGGAGTTTGATTGCTGGGTTGGTTGTTGAGTGTGATTTAGGTTTGCACGTTTCTGGCACGAGTCCTCTTGACTCTGGTGTCTCAAGGTGCATTGCATCCTGATGCTTCGTGTAGAAGCATTTCTTGATGGCCCCTTTTCTTCTTAAATATTTAATTCCTTCCTATTCGATCGAGTTAAAACCCCTTCGTAGATTTTGAAGTCTATTGGTTGAAATTTTTAATCTCGTATCTTTTGCTAACCGATATTCCTCGTATTTTGGTTTTAAGAGCTTACCACTATTTTGATTACTTTAGAATATCTTCCAAGATAAGTAGGATTTCAAATTATTTTCATATATCAGTTCTAGGTTCAATGAACTCGTACTTTAAGGTCTGGTGTAAATCAGTTGTTGGGCAATCCGGGCCCCGCTAAAAAAAAGTATTTTAAATGATATTTAATTGGAGTTCTCTTCAGTTTTAAAACTTGTAAGCATTTAGCGTGGGCTTAAATTTTTCACACTATAGTTGATCGGATTTCATTCGTTGAATTTCAAATTTTACCGAAATATTATATTAAGCTACTGCCGTAAAATATTTTCGGACCTCTCCGTTGCAAATCTTGACCTTTCTGAAGGTATCCCTTCGACTTCCTTTTTCCTAAGTTTAAATTCGTTCGAAATTTAAATATTTATAAATTTATGCTTCATGATCCTTCGTTGACTCAAAGATCTCTAAAGCTTTTGTCGAAAATTTGGAATGCTAACCCATGTTGTTTTGCCATTCTATATCTTCCGTACCCATGAAAATACCATGTCCTTTCTTATATAAATTATATCCTGAACTGTACCTTTATTTTTGCCCAATTCGATTTATAAATTTTCCTTATCTTACGTATGCCATACAATTGACTCATCGCGTTTCCTTTAACATACTTTTCAAGTTACGCATGATTCCAGCTTTCAACCAACCTAGGATATGTTCAACTTTTCCCCTATTACAATTTTTGGAAAAAAAGAATTACGTCTTCATAACTTTCTCGCGACCTAGACCTTCCATAATTTGGTTTAAAGCCTACTACAAATTTTGTCAACCTACTACTGAGTTTTCCGTCCACCACACATGCTCTTAGAATAATTTCTAAACTAAGTTGAATTTCGAATGTTTTCATATATCCGTATTAGGCTCATTAGCTCGTATGTTAAGAGTTTTGTGTGAAACGGTTTCTTTTGGCAAATCCCGGTTGCACTAAAAGATAGTTCGATGTTAGTTAACTATTTAAGCTTTCTTGGCTTGAAAGACTTTGAAGGTATTTGGCATGAGTTTAAAATTCTTTCGTTAATTTAATTTCGTTTCAAAACTTTTGCCAACATTATTAAATTACCGCCGTATAATATTTTCAAAACTACGACCACAAGATTCGCGTAAATGATTTACTTTCTTTTAATGACCTTACGTGAGCCAATGAATCGTTTTCTCCTATTATGTTTATTCGACTCAGACTTATTTCAAACAATTTGTTTTGTCGATCTCTAAATATTTTACACGGAAAAGGACCCCAACTTTGAAGTGTGACAGTTTCCCAACTTTTCGTATTTTAGACTATGTTATTTACACTATTTTCCATGTGTCCTAATGGAGCATCATTACATTATTGCACAACCGTTTTCATGCTTTTCGATCCTACTATTCGTTGCGCTCTTGATTTCAATTCGTTCCTTTTGTCTAGCCAATAGAGCTTGTCGTCGCTGTGTCGGCCTTGATGTAGTTTGGTGGGCCCCATTAGTGTAATTTGATGGGTCGTCATAGTGTAATAAATTCCATGGTGTATATGATGTGGTTGAAATATGTGATATTACCTGGTTAGATATTAAGGGTGTTTGACATTTAGATATGTATGTGGTTATGTTGGTAGACGTGTATGCATTGGCTAGTATTGGCATATATATATATGGATGCTATGTTACGTATATGGAATTATTCCGCTATGATTTTGAGTCCCACTCAAGCTGGGTGGGTACACTCTATGTACATTGGTGTATTGTATGTGGTTAGTGTATAGTGATGAATGATGTATGTATAGTGTCAGGATTGTTTGTGCCGGTTGTGTTACGCACATGATTGTGGGTGGCCATACCAATATATAGTTATGTGAGTTGGTCTTGTGGTATAGTTTTCACTAAGGACTTGGTTGCGTGAGTATATGTGCACTAGCTAACTAGGTGCGTAGTTGTGCTAAGCATATAGTGGTGTGATTGGTATATATATATATGAATGAAATAATAGCGTGTGTGGGTGTGCACCATGCACGGGTAAGTATGTGATAGTTATAGGAATTGGTGACTATGATATGTATGGTGTGTCGTGAGCATAGCTATGGGACTATATATGGAGTGATACTATGATGAAATGTGTGCATGCATTTGAATGACTATAAATTGTGAAATTATAACGATTGTGAATGTATATTAGGTATAGTGAACTTGTTTTAACAATTGTATGGTGTGATCTCGCATGTTGGTTGTTTTGGCGTATACTAGGAGGTATAGGGATTAGAGTATTCTTATCGTCATGTACATAGGTAGTTACTTATACGTGTAGATTCCGATGGTATTTTCTAGTGTGAAATTACTTTCAAATAAGTAAGAGACTTGGTTATTTTCGCATAGTGTGTAATAAGTGTTTTGTAGCTATATGGAATAAACTTGCCTATATGAATGATTTGAATACGTGAATGGAGTTGTTTGATTATAATGAGTATAAGTGTACTATGTGCGTGAATATATGTTTACTTCTGTGGTGTTAATAATTGATTACCTAGGGTATATATATAAGCACTTGAAATAAATGTACTTGGTTGAAATTGTGATGTGATATTGATTGAGGGTAACTACTAAGGTGACTAGATATAGCTATAGTTGGAAAGTCCGAGGACGGACTTTATTCTAAGGTGGGTAGGATGTAACGACTGCTTTTCATGTATCTGGATTTAATATAATATAATATTTGTTTTGGTGGATTTTCTCCTCATGCGTGGTTTTCGTCTCCGTAGCTTTCGTTTTCGATTGTTTCGTCGTGTTTTCTCGTTTCTTCTTAGGATCGTCGATTTCGAAGTACGTCATTCGTGACGGGCTTCATAACGGTCATATCTAACTTTTAGATCAAGCCTAGGAGTCTTAGGAATCGATCCCGGGGCCCCGCGCTCCGTATCGGAACTTTTGGTGCTCATTAGCCGGTATAAGAAGGGGCACCGACCGACTAGATGACGATCCAGTCGGTCGGCAATCCTTCTTGGACCGACTAGTTAGCTTTCTAAATTTCTCAGGAGTTACTGTTTGCTCTTAGTCGGTCTAAGAACGTTCGTCGACCGACTAGATGCCAAACTAGTCGGTCAGTATTTGTTCATGGACCGACTAACTCTAAATCCTATTTTCGTTCAGGAGTTACTGTTTACACTTAGTCGGTCTGCGTTGGTCGACCGACCGACTAGTTGCCAAACTAGTCGGTCAGTGGTTGTTCTTTGACCGACTAGTCTGTGTTAAAACCCTAATTTCTGGGCAGCCGCCAGCCCCACCTATAAATACCCCTCCCAAACGTTTCTTCTTCCTCCAACACGATCCAAAACCCTAGAAACTTCCCCTTTGAGCCCCCATCTTTCTCCAAGCTCCATTTCTTCATTCCAAGCCCTAGAATCAAAATCCAATCCAACCATTCACCCTATCTACTTCTCATATTCCCCAAATCTCCATCAAAATCCATCCAACCCATCAAAATCCCCACAACCCTAGTTTCCCCAAACTTCTCCATTTGCTTCCAAATCTGATCCTAGGGTTCCCCGGAGTATTTCTTCCGCCTCCTCTCGCGATTTCCCCGTGTTTTGGCATCCGTGTGACGAAGTGGTCGTCATCCCCGGTGCTAGGCAAGTGAAACTTGCCACTTAGGATTTAGGCCATGTTTTAGGCCATTACTCTGCTTTAGCGTAAAAGAGACTAGACGGTGAAATGATAGCCGCCTAGACGCCTATTTGATCTAGTTTGACAATGAAGCTAGATCCGTCATCTCAATTGATCTAGCTTGACAACGAAGCTAGAATCCAACCCATTTAAACTTGTTGTTCACGCATATTAAACTGCCATGTTTAAATTCAATTAACGGTACGCGAATATGTTCATATCATTGCATTTTGCCTGTCACGTTTAAATTCAATTAACGGTACGCAATCATTTGTTCATGTCATTGCATAGTGATTAATCATTGTGATTGTGTAGCACACGCTACAACATTATATTCCTGGCTCGTGTTCCAGAAGCGAGCGTTGGAAACCCCAACGCTCGGATACCGGCTTGGCACCCACTTCCCGTGGGCACAACCCTATGCCAAATACACTTCCTGGCTCGTGATCCAGAAGCGAGCGTTGGAAATCCCAATGCTCGATACACGTAGGGGTGGGGTAAGAGATATGCGTCACCAGAGCACGAGATGGCCTGATCCGCCACTCCAGCCTGCAGGCGAAATCTCTAGAGTGTAAGTGAGTAAGAGATATGCGTCACCAGAGCACGAGATGGCCTGATCCGCCACTCCAGCCTGCAGTCGAAATCTCTAGTGTTTAAGTGATTAACAGTGATAAGTGATAAATGATAAGTGATTAGTGATTTGGTAGCTTTTGCTACACTGTGCATGCTTGTCTCCTTTAAACTGCTGCATCATACTTAACTGCCATGTCATTGCTTAATACCATAACTGCTAGGTTGCTAGTTTACCTTTCTTTCGGTTTCCTTGCCCAAGTCTTTTAGACTTGCTGACATGTGCCCCTTTCTCTTTTGGGTGACACATGTTAGACCCTGAGCCTGAGTTGCTTGCTGAGGGTGAGGTGTTTGCGGACGCCGAGCTTGAGCCCGTGTTTGGCGGGGAGTGCGTGGGCACTGGGACCAGTCCTAGTGCCTCCGTTGTGTTTTACGTTTGTTAGACAGTTGTTTGTTATCGGTGCGTAGCACCTATACTTTGTCGTTGTTGCTTTTGTTGGCCTTGTTCTGGGCCTTGGACTCTTTTCTTTTAGCCTGGTGGCTTTTCTGGTTGTTGGACTTATTTTGATGTTGGACATGTATGAGATGTGAGTTTTTAATTCAAGTCTCTCCTTACATTATTATTGTTGTTCCGTTGTGGTTACAGGGACCTGCTATTGTATTTTATTTACGCTAATCGGGTTTGGGGCTTCACAGCTCCATTCTCGTGCGGACCTTTTCACGTCTCGCCTCCATTTTAGGGAAGCGGGTCGTGACACATCTCGAGCCCACTCTCGTGCAAACTCGAGCTACGACCTAGGTTGGGATAGTTCCTACCCGTCCATTCTCTTGCAAACGGGTATTGGTATAGAATTGCAATCGAAAACCCTAGTTTCGGTCCAATCTCTTGCAAACCAATTCCGGAGGAATCCAATTGTAACCCAATTCGAATTTCTAGGGCTTCCTATCGAGTTGGGATCCAATCTCTTGCAAATCCCAATCGGTATGAATCCCTAGCTATTCGTATTAAATCAATCCCAAACTAACCCTAATCAATTCTAGCAATAATTTCACCAACTCATCACAAATTAGAAATAGGGTTCGTAGGGTTCATTCCTACGCCCTAAGACGATAAAACAACTCACAATTCATAATGAAATTCAATAGAAATTCACAAATAAAATCAATAGAATTCATGGCTATATTCAATATATCAATAAAAATGGAGTTTTTGATAGGGAGAGAGACAAACCAATGAAGAACCAATAGCATCCAACAAAATAACACTTTTCTCTCCTCCCTAAAAGCTAAATCTAATATCCTAAAAAGTAATCTAAAAGGGGGCTGCCAAAATTCTGAAAAAGATCTCTAAACTAGGTTAAAAACTGGGGTTAAATACCCCCCAAAATCGCCCAAAAACTGTGACAAAAATGCCCCTGCGCAGCCTCAAAATCGCAATTTACGCTACAGGCAGCGCGGCTCACTCGGCCAAGTGACAAATGTCACTCGGTCGAGTGACAAACTTTGTACAATTACAGTAACTTCGGACTTTTGGGGGTCGGCTCCTCGGGAGTCACTCGGCCGAGTGACTTTCTTTGCTTCGGCCGAGCGGACTTCTTCACTCGGCCGAGCCGGAGCTCGGGAATCGACTGTACAATTACAGTAAGTCTGGACTTTTTGTTGCCGTCTTCTTGATGCCACTCGGGCGAGTGGTGTCTCCGTGGTTCGGCCGAGTGGGATGACGATGCTCGGCCGAGTGCACGCTGATACTCAGTCTTCTGCGTGTCAGATCAGGTCGGCCGAGCGGGCTTCCGATGGTTGGCCGAGTGACTCCTTCACTCGGCCGAGTGACATGCTCAAAATGCCCAAACTTCATATTTTTGCTCCCTCGTCGCTCCTACGATGTTCTTTCTTCTTTCACTCCTCTCCAATAGCAAAATTCCCCTCGAAGGAGTCACGGGTGACACTCCAGAGTGGGTGCATCTCAGAATCACTCCAAATCGCTCGAAATCTCCTGAAATTCGACAAAAACAAGAAATCGTGAAAAGCATCGCGATATTGCCGAAAAATCGTGAAAAGCGCGATTCGAGCGATCAAAATGGCATGCAAACATGCAGAAAAACGGTGTAAAATATGGAGTGATCAATGCCCTGAGTAGACTTCCAGCAGTTATGATGTTGACTTCACAGTGGAGGTTGCAGCAGGAGTTCTGTGAGTTAGGCGTTGAGATTGTGCGTCATGGAGAGGTTTCGTCGTTGATGTGTATGCAGATACAGTCGACGATCGTGGATCGGATCAAGGCAGGTCAGACTGGAGATCCGAAGCTGAAGAAGATCCGTGAGCAGGTAGAAGCCGGTCTGCAGACTGACTTTCTGATTCATGAGGATGGCTGGTTGAGGTATGGAGCCAGAGTTTGTGTGCCATCTGGAGATGTTAGAGAAGAGCTGCTTATTGAGGCACATAGTTTGCCGTATTCCGTGCATCCTGGAGGCACCAAGATGTACAAGGACCTTCGCCTGAATTATTGGTGGCATGGCATGAAGCGGAGTGTGACACGAAGCATTGCCAAGTGTTTAGTATGCCAGCAGGTTAAGGCGGAGCATCAACGTACGGCTGGGTTGCTATAGCCACTTCCGATTTCGGAGTGGAAGTGGCAGCACATCACTATAGATTTCGTGATTAGACTGCCTCGGAGTCCGAAAAAATGACGCGGTTTGGGTAATCGTAGACCAATTGACCAAATCTGCGCACTTCATCCCTTTCCAAGTGGGACAGTCGACGGAAACGCTAGCAAGGAGATACATGGAGGTAAATTCTTTTACTCTCCGTTTTTATTTCATTTCCTTATTATTGATAGTGATGTAACGTGAATCGTGCAGGAGATCGTGTGACTTCACGGAGTCCCCGTGGGTATCGTGTCGAACAGAGACACGAGATTCACATCTCAGTTTTGGCAGAGTCTACAGAAGAGTCTGGGTACGAGTCTGAGTTTCAGTACCGCGTACCACCCGCAGAGAAATGGCCAATCCGAGAGGACGATTCAGATTCTGGAGGACATGCTGAGAGCATGCATGTTGGATTTCAAGGGATCATGGGAGGATCATCTTCATCATGTGGAGTTTGCCTATAATAACAGCTACCAAGCGAGCATTGGCATGGCGCCATTTGCCGCGCTTTATGGGAAGAAATGTCGATCGCCACTAATCTGGGATGACATTGGCGACTGGGAGCTGTTGGAGCCAGAGGTGATTATTAAGGCAGTGGATGTTGTGAGGAACATCAGGGAGAAGCTGAGGATTGCTCAAGACCGTTTCAAGCATTGGGCGGATGCTAAACGGCGACCGTTGGAGTTTCAGCATGGAGATCATATATTCATCAAGATCTCTCCGAATCGAGGAGTTATTCGATTTGGAAAGAGATGCAAGTTGAGTCCGAGGTATATTGGACCCTTTGACGTCCTAGAGCGAGTTGGAGTAGTGGCTTACCGCTTGGCGTTGCCGCAATCACTGGAGGGAGTTCACTACGTGTTTCACGTGTCTCGGTTATGTCGATACGTCAGTGATCCATCGCATACTGTGCATTTCTCGGAGATAACGGTTCGCTCAGACCTTACCTATGAGCAGCAACCAGTTGAGATTTTGGACCGTCGACAAAAGCAGTTGAGGAACAAGGTAGTCGACCTGGTGAGAGTGATGTGGCGTCACGGATCACCTGGAGAGTCCACTTGGGAGCGCAAAGAGGAGATGAGAGAGCGCTTCCCGCATTTATTTTTGGAGCATTAGTTGACGTAGATTCCGAGGGCGGAATCATTCATAAGGTGGGTAGGATGTCACGGTCGCTTTTTCGATCGTGTGTTTTCTGCGCGTACTTTCTTTTCTGTACGCATATTTATTGTGACTTTCTCTTGTATCCCAAACACACGAAGTAATATATCGTTGTGACCCTCACAGAGAGTATTTATTTGTGGAATTTTTTATGAACGTCATTTCTTTTATGGTTTCTATCATGCATAACTAGTTTAAATGCATCGGAAAATAGAAACCTACCAAGATCCATGCGTTTCTAATTGATTCGAATTGATTACTAACCTTTGTGACGATCTGAATGTGTCGGACTACATGTACTGCTCTACGAACAACCACCCTCAATCGGTATCCACACGCGAACGTCACGAACAAGAATTGCGAGGGTGCTAGCTCCTTCTCCGCAACTAGGGTTTCTCTCGCTCTTTGTTTTTCTCAAAAGCAGAGGAGATAGATTGAAAAACGTTAAACTGAAAATCCTCTTCCTATATCTTATATAGAATCCCACGTTAACCCCTTAATGCATTTCAGTTACGCGGCGATATCTTAGGGATAAGAATCCCACGTTAACTCCTTAACGCATTTCAGTTACGCGGCGATATCTTAGGGATAATATCTTAACGAGATACAATATCTGACAGTTAAGATATTTCACATTATTTCGAATTTCAAATCAAATTGGAAATCACGTTTAAAACCCTATCCTATCCATTACGTTCTTTGTATGCGACCCAATAGGCTCATATTAAAATTGGCAGTGGGCCTAATCCTATTAGAAGCCCACAAGTCATAATTGATCTCTAGCAAGACATTATGACTACCCAATTAATATGAATATAGTTAGTCTGATATTAACCTAACCAATAGAACATGTCATAATCCTTTTGTCACACGATATCTGATTTGGACATAAGCCTTGGGCAGTGTCATACTTATATTGTTCAAATATTCAATTTCTCGCTTTCTAAGTAGACTGATAAAATCAAATGACATTCATTTGAGCACGACCATACATTTCTCAGTCCTACTTATCGAGGGGCCCATTAGATAGCTCTCTCATAGGAGAGGGACAAATTCCATCTTGTTCATTCACTTTTCTCTGCATAATTCACATCATGTTCAATCATAACCTTTATGATTATCTGATTAAAGATAACGTTTTGTTATGTCAAAACATGATATTCCTTATGTAGGAAACTGTGATGATCGCAGGTCTAAGGATTCTATGACATAACTATTATGAGATCATTTATGACACTAATCCATGTAATAATCTCATAGCGAGTCTATCCAGTACCCGTTCTCCAACAAGTAAATATAAGTTTGATTTGTATCACCATGCATATAATTATCTCATAATTATCAATCAAACTCATACTAGTCTTAATTCATTATTAAACATTTAACGATGAATGACTAGGAATGCTTAGAATAACATATAACAGCTATTCAAACATTATTATAAAGAAACATGCAAGCAATGTAATAATAACAATAAGAGAAATATTTTATAAATGAAAATGACATAACATAAAGATCCAAATATTTGGCCTTGGGCAAAACCACTAACAATTTCACAGGTCGTTCTCCCACAAATCAGCTTTGATTGAAGGAGTGTCGTAACTTTAGACTTCGACGTTTGATCTTTTTATTTTTAGTTCCGTTTTTCGTTGACCTAGCTCGTGACCGATCATTGTAGTCTCGATCCTCTCGTCGACACGGCCATCCTGATATTTTTCTTGTATTTATCGGACACCGTTAGACTGACCTTTCACCCTAATCATCTTTAATCTCTAATTAGCCATAGTTAATTCGAATTCAAATCTTAATTAAAAATCTAATCTAATCTTTGATTTTACGTATCATGAAATATATTTTCAAGGCTAATTGCACCCTAGTTGTACCCTCTCCCTCACACACACACTCTCTCCAATCAACCCTAAGTGCACCTTTTTCTACCCATATTTAGCAACTCCCATTTATTAAAACGTGAGCAACCCTAGGGGTTCTAAACTCACGCAGCCGCCACCCAACTCTCAAGCCGCCAGCCACCCTACACCCGAACACCCTAGCCCTTGCCGTCGGCCTTCTCCTCCACCCGACTGCCGCAACCTCCTCCACGGCAACCCCAAAACTGCCGCAACACCCATCCTCTCCTCCACAAAACTGCCGATTCCTTCACCCTAAAACCCACGGCCTGCTCCTCCCCAAGCCGCAACTGTCGCACCCCCCTTCCATTGCAGGCCAGCCCTCCACCCTCCTAGCTGCCGGCCACCGGTCTCCTCCACCTAGCCGGCCACCTGCACAGCCGGACCCCCCCACATACTGCCGACAACACCACCCTAGGCCACGCAGCAGCCTGCCACACCCATTGACAGCCCGGGCTTTTCCCTTGCCGGCTCCCTCTCCCTTGAAGCCTGCCGCCGGCCTTCCTCTAGGCCGACAGTCCGACCGCAAAGACTCCCAGGCCGAGATCTCTCCTTCTTGTCGCTGTCCCGCGGCCATCTTTGCCGCAAGCGCACGCCGTTTTGCTACCGGAATCCAACCACTGACGTCGCTACCCGACGTCAGTATAGCTTTCGCGTCGTGTTCAGGTAAACCCCGATCCGTAGGAACCTACACACCGCCTGTTTAACAAGATAAAAATTGTAATTTCCTTGCTTTGGTTAAATCACTAATTGAAGTTAATAATACGGGACTGTAGGTTAGATTGGTTGAGCACGTAGGGAGATTCTAGACTATTGATCTGAGAGTTGTAGCACGATTATTTCAGGCAAGTGGAACTTGCACAGTTAAATATTAAGCC
This sequence comes from Scilla litardierei, assembly GCA_030789695.1. Taxonomy (NCBI): domain Eukaryota; kingdom Viridiplantae; phylum Streptophyta; class Magnoliopsida; order Asparagales; family Asparagaceae; genus Scilla; species Scilla litardierei. The sequence continues at coordinate 43,632,415 of CM061138.1, read as the reverse complement.
ATGTTTTAGGCTATACTAAGTTTTTGTGTAAAATAGACTAGGGGGTGAAATGATAGTCGCCTAGACATCATGCTTGATCTAGCTTGACAACGAAGCTAGATCCGGCACCATACTTGATATAGCTTGACAACGAAGCTAGATCCGACACCATTGCCATGTTCATGCATATCACATGTCATGCTTAATTTTGATAAACTGTACGCGTGCAATAACTGCTTTCTATACTATCATGTTGCATATCGCATGTCATTTCATGCATTTGAATGTCTTGTCATAAATGTGTAGCACACGCTACAAATGAAATGTAAGCTGCGACGAGTAGGATTCTGACTCCTATAGCATGAATGAGGCTAGGTCAACCTATGCCATAAACACTTCCTGGCTCGTGATCCAGAAGCTAAGCGCCAGTTCAGACACACGTGGAGGGGTAGGGCTAAGCGGTCACTCAGCGTAGAAGTGTGCCCGATCAGCAACTTCAGCTGAAAGGCGTAAACCCTGTGCACGACGTGAACACATGTTTTACTGCTTTTCATGAAATATTGTTTAGTAGCTTTTTGCTACGACGTGACATGTAATGATAACTATCATGTTCATTTTAATTGAAGCATTCAATATATATTATGCCATGTCATCATATCTTAAACTGCTCATTGCATTCATTACTTTTAAGTATCCTTGCACAAAAATCTCTCCTTTAACTTTTGGAGATTTTTGCTGACATGCGCCCTTTTCTCTTTGGGTGTCGCATGTTAGGTTTTGAGTCTGAGGTTGTTTATGAGGACGACCAGTTTGCTGACGTCAAGCTTGAGGCTACTGCCGACGTTCAGTTTGAGGATACCGGAGACCAATCTTAGTCTCAGTTGGAAGCTTCTTCTTAGTTGCTTTTTGCTTTCCTAGTTGTTGTTGTTGTTGGGTTTGTCACGCTCCGCTTCCCAAAAATATGGAGGCGAGGCGTGAGTAGGTCCGCTCAGACTTGAAGCTGTGAAGCTGCAAGTCTGATAAGCGTCAATAAACTTTAAATGGCAGGTCCTTGCAATTGTGATACGAAACAAAGATAATGATATAGGAAATGAGACAAAAAGCAATCTCAGAATATCCATAAAATAAGTTCCAACATCACAGAAAAGCCACCAGGCTAAAAGAAAAAGAGTCTAAAGGCCCAAACATGGCCAACAAAAGTACAACGTACATAGTAAAGGTGTCACGCACCGACAACTAACAGCAATCCTAAAACAAAAGAAAACTCAGCAAGGTCACTAAGACTGGTCACCGGTGTCCACAAACTCCTCCTTGACAGACATGGGCTCAGGCTCAGCGTCAGCAATTACCACGTCCTCAGCAACGGTCTCTGGCTCAGGGTCTAACATGTGACACCCAAAAGAGCAAGGTGCACATGTCAGCAAGTCTACAAGAGACTTGTGTAAGAAAACTGAAAGTGAAAATAAAGCAACCTAGCAGTTCTAGCATGATACAATGACATGGCAGATATAACATGAGTGCAACAAGTAAAGTAAAGTACGAGCATGGCATGGCAACTGGCATTTAAATCATGACATGGATATCAAGTTTTGCAAGAACAATCACAAGGACAATGACAAGTCTAGTAAGCACGTCGTGCACAGAGATTACGCCTTTTGGCTAGAGTGGCTGATCGGGCCAACTCCTAAGCTCAATTGATCGCTTATCCCTACCCCTCCACGTGTATCGAGCCAGGGCCTTACCCCCGAACACGGAATGCTCGCTTCTGGATCATGAGCCAGGAAGTTTTTTTCAATATGGCATAGGGGTGCACCTAGCCTGAACAAGGAAGTACAAGTATTGTAGCGTGTGCTACGAATGCAACATTCAACTTGGATGACATGTAAGATGCAATGCATGGCAGATAATAGTTTAAGTGCATACAGATAAGGAATTTAAACGTGACATGCAACAATGCATGAATGACATGGCAGGGTGACAGATCTAGCTTCGTTGTCAAGCTAGATCTTAAAGTTGCGCCTAGACAGCTATCATTTCACTGTCTAGTCTCTTTTACGCTAAAAACAAGGAAGTGGCCTAAAACATGGCCTAAAGCAAAGGTTGGCAAGTTTCACTTGCTTGCAACCCGACGTCTGAATACACCGTCCAAAAGTCCAATTCTACCTACATGCACAAGTCCACCAGCCTACATTCCCAATTTAAATTATCTTAATTAGTGATTCTAAAACATTTAAAAACATCAATTTTAATCTTGTTTAACAGGCTGTGGTTGGGGGTCCTAGGGGTGCAAAACATTACCTCAACACGACGCGAGAGCTACACTGGCGTCGCTACCCGACGCCAGGGGTTGGATTCCAGTAGCGTGCAAGGTAACGACGTCAGATCGGGAAAGGTAACGGGTCGCGAAAAACGTATTATATCTGCGACATAAGGTTACGACATTTATTAGGACAAAGGCTATAAGCTCTAAATATATCTATCGTTTACACATATACACCCAATCTAACAAATAATCACATGCTGTGACTTACATATAACTTACTGTTTATTAACTTATTAACAGCACTAATAATCACATACTAATTTATCCCAACGTCACATCTAGTTCTACTGTGTACATACAATAAATTGGGACTCGGAGCTGCCTACTAACTTATGCTACTGCTACTCAACTTATACAAATATATAACATAATTTACATATGCCATAGTTACTGACCTTCACTCCTCTTTGCATTCACGTGCAGGTGGAGGGCGTAGCATGAACGTCAACGTATGGAAGCGGGGCTTGGCGCTTGGAGATGGCGGTGGCGAGGGTGTTGCGCAGGGTTGTAACGACCGGTTTTCTTCCTTACGTTATCTGTATTTTTTTTCTTTCTCTCTCGTGTACTTTTCCCGTGTCCATAGTTCGACGTCCCCGTACCCGTACCCGTATCCGTTTCCATCTTTTCATACTCATTACTATTATTATTATTATCCTTTTTCCAAAAATTATTTTGAAATGTCCTTTCTTAAAATTTGTTTTCAAATTCAAATTTCAAATCTCTTTTTACTTTTAAAATTCAAATGAAGCCTTCCATTTTTAAAACTTATTTAGACCTATTATTAATTGACTTAAATAAGCTTTAATTGCCTTGATTAAACCTATTAAAACCTATTAATAGTATTTCAAATTACTTCCTTTATATAAACCCTTCCTATTACAACTCTAGTTCCATTCGTATGATCCCTAGGCCGGACCCAGTTTTCCATGCGCACATGTAACAACATGGGTGAGAGACCAAGGCATATAGAAATGGGGAAATAAAACGCATACAAAAAAAGAAAACACCAAAGCCTTAGAATTATTCGTGCTGCTCTCCACCCTAGTAACCCTACTATTTTATTTTATACTTAAAACCTATAGAAAACTAATCCTAAGCTAGCCATACTGTCCTTTGTAATTTCCCCACTTGTAGCTAGCAGTAACCAAGCCATTTTGAACCCAGACTTCATTCACGTGAAGTCTACACAAGCCTAGCTAATATAAAACCCTAAAGAATTAACCCAGGTCTACACCTACTACTATAAATAAAAACCTAGGACTTATTTCCCTACCCAAAAACCCTCAAGCAGCCGCCACCCCGGCCATTTCCCATCTCCACGCAAAGGCCGCTGCTTCCCAGGCCTCGCGACCACGGCATCTCCCCACGCCAACGCGACACCGGCCAGCCTCACCACGCCCGCGTCGACACCCCGCTAATCCACCGTGCAAACACCCTGACGAACGCACCACACCACCATCCACTACGCTCCGATGTGTCACCGGAGGCGTCTCCGGCGCCTCGTTGCCGTCCATCGCGTGCGCTGCCCACCTCCTCCCGGGCCGCCTGAGAGCCCTCCAGTAATCTCCCCGCTTGCCAACCAACCCCCCCAGGTCGCGGCCTCCTCCTTCACCCCGCGCCTCCTCCCCGTGATCCCTCTAAACGCCGGCCAGCTCTTTCTGCGGCAACCTCCCCGTTGCATGCAGCCAGCCCGCGCCTCGCCTGGCCGCTTTGCGCACCGCCCGAGTTGCTACCAGAAGCAACTACTACTACCGCTACTCATCGCACGCGCCGCTGCGCCAGTGCCCATAGCCGCCATCCATCGCCTGCATGCAACGTAAACGAAGATGCAACCCCGGTGAGTTATTGGGTATGCGTAATATGTGCATGTAGATAGTCACTAGCTTAACCTTATATACATGTAAGCAATATTGTCATGCTGGGTGTTGTATGACAGTTATTATTTAATACGGCATAAACATGAAGAATCGATGTAGTATGCTTTTCTTTGCACATCGGGGGCTATGATGTAAGCTGATGGGCCTTTCTAACAAACAAAGGGAAAAAAACATTATAAGAATTACTCACCTTACCATCAAATAACCTTGTACTTACTAACAGAAGCCTTTGTCTTGGTGAGATGATCACCTCCTTTAGTTCAAATATGCATGTTAAGTAATACATATGAATTATTAAGCAATGCTGATGTTTTTTAATTGTTATAGGAATGTTAGTACAAATGATTTACCAGCAAGTTAGTATACCTTATAAATGTATAGGTTTATATATTAAGCAGAATGGTTAAAAATAATGTCATGTTAATTAGTTAGAATGATTATATCTTTACATTAGTTGGCTAAGTTGAGTTACTAAGTTTGGGGGCTATATCACCCAACATGAACAGTGAATGACTTTAAGGTTAGGTGTAAATATATACTTTAACTTGTTAAGTATGTTTGATAGCCTCCTATTAAACGTGTTAAATATCTTGTAGCAGTATGTATGAACTGCGCCTAGGTAAGTGGGGGTTGTATTATCGCAGAAATTGATGTTAACCTAATGACGCAGATAATCACGTCTCTCACTACGATCACCTGACAATCCCAAAACCGTCTCAATCAGGCAAGTAGACGAATCCATGACACTCGATATCACCGTAAACAGGTAAGTGTGCAATTAAATATGAATTTTTGAAGTTGATGAATAATTGCGTCTTTTTGCTTTAATGTGTATATCTTGCAAAACGTACTTATAATGCCGCATGAAAATGTCTTTATAATGTTCTAGACCAAAATGTGACACTTGACATATAACTCGACGAGAATCAAATTTTAAAACATTGGCGAAGTAAATCGTTTACTGTAAATTGTTCATTAAACCAACCTGTTCGACATCCCTTGTATTTATTGTAAATGTTGTAAAACAAGAACATTGACAACATCTAAGTGGTGTACATCTTACTTGAGAGTGGCATCGTGAAATCGTGCGCCTCAAAGGCGAACTCGTGATATCGTGATGTCGTGTGAGTCGACTAGGCCGGCTCGTGTTCCGGCAAAACTTTTGGGTGGGGTTAGGGTTGAGCGGCCACTGGGCGTATGAAAGGTACTCTCCTCAAGAACACCACCCGACGCGGTGGGTTAGTGTCAATCACGGTAAGCCCCCGTGAGAGGAACGACCTTCTCATCACGACCTAAAGGCGAGAACCCTAGATTAGATGAGAATTCTTGACATGGACATTGCAACGCTAACTTGGACATCTTGAAATTGAAATGCTAACAAACTCAGTGAAATCTTAACTTTAATCTTGCAACCGTCTAGAACTGCATGCTAGGATTGTTCGTTTCCGTTTCTATAAATTGTTAAATGTTAAATTGCTGCAGTCACTTTTCTTAAAATATTGATGCTTCTAAAATTCATATATTTGTCATACACTTTGCCTTGGGATGCTAACTTTTCTTGCAGACCCCTAGCTGACATACATTCATGTTTGTGGATGTATGTCAGGTTCAGAGCGTGAGTACCAGGAGGACCAGTACGCGACGACTGACTTAGAGAGCCAGAGTTCGCCGTAGACGCCGAGCCGCTTCCTGCGGGAGACTAGAGTCCCTTCTCCGTCACTACTTTGAGTTTTAAGCTTTAGTACCTTGTAGTAAGATTTGTGGTGTTGTTGTAGTTTACTTTGGCCCTGCTGAGGCTTGTTGGTTTAATTTTGTGTACGAACACTATGTATCTCTGGATGTGGCTTTATTTTCGGAAGTGTTTCTGATTGTTCTGATTAGCAATTGCAAGAACCTCATCTATGTTTTTATCACAGACGCTTATTGAACTCGAGCTTCACCGCTCCAGTTCAAGCGGACCGCGTAATGCTCTCGCTTCCAGTGTCTTTTGGGAAGCGGGGCGTTACAGGTTTTAGTGGTGGCCCATGCAGGTCTTGCAAATGCGAAATTCAGAACAATGAGAACACTCTTCGTTAGCCAAAACACCCAGAATTAGTTCGTACGCGAAATTACTCGAATGTCTTGTCTCAGCACGATAGGAAACCAATACCAGGATGATAGGAATAGGTAGTTAGACGCTCGTGCTCGTTAGTTAGACGTCCTTGCCATGACTTAGTATTACCATCTTGGAAGTCACCCTAAAGATTGGTCATCCAGTCCTAACCATATTAGATTTTGAGTTTCGTTAGCCGTTCGCTTAGATTCATCGAATCTATGGCCTAACCGAACGTAGTGATCGTCGCGTCCGTGCAAGTCGAACCGAGACGCCTGCAATGAGTAGACTTCGAGGCGTAGAATATTCCAGACCTATAGATGAGATCTCGACCTCGATCCTCAATGAACCTTCACCTTGGTTTCCATATCGCAGTTTAGTTCGTTGAAGAACCTTAGTGCTACCCAATGATTATTTCCCTAATTTTACTATTTCCTAATCATTACACTTCTAGGTTAGGGATTGTAGAAAGCCATCGTTGCGTATTCACGTAGTTGTTTCCTAGTCGTCCTTTCGTTTCGATCATCGAACCTTTTTCCTTGTCCCCTATTCACATAAACTCTTCAGGTCCGCCATCTTTAACCCTGAACCCCTCCTTCTAAAAAGTATTTTGATACTTCATTTAATGAATTCTTCGCTAAGTTTAAAATCCTTTCGAAAACTTCTACTTAGAATCTCTACACTTCAGTCGACTTGAACCCAATCTTGATTATGAAACTCTTTTGATGTGATCTTTAACTACTATCTTATAACGATTTCCTCACATCCATCTTTCGCCCTTTTATTTCACCTAACTACTCTATTTTCCTCAGGCAACGACCTTTTTTAAAATCTTATTCCTAAGTCGCTAGTTCCAATGTCACCTCCTTTAATGTATTTCAAAACGGTCATTGATACATACTTTTAAAATACGTTCCTAAGTTAAATAGAACTTCAAATTCCTGTGTGTTAGTTTTATAATCATTGTGTTCAAATATTTTAAGAAAAGAAAATTTTCTGCTTTCTTTTTACAAGCCTATTTTTTCATTTGCAAAACGAGCACTACGACTCTATGCCCATATTACTCTTCACATATCATTTGATTGATCACATTTTACGTTTTAATTCCTACCGTATGCTTGCTTTTCTACATAAATTATAACAATGTTATTTTTCCCTCACAAATCCTTATCTTCCTAATTATTTAATTATTCTTAGATGTTTTGTGTCACCCAACCAAACTACCGCTTATCCATACCACCTCCGGACCCGCCATCACAATATTAGTTCGTTGCATCATTCAACTCTGAATCCTACACTTGCTTAGTTATCACTTTAGAGCTTGTTTTGCTTAGTGAGACTTTTAACATTGATTGTGGTGATGTTGTGGTGCATGTATATAGATAGTGAGTGTGTACCCATGTGTGAATCTTTAAATACCACCTATGTATAAGTGTGCTTACCCTTAGATTATCAGTATGATGTGATTGTCTATTGTGTCGTAAGTGCATGTAAGGTAATTTGTGATATGTATGTATGTAGTCGAGTATAGAGTAGTAAGCGTTATATGTATTCTTAGGCGAGCGATTAGCTGTATCACTATAGGAACATCTATGCGTATTAGATTTAGTTTTGGCTAGTTACTAGGAGTATATGTACCTTAGTCGTACTTGTTAATGGATGTAATTGTATGCTAGTGCATGATGTACATGTTAGGTGTTATGATAATAGGTGTACGTATAGTTAGTGTGCAGAATTATTGTGTGATTTATATGTTAGAATGTCTGGCGTGTACCCGTGTGTATATATGTATGTGGTTAGTTATGGTGTGTACATAAATATATATTGTATGAATAAGTGTGTTTTATGTGTAAGATTATAATATTACCCCTACGGGATGATGTGTGAGCGTGTGTATACCAGGAGGTATGCATGTCCGTATGTTTGTGACTATGTATATGTGAATGTATGTAATAGTATACTTGCCTATGTAGGTTACCATGGTTGTGTATACTGGTGTGTGTACATATATGTACTATATAGATATGAGATAGGAGTGTAGTGGTGTATGTTTGTATACGTATGTATAGATATTTGAAGGTGTGTGATATATGAGTAAGTGTATGGATTTGGATGTATATTGTTTCATTATAAGGTATGTATGATTGTGATAGAATGACCCGGGTGTTTATGTCCGCTCACCCATATGTCGGCCTATTTAAGGAAGTCTGAGGACGAACTTGGTCCTAAGGTGGGTAGGATACGACGACCCTAGTACTAGGAATAAGGCATGTATAAATCTGTGATTGGTGTAAGATAATACGTGCATGTATATATGAGTAGTGATATGTATTATAACGTGTATGTGGTATTATGCGGTATGTAAAAGTGATTGTGCGATTGAAGTATTAATTGACTAGAATGATTGTATTTTTATTTGTGGTATGTTTATGTGACATGTAGTACTATATCAGTATAAATGATGAGTGTATAAGATATAGGGTAATACATTGTGATTTAGTAATAATGTGAGTGTGCGAGGTGATGGCACACTCACAGGTAGTAAATCGATGTGGTCGTCTGTCACTATTCACCCGAGTATGATATTGAATGGTATTATATTAAACGTGTTATGTTAACACGTAGTTAATAATGTGTGTATATGTATTGCTACTATTAATAGCATGGACGTTGATCACTCCTTATTTTACACCTTTTTTCCGCATGTTTGCATGCCATTTGGATCGCCCAAATCATGTTTTTCACGATATATCGACGATATTGCGATGCTTTTCACGATTTGTTGTTTTTGTCGCATTTCAGGTGATTTGGCGCGATTTGGAGTGATCATGAGATACGCTCACGATAGACGGCCACCGACGACCTCCCCGAGGGGTATTTTGCTGTTGGAAAGGAGCGGAAGAAGAATGGACGTCGCAGGAGCGACGAGGAGGCCAAAACAATCAGATTGGGCATTTTTTGTGTCCCACTCGGCCGAGTGGAGGAGCCACTCGGCCGACCAGCGAGACACTGCTCGGCCGACCCGTTCAGACACGATTTCCATGTGTGCTCGGCCGAGCGACGGAGACCACATCGGCCGAGTGACGATACCACGTCCGCCCGAGTGGCGCCCAGACGAAGCCCCTTCAAAATATCGAAGTTTCTGTTTTTCGGCCACCTGAGCTTCAGAAGACCTACTCGGCCGAGTGGTAAATCCCGTCCGCCCGAGTGAAGTGAAGCCATCGGCCGAGTGACGACAACTCACTCGGCCGAGCCGCCCCCGAACTGAAGACCCCTGAAGCCCACGACTTACTGGAAATTGACAGGGTTTTCACTCGGCCGAGCGACTTTTGTCACTCGGCCGAGTGCGATGCGCTGCCTGTAGCGAAATTTGCGGAAAACAGGCTGTGCAGGGGCGTTTTGGTCAGGATTTTTAGACGATTTTTGGGGCTATTTAAGCTCTGTTTTTACCCTAGTTTGGAGAGCCATCTCTCAGATTTTTTGCAGCTTTTTGAGTCTACTTTTTAGTTTTATTAATTGTGATTGGAGAAGAGAAAAACTTAGATTTTTGTTGGATTAATTGAAGATCTACATTGGTTTGCATTTCTCTTCCCCAAAAACTCTATTTTTATTGTTTATATCATTGTTGTGATGAATTCCATTGCCTATTTCATTGATTATTTTTGTGCTATTGCTATGATTTGTGAGTAGTCTCCACGTCTCGGGGCGTGGGGATGAACCCTACAAGCCCTATTTCCCATTTGTGTTGAATTGGTAGAAATTGAGCTAAGATTGTTATTAGGGATTAGATTGGGATCGAATTACTACGGATAGCTAGGTATTCATATCAATTGGGAGTTGCAAGAGATTGGATCCCAATTCGGTAGGAAGCCCTAGAAAGCCGAATTGGGTTGGAGTCGGATTTTCGAAGTATCGGTTTGCAAGAGATTGGACCGATACTAGGACCTCCGGTTGCAATTCCGTGCCGATACCCGTTTGCAAGAGATTGGACGGGTAGGAACTATCCTAATTTAGATTGTGGACCGAGTTTGCAAGAGATTGGGCTCGGTGCGCAATTGGACGATGATGTTGATCCTAATGCTAGCTTCCCTAGGCTAGGGTTTGCAAGAGATTGGACCCAAACCTAGGATAGCTATAGACCGGCAACAGCGCGAGAGCGTGAGTTTGGTTCTACATTCAGTTGCAACTAGTTCATCCAAATTCTCATTCTAGCAATTTTGATACCAACGAACCACATTTATGAAATACGGTGAGTAGCGGGGATTCCCCATTCCCTAGACGTTCTTTATTTGATTTGATATTTCGCAAATTTGTCTGACGATTGTGACAGGATCGCCCAAGACAATTATCTCTGTTCCTAAATAGCCAGGTTGATCAGGAGCAAGCACGGTCATTCGTCCTCCCTGTGTTTGATACCCGCTCGCCACCATACCGTGCGCTTGCGGTAAAACTACAACCGTCGCCTCGGGACGTGTATCCGGGGTGCGATCAAGTTTTTGGCGCCGTTGCCGGGGAGGCGATTGCGTTTGATTCTTTTTCACCCTAGCTATTCTTTTTCTTTTTATTATTATCATTATTCTTATTTCTTATTTCTTGCCTAACCCTTCCACGGTATTAATCGTTTCTTTGAAACTCTGTTTCCCCTGTGCATGAACACGAGATCTACGGCGGACCCAGAAGACTTATTATTTGATCCCGAGATCGAACGTACCGCGCGGAGACTTAGAGCGGAAAAGAGACAAGATCCGGAAGGGAGGTATATGACCAACCCGGAAACTCCGGAAGAATTGGCGGCAAGGATGGCAAGGATAATCTCGATTCGAGATAGGCTTCGGCCTAAGACTTCTTCTACCACCTCGTCCATTACCATGCCGGGGTTGGCGGCCGACAAGAACTTCGAGCTAAAGACTGGATTGGTGGTGTTGATGCAACAAGACCCGTTTCATGGGAACGCACATGAGAACCCCCACTACCACATCCAACTATTCTTGTCAAAATGCGCCACATTCCAGATGCCGGGGGTCTCCAACGACGCTATCAGACTGCGCCTCTTCCCCTTCACGCTTAAGGACAAGGCACTCTATTGGTTGAGGACGCAGGCTGACGGAGTCTTCACTACTTGGGACGAGTTGGCGAGCGCATTTATTGACAAATTCTATCCGCCATCCAAGACGGTGAAGATCCGGAGCGCTCTCATGTCCTTCAAGCAAGGACCACAGGAGACGCTCTATGAAGCTTGGGAGCGATTTAAGGATTTGCAGCACCAATGCCCGCACCACAGTATAGAGGACTGGGAGCTAGTTCATAGCTTCTACAACGGTCTCCAACCGGGGACCAAACAAATTATTGATGCCGCGGCGAATGGTGCAATCTTGTCAAAGACTCCCGAGGAAGCTACGGCCCTAATTGAGGAGATGGCCTCAAATAACCAACAATGGGGCGATGAGCGAGGACACTCCACATCCTCCTTAAAGCCAACTAGCATCTACGAGGCGAAGGCCGTAGCGGAGCTCACGAGCAAATTTGATTCTCTCCACAAGGTGGTGGAGAGATTGGAGAAATATATCACGGAGCCCCAAGGAAGCCCATCCACCTCCGCACCGACCAACCAAATGTGTGATTGGCAAGACCAATCTCAAGTCATGTACTCGGGAGGAGAGCAAGGAGAAGGATCCATGGAGCAAATACAGTATGTTGCGGGGAACCAAGGCTATTGGTCCAATTCGGCCGCAAGAAATCATCCGGGATTCTCCTACGCCAACAATGAAGGAGCCTTGAACCCGCCACCACCACCGCCTCAACAAGCTCGACCACCACCACCCCAACAACAAAACTATCCACCGAGGGGGCCTCCACAACAAAACTTTCAACCAAAGCAACAATTCCCACCGTATAGGCCTCCCGGATACAACCAAGGGTGGAGGAATCAAAATCAAAACTCTCCACAAGCTCCACAACGAACCGACTTCGAATCTAGAGTGGAGGCGTTCATGGTCGAGCAAAATAAGGTGAATGCTACTTTGAAGGCGGTGCAAGAATCTCTCAATACCGTAGTGGCTCAAATATCGGAGCAATTAGCGTTGCTCAACCGGAACACTCAAAGATTGCCGGCGTAACCGGAGCAAAACCCACGGGGCAACACGGGCCACATCAACGCCGTAGTTGCCGTCACTACCAGAGGCGGGAAGGACACCACCCCCGCCATGATTCCTATTGAGGAGGCCGTGGAGAAAAGCTTGGAGCCGGTTGAGCCGGTAATTGAGGATGATAAGGAGAAGGAGCCACAAGACAAGGAGAAATCTAGGGCGGAGCGATTAATTGAGGAAAGGCGCTTCATGCCACCGGTCCCATTCCCCCAAAGACTAGCGAAAGCAAAAATGGAGAAAAGGCTAGCGAAATTCCTCGAGTATCTAAGGGGAGTTAGCCTCAATATTCCCGTCCTCGACGCCATCGTCGAGATCCCCACGTATGCTAAATTTTTGAAGGACTTGATTTCGGGGAGGAAAAGGAAGGAGAAGATAATGCTAGCCGAGGAGGGCTCTTGGTTCACCAAGAGAGAGAAGGAGCCGGCAAAATTTAAAGATCCGGGGAGTTTTCGGATTCCTTGCACTTTGGGTGGCGTGCCTCTTCAAAAGGCGTTGGTCGATCTTGGGGCTAGTGTGAGTCTCATGCCCCTCTTCATGTTCTTAAGGCTTAACACCGGGACAAAGTTGAAGCCCACCGACATGCGCATTCAATTAGCCGATGGCCGGATAACAAGGCCGGTGGGGATCGCTGAAGACATCCCACTTCAAGTCCCGGGTGGAATATGCTTGCCATGTGACTTCGTCATCATGGACATTAAGGAGGAGGGAGACACCTCATTGATACTTGGACGCCCATTCCTCGCCACCGCCGGAGTCATCGTCGACGTGCGCGAAGGTACCTTAACCTTGAACGTCGGAAACATTGAGGTGGAGCTCCACATTCCTAAGGCTATGAAGCACATGCCTTACCACGAGGAGCTTGATTACATGGACCTCCTTGATGAGGTGATAGAGGAGGCGATTCCTCACTCAATTGGTGCCCTTTTTGATGAAGAATTTGATGAAGGCCCGGATTTAGGCCAAGATGAAAAGATTGAAGACAATTCCCCCGACTTCTCCGCTGATGAAGATGAAGGCGACGCTGATGTCGCAAGGATTCGGGAGCTCTGCAAGCTCTCGAAATTAAAGTCTCCAAAGAAAGCTCCGCCGGCGCGGAAATCGGCATCGCCGGTTAAGCCGTTGACCGGGGCAAATGCTAGCTTGGGGGAGCCTCCCCCCAACGCTATTCGGGATAGGAGACCACTGCGGGAGAACGCTGCGCCGCCACGTTCGAATCCAAGCGCGCTCCCCGGGAAGTTTGACGGGTGCATCTCGTATGCACCAAACATCCCGCATTGATTGAAAACTATAGGGGGTCGAGCTCACGACCTAAAACGAGCGCTTGTCGGGAGGCAAACCGACGGGTTTTTGCTTTATTTTTACTTTTTCTTTATTTTCGTTTTAGAAATTTTTAGTAATTTGAGTCATCCGACCAAAAATTTTGTGATAACGGGTCCTATTTTTCTTGACAGGAGAGAAGATAGGTAGATCATCATGAGGAGGATGAACGAGACGATGAGGAGCGCCCCAAGAAGGCGTTCGACGCTTAGGAGGAGCATGAAATCGACTGGAGAAAGAAAGACGGAGTTTAGAGCCCAAACGAAGACAAACAACAGAATACAAGGCTCACTCGGCCGAGTATACTAGTCACTCGGCCGAGTCCAGAAGTTCGTCCGGCCGAGCCGCTCACGAACGAGGGAAGTCTGCTGAACCCAACTCTCTGTTTATTTTCTTGATTTCGATATAACTGCTACTCGGCCGAGTATATATATTCACTCGGCCGAGTAAAACGGATACCCTCCTAGGGCGAGTCATGCCGAGTAGCTTGAGTCACTCGGCCGAATGGACTTACTCCACTCGGCCGAGGCTGGCAAAGCCACTCGGCCGAAGCGATATCGGGGAGAAAATTTCTATTGCCTCGCTCGGCCGAGTGACCACGTCACTCGGCCGAGTCGTAACTTACTATTATATAAGTGACGAAGGGGCGCGGATTTCGAAATCTAAAATTCCCAAATCCGCCCGCGCCCCCTCGCCTACCCTCGCCCGATTCCCCTTCGCCCCAACCCCCACTCGCCCGACCACGCCCGCGCACGCCGCCGCTCGGCCAGCCACCGCCGGCCGACCGACGCCGCGCCCCGCCCGAGTCGCCGCCGGTGGCCTCGTCTCCGATCGCCTCCGGTATAGCTCGATTTGCCCATTTTCTTCTCTTTTTGCGTAGTTTTCAAGGATCCGTGTATTAATCGAACCCCTAACCCGAATCAATTCCCATATCTATCTGTTATACCCCTATTGCTCCATACATTTTGATTATTACTCGCTGATATCGCTTTTCCATGCGCAGGTTGTTTTTTGGAGCTTAGGGGAGGCCAGGGGAACTCCTACAGGCTGTTTTGGATTTCGTGGAGGCGCGGACTTCGCACGCTTCCACCGCTTAGCACTCGCGGCGTGTTTTGGTACACTCTTTCCACTCTTTCTGCACACGCCGCACTTTTTCACTTTTCGGCGCGCTCGGGGCCGATATGCCGCCCCGGACACGGCCTCGGACGAGGAGACCTTCCGCTAAGCGGAAGAGGTCGGATGACGCCGGCCCCGCCCACGAGGCGGAAGAGTCTCCTCCTCCTTCCCCCACACACGCCGTCCACCCAGCACAGCCTGCAGGGTCCGCACACCCCGCACAGCCTGCAGCGCACCCACAGCCCGCACAACCTCTCCCTGCCGATCCACAGCCACCACCACCGGCTCCACTGGTCGGGCCGCTCGGGATTACGTTCCGAGACGACGCACACCGCGCCGTCTTCGAGCGTATCTCCCAGCGCTCGATCGTACCCTCCAGGTTTGCACACCTCGCTGACCTAGGACGCCTGGGGGTACTTGAGGGGATACTCACGTTGTACGACAACGTGGGTTGGCGCGACTTCCTTCAGGTGTCGGCGGATACTTTTACCCGCCCGACACTTGAGGTTTTGAGTTCGATCGCCCGGACCGATGAGGGATGCTCATTCCAGTTCATGGATCGAGAGTGCCAGGTCACTCTCGATATGATGAGAGCGTTTTTCTCTTGGCCCGCAGTCCCCGGAGCCGATCGCGGTTATGGCCCCACACATATCCCCCCACCCTCTTTCGACGCCGGTGCCTTCTGGGCACGTATCACGGGTCTCCACGCCGCCTTTGACCCTAGTAGGGCCAAGGCCTCGGCCATCGTACATCCCTGCCTTCGCATTGCTCAGCGCCTTATGGCGACGACATTTTTGGCCAGATATGAGCCGGGCACGATGTCTACGCCAGAGCTTTACATGCTCTATGCGATTACACGTCCCAGAGCTCTATCTAGGGATGGAGATGAGCTTGTCCCCGCCGTCGTGATCGATATCGCGGCATGGTACTTAGACCGCATCATTGTATCGGTGGGCGCTCGCTCACCGATATGCTGCGGCGGCCTGATTACCTTGCTGGCTCTTATGACCGGCGAGGACTTCCCCGACGACCTGCGGCGAGTATCGGGCCCCACTTCTCTGTCGATAGACGTTATGGCCCGGATGAAGATGCTTCGTCCGCATGGTGAGCGTCACTGGGTCTGGTTGCACGGCCCTTTCGGTGCCGACTACATGATTCTCCCGAGCCCAGCTCGGACCCAGATTGCACCGGCCCACGTTGACTGGCTCCCAGCGTTGGATGCCCTCATCCCCGCTGCGTACGTGCTCGAGGCCGAGGAGGCCGAGCAGGCCGAGCAGGCCCACGCTGCCCACGCTGCCCCCGCAGACCCTGCTGCACACCCTGCCGAGCCTGCTGCCGACCCCGTCGACCCTGTGGCCCCTCAGCCTGTTCCTGACGTTTCCGCTGCTCTTGACACTTCTGTCCCCACCTCTGCCAGTGTCGAGAGTACTCTTGCTGAGCCCACTTCCACCACTGTCACCACTGCCGAGGCTGTCCCCACCACTCCCGCTGCCACCTCCGGCCCTCTGTCCGTCGAGCCTCTTTGCTCCGCACTCCCCGAGCGCCCGCAGACCTTTGTTGAGAGTGGAGAGCCCTCGTTCGCCGCGGTCGTGGAGACCATGGCTAGCATGATCTCCACTGGGATTGCGCCTTTCGGTCCACACACTTCCACCCCAGCGGTAGAGTCCTCTGTCTCCACAGCTGCCGTATTCTCTGAGAGCGTCGTGGCGTCTGTCCACACTTCTGTGCCACTGACCTCTCTAGCCGCCTCGCAGCCGCTTTTGTACTCTTCTTTCGCTGCCGCTGCCTCCACTTCTCACCGCCCGCCCCGACCTCACACTGAGGCCCGGCCCACATTTCCAGGCGCGGCACCTTTCGTCCCATTCCCTGCTGAGCCCATTACATACTCCACTCGCGTACGCCAGCCTCGCCCTGCGCAGCCCCGACAGGTGCGTCCCTCTGCACCACCCCCGCCCGACACTGTACTGCAGAGCATACGTGCTCTTGAGTTGGTGGTGAGTGGTCTTAGAGGAGACCTTAGGACCCTGTCCTCCACCGTCTCTACGATGGCTGGACGCTTTGACCTGATCCCTCAGATCCACTACTGCCTGACACAGATCTTAGAGCGTCTTCCGCGCGTACCCCCACCCACCCAGCAGGTTCCCACTCACACTTCCACACACACTAGACCTGCTTCCACTTCCACGCCCACCCCAGCTCAGCAGCCTACACCACCACCACCACCCCCTCCGCCTCAGGACGGAGACGGCGCGGCACCGCCTTCTTAGGCACTCTTGATGCCTTTACCCATTCCTGCCGTTGTGCTGCCCGTCTCTGCTGGGTCCTGTTGCACTTTTGCCCCCCCCCTCCCCTCACTTATTTTGGGATTATATTTTCGATCATATCTCTTTGTGCATATCATATCATATCTACTTGGGATTCTCATTTTGATCACTTCTATATATATCTTTTTGGGAGAGAGGGAGCGTTTTTTCGGTGACACATATATATTCGTATCACTCATATCTGTGCATGCATCCTATCCGCATCATATTTTCCCTTCTTTATTTTTTCCTTTTATTGTTTTTTTTCTTCCCATCATTCATGCATCCTCACTTGCTCCTCCCTTTACTTGTCTCTCCGTGTGCCACACTTTGCACATTGAGGACACTGTGCCGTTTAGCTTGGGGGAGTGAGTTCTCACGTTCTTTTTTCGATTTGCCACCTTTATTTTCAGTTTTTCACACCGCTTTTCACTTTTGCACTCATTTTTCATTATTTTTCTTTTATTTTTTTGCCATGCATCACGTTTTCCTTACTTTCCTGTGTGCCGCATTGCATAGTTCTATTTTCCTTTTATCTTTACTTCTTTCTTTTTCATCTCATGCTAGAGATGAATTTTCTGTGATGATGTCTACGTGGAGTTAGCTTATTCTATATGCATGCTATAATTGTCGTGTCTTAGATTTCATTTCTGATATCATATGCTATGACTTGCTTTGCATTTAGAAATAGTAACCCACACTTCTTCCGCATGAAAATGGATGAAATTTTATTATTAGCTGAGCCTGAATATTCATATGTATGCTATCACAGAAAACACACCAAGATTCACGCATTGAATGCCTATATCTGGAGTGCTGATTCCTTTTCCTTTATCACTTCTATATGCATGAATTGTACACTTCACTTCCGGATGATTGAATGATGATTAGCTATGATATATCTGGATCAGTTAGCTTTTTTGTGATCGAAACTGAGTAGATTAGATTACCCCGCTGAAGTTGTCGTGCATGTCTTATAGAGTGAGCCGAGAGTTATATTTATTTCTTTCTCCACAAATCTTGAACATCATTTCTCTACTTTTAAAAATCATTGGTGAATCTCCCCTTAGTGACTCTATTTTATGGCATTTCCCCCGCTATTAATTCCTAACTCCAAACCTCTCATCCCCAAAAAAAAACAATAATAAAAAGAGAGGAGAACATTCTTGTATATCATTATCTCTCTTTGAGTTGGGATCATTGTATATATCTTATAAAAAGAAAAAAAGAAAAAAAAGAGAGAAAAGAGGAAAAATCCTCAATAAAAGATCCCATCTCGCTTACTTTCTTGCTTCTTTCTCTTCTTTGCCTTTGGAGCTATGTAAAAATGGGGATGTAAATATTTTTGTGCCACCACGCTTATAGATAAGCTTGGGGGAGGGGATCCATTGATGTGTGAGAGAGTGACTACTTGACATTGCACGACAACCTAGGCTAAGTAATATTCTATACTCGGTGAGATTGTTTCTAGCTTTACGAAATCCAGAAATCTAAGCCTAGCATTCATTTCATGAAATCCATACTTTTCTATTCTCTCTATTCTATGATGTGATACTCTTATACTCCAGATAGAAAGCGTTTAATTGAAAAGTGTGTGATCTGAGATTTGTATACCGCTTTAGATGATTCAGGCGATGTTAATTTTAAAATTATTCCGTTTTTCATGATTATACCATTGTTCGTGGGTTTTCTATTTTCTACTCGCACTATTATACTATGATATCAAAATGAGATTCTTTGACATGTATTTCTCACTCGGTGCATGCTATAAGAGTAAGTGAAACCCACGTCCTGAGAAAATGATCTAGCATCCTACCTCTTCCCTACTTTCTTTCTTTCTTTCTTTATTTTCGATTGGTTTTCATTCTTCTTCGTTTTTCATTTTTTTATTTCGTTTTTTTTTCGCCGTTTTCGTTTTCCGAATCCACCGGGTTCGCTTTTTACTTATCTTCCTCGAGGACGAGTAAGAGGCAAGCTTGGGGGATTTTGATCACTCCTTATTTTACACCTTTTTTCCGCATGTTTGCATGCCATTTGGATCGCCCAAATCATGTTTTTCACGATATATCGACGATATTGCGATGCTTTTCACGATTTGTTGTTTTTGTCGCATTTCAGGTGATTTGGCGCGATTTGGAGTGATCATGAGATGCGCTCACGATAGACGGCCACCGACGACCTCCCCGAGGGGTATTTTGCTGTTGGAAAGGAGCGGAAGAAGAATGGACGTCGCAGGAGCGACGAGGAGGCCAAAACAATCAGATTGGGCATTTTTTGTGTCCCACTCGGCCGAGTGGAGGAGCCACTCGGCCGACCAGCGAGACACTGCTCGGCCGACCCGTTCAGACACGATTTCCATGTGTGCTCGGCCGAGCGACGGAGACCACATCGGCCGAGTGACGATACCACGTCCGCCCGAGTGGCGCCCAGACGAAGCCCCTTCAAAATATCGAAGTTTCTGTTTTTCGGCCACCTGAGCTTCAGAAGACCCACTCGGCCGAGTGGTAAATCCCGTCCGCCCGAGTGAAGTGAAGCCATCGGCCGAGTGACGACAACTCACTCGGCCGAGCCGCCCCCGAACTGAAGACCCCTGAAGCCCACGACTTACTGGAAATTGACAGGGTTTTCACTCGGCCGAGCGACTTTTGTCACTCGGCCGAGTGCGATGCGCTGCCTGTAGCGAAATTTGCGGAAAACAGGCTGTGCAGGGGCGTTTTGGTCAGGATTTTTAGACGATTTTTGGGGCTATTTAAGCTCTGTTTTTACCCTAGTTTGGAGAGCCATCTCTCAGATTTTTTGCAGCTTTTTGAGTCTACTTTTTAGTTTTATTAATTGTGATTGGAGAAGAGAAAAACTTAGATTTTTGTTGGATTAATTGAAGATCTACATTGGTTTGCATTTCTCTTCCCCAAAAACTCTATTTTTATTGTTTATATCATTGTTGTGATGAATTCCATTGCCTATTTCATTGATTATTTTTGTGCTATTGCTATGATTTGTGAGTAGTCTCCACGTCTCGGGGCGTGGGGATGAACCCTACAAGCCATATTTCCCATTTGTGTTGAATTGGTAGAAATTGAGCTAAGATTGTTATTAGGGATTAGATTGGGATCGAATTACTACGGATAGCTAGGTATTCATATCAATTGGGAGTTGCAAGAGATTGGATCCCAATTCGGTAGGAAGCCCTAGAAAGCCGAATTGGGTTGGAGTCGGATTTTCGAAGTATCGGTTTGCAAGAGATTGGACCGATACTAGGACCTCCGGTTGCAATTCCGTGCCGATACCCGTTTGCAAGAGATTGGACGGGTAGGAACTATCCTAATTTAGATTGTGGACCGAGTTTGCAAGAGATTGGGCTCGGTGCGCAATTGGACGATGATGTTGATCCTAATGCTAGCTTCCCTAGGCTAGGGTTTGCAAGAGATTGGACCCAAACCTAGGATAGCTATAGACCGGCAACAGCGCGAGAGCGTGAGTTTGGTTCTACATTCAGTTGCAACTAGTTCATCCAAATTCTCATTCTAGCAATTTTGATACCAACGAACCACATTTATGAAATACGGTGAGTAGCGGGGATTCCTCATTCCCTAGACGTTCTTTATTTGATTTGATATTTCGCAAATTTGTCTGACGATTGTGACAGGATCGCCCAAGACAATTATCTCTGTTCCTAAATAGCCAGGTTGATCAGGAGCAAGCACGGTCATTCGTCCTCCCTGTGTTCGATACCCGCTCGCCACCATACCGTGCGCTTGCGGTAAAACTACAACCGTCGCCTCGGGACGTGTATCCGGGGTGCGATCAGACGTCGATTAGTATTATCCACGGTAATACTATTGGTGTTGGTATTAGTATTAAAAATACTATTTGAGTATGGCGTGAAGCTTATTTATGGTGTGTATGCATTAGAAGAGGAGATACGAGCGTTACCCTTACGTTTTCCCGGTGTCTTAGCCGATAAGATTCCGAGGACGGAATCGTTTTAAGGTAGATATGGTGTAACGACCGGTTTTCTTCCTTACGTTATCTGTATTTTTTTTCTTTCTCTCTCGTGTACTTTTCCCGTATCCATAGTTCGACGTCCCCGTACCCGTACCCGTATCCGTTTCCATCTTTTCATACTCATTACTATTATTATTATTATCCTTTTTCCAAAAATTATTTTGAAATGTCCTTTCTTAAAATTTGTTTTCAAATTCAAATTTCAAATCTCTTTTTACTTTTAAAATTCAAATGAAGCCTTCCATTTTTAAAACTTATTTAGACCTATTATTAATTGACTTAAATAAGCTTTAATTGCCTTGATTAAACCTATTAAAACCTATTAATAGTATTTCAAATTACTTCCTTTATATAAACCCTTCCTATTACAACTCTAGTTCCATTCGTATGATCCCTAGGCCGGACCCAGTTTTCCATGCGCACATGTAACAACATGGGTGAGAGACCAAGGCATATAGAAATGGGGAAATAAAACGCATACACAAAAAGAAAACACCAAAGCCTTAGAATTATTCGTGCTGCTCTCCACCCTAGTAACCCTACTATTTTATTTTATACTTAAAACCTATAGAAAACTAATCCTAAGCTAGCCATACCGTCCTTTGCAATTTCCCTACTTGTAGCTAGCAGTAACCAAGCCATTTTGAACCCAGACTTCATTCACGTGAAGTCTACACAAGCCTAGCTAATATAAAACCCTAAAGAATTAACCCAGGTCTACACCTACTACTATAAATAAAAACCTAGGACTTATTTCCCTACCCAAAAACCCTCAAGCAGCCGCCACCCCGGCCATTTCCCATCTCCACGCAAAGGCCGCTGCTTCCCAGGCCTCGCGACCACGGCATCTCCCCACGCCAACGCGACACCGGCCAGCCTCACCACGCCCGCGTCGACACCCCGCTGATCCATCGTGCAAACACCCTGACGAACGCACCACACCACCATCCACTACGCTCCGATGTGTCACCGGAGGCGTCTCCGGCGCCTCGTTGCCGACCATCGCGTGCGCTGCCCACCTCCTCCCGGGCCGCCTGAGAGCCCTCCAGTAATCTCCCCGCTTGCCAACCAACCCCCCCAGGCCGTGGCCTCCTCCTTCACCCCGCGCCTCCTCCCCGTGATCCCTCTAAACGCCGGCCAGCTCTTTCTGCGGCAACCTCCCCGTTGCATGCAGCCAGCCCACGCCTCGCCTGGCCGCTTTGCGCACCGCCCGAGTTGCTACCAGAAGCAACTACTACTACCGCTACTCATCGCACG
Organism: Scilla litardierei; assembly: GCA_030789695.1. Taxonomy (NCBI): domain Eukaryota; kingdom Viridiplantae; phylum Streptophyta; class Magnoliopsida; order Asparagales; family Asparagaceae; genus Scilla; species Scilla litardierei. Next base: position 43,610,000 of record CM061138.1, on the reverse strand, counting down.
CGCCGCTGCGCCAGTGCCCATAGCCGCCATCCATCGCCTGCATGCAACGTAAACGAAGATGCAACCCCGGTGAGTTATTGGGTATGCGTAATATGTGCATGTAGATAGTCACTAGCTTAACCTTATATACATGTAAGCAATATTGTCATGCTGGGTGTTGTATGACAGTTATTATTTAATACGGCATAAACATGAAGAATCGATGTAGTATGCTTTTCTTTGCACATCGGGGGCTATGATGTAAGCTGATGGGCCTTTCTAACAAACAAAGGGAAAAAAACATTATAAGAATTACTCACCTTACCATCAAATAACCTTGTACTTACTAACAGAAGCCTTTGTCTTGGTGAGATGATCACCTCCTTTAGTTCAAATATGCATGTTAAGTAATACATATGAATTATTAAGCAATGCTGATGTTTTTTAATTGTTATAGGAATGTTAGTACAAATGATTTACCAGCAAGTTAGTATACCTTATAAATGTATAGGTTTATATATTAAGCAGAATGGTTAAAAATAATGTCATGTTAATTAGTTAGAATGATTATATCTTTACATTAGTTGGCTAAGTTGAGTTACTAAGTTTGGGGGCTATATCACCCAACATGAACAGTGAATGACTTTAAGGTTAGGTGTAAATATATACTTTAACTTGTTAAGTATGTTTGATAGCCTCCTATTAAACGTGTTAAATATCTTGTAGCAGTATGTATGAACTGCGCCTAGGTAAGTGGGGGTTGTATTATCGCAGAAATTGATGTTAACCTAATGACGCAGATAATCACGTCTCTCACTACGATCACCTGACAATCCCAAAACCGTCTCAATCAGGCAAGTAGACGAATCCATGACACTCGATATCACCGTAAACAGGTAAGTGTGCAATTAAATATGAATTTTTGAAGTTGATGAATAATTGCGTCTTTTTGCTTTAATGTGTATATCTTGCAAAACGTACTTATAATGCCGCATGAAAATGTCTTTATAATGTTCTAGACCAAAATGTGACACTTGACATATAACTCGACGAGAATCAAATTTTAAAACATTGGCGAAGTAAATCGTTTACTGTAAATTGTTCATTAAACCAACCTGTTCGACATCCCTTGTATTTATTGTAAATGTTGTAAAACAAGAACATTGACAACATCTAAGTGGTGTACATCTTACTTGAGAGTGGCATCGTGAAATCGTGCGCCTCAAAGGCGAACTCGTGATATCGTGATGTCGTGTGAGTCGACTAGGCCGGCTCGTGTTCCGGTAAAACTTTTGGGTGGGGTTAGGGTTGAGCGGCCACTGGGCGTATGAAAGGTACTCTCCTCAAGAACACCACCCGACGCGGTGGGTTAGTGTCAATCACGGTAAGCCCCCGTGAGAGGAACGACCTTCTCATCACGACCTAAAGGCGAGAACCCTAGATTAGATGAGAATTCTTGACATGGACATTGCAACGCTAACTTGGACATCTTGAAATTGAAATGCTAACAAACTCAGTGAAATCTTAACTTTAATCTTGCAACCGTCTAGAACTGCATGCTAGGATTGTTCGTTTCCGTTTCTATAAATTGTTAAATGTTAAATTGCTGCAGTCACTTTTCTTAAAATATTGATGCTTCTAAAATTCATATATTTGTCATACACTTTGCCCTGGGATGCTAACTTTTCTTGCAGACCCCTAGCTGACATACATTCATGTTTGTGGATGTATGTCAGGTTCAGAGCGTGAGTACCAGGAGGACCAGTACGCGACGACTGACTTAGAGAGCCAGAGTTCGCCGTAGACGCCGAGCCGCTTCCTGCGGGAGACTAGAGTCCCTTCTCCGTCACTACTTTGAGTTTTAAGCTTTAGTACCTTGTAGTAAGATTTGTGGTGTTGTTGTAGTTTACTTTGGCCCTGCTGAGGCTTGTTGGTTTAATTTTGTGTACGAACACTATGTATCTCTGGATGTGGCTTTATTTTCGGAAGTGTTTCTAATTGTTCTGATTAGCAATTGCAAGAACCTCATCTGTGTTTTTATCACAGACGCTTATTGAACTCGAGCTTCACCGCTCCAGTTCAAGCGGACCGCGTAACGCTCTCGCTTCCAGTGTCTTTTGGGAAGCGGGGCGTTACAAGGGTGGCGAGGTGGTCGGAGGTAGGGAGGGCGAGGCTAAGGTGGCGTCGGGACGGCTGAGGGCTTGCGACGGCGGGTTTCTCTGTTTTGGGGTGAAGCAGGGGATGATGTCGGTAGGCGGGGGCGCGGCCTTGCGAGGGGAGGTGAAGGCCGGAGTTCATCACCCGAGAGGTGATCGACGTCGCGAGGGAAGGCCGCTAGCGACAGCAGCTCGAAGAAATAGCGGGCAGAGGCCTGTTTCCAGGCTGGGCGGCGCCGTGTGTGTTCCAGGCCGAGCTGTCGTCGCGAGGCGGAGTGCATAGGCGGCCACGGCGGTCGGGGTGGTCCGGCAAAGGGATGTGAGTCGGAGGCGCATGGGTTACGGCGCTATGTTGCTCTCCCTCGCGTGGAGAAAAGCACAGAGGGCGGCGGCTGCGGTTTTTGAAGGGTGAAGAAAATATTAACCTAGGTTTATAATATTAGATGCTATGAGAGAGTTGCTGTAAGAAGGAAAAAATTGGGCCTAGGGTTTTTTTAATATTACAAGGAAGTAAGGGCTGAGTGCCATCACGTGGGGGGTGTCTAGGGTCTAGATAGGGCTAGATAGTTAGGTTGTTTTAAAAAAAACTGCTATAACAAAAAGAATAGCAAAGAGCCCTCAGTCACTCTCTCTCTCCCTTGATGTATGCGGCCAAGGCTAGGCAAGGGGGTTGGGTTAAGTCAACATTAGGGAGTATTAAGATTATAATCAAGATATTACTTAGGGACAAATCACGAAACTTTAGGGTTAAAACGATATTTAAGTTGGGCAAAAAGTGAAAGTAGGTCAAACGGAACCCAAAAATTGTAAGATAAATACTGGGGTGACCGCACGGACGAAAGAAATGCAACTAAGAAGACGGTTCACAGTTTCGATGACGAGAAACGAAACTAAATATAAAAAGGCATCACGACAAATGTGAAAATCGCGACGTCTCATCAAACAGGGTCAAATCGTGGGGGAACGACCCGTGAAATGACGTTCCAAAATAATTCCACAATTTAATACTCTCAGAGACGATCACAACGGCATATCACATCATAGTGTTCAAAAACAAACAAAGACTAAAATAAATACGTGCACGGTCAACAGCACGTGCACGAAGAAGATACGATCGGAAAGCGACCGTTACATCCTCCCCACCTTAGAATAAAGTCCGTCCTCGGACTTTCTAACTATAAATATAACTTTAGCCAGTCTAGTAGCTATTCTGATCACAACACATAATAATTCAACCAGGTATAGTCATTACCAATGCTTATACATACACTTGGTAGTCAAACAATAACTCTTCTAACATGTATATATTCATACATGCACATATTTCAATCATATATATATGCATACATCCCTTATATAACTACTACTTACCTAGCACAAACAATAGTTCAGATACTCACCTAAGATTAGTCTCATACTAGCAAATACAATCATTACTCTATGTATAGATAGCTACCTATGCACAAAAACAAACATGGGTATACTACTCCCTAATATTTCCTAGTATACATCCAATACCAAACATATCAACACATGTAGTCACACCATACCATTACTTAAATCAAGTTTTATTATATCTAATATGCATTCACCACTACTGTAATTTCACAATATATAGTCATTCAAATGCATGCAAATATTTCACCGTAACTTCACATCACATACGGCCCTATAACTATACTCACGACACGCCATACATATCATAGTCACCAAAGCTTATAACTAGGCACTTACTTCCCCGTGCATGGTGCACACGCACACACGCTAGCATTTCATTCATATATACCAATCATACCACTATATACTTATCACATATACACACCTAGTTTAGCTAGCACACATACGTTCGCACATGCAAGTCCTTAGTAAATAACTATACCACAAGACCAACACCTATAACTATATACTGGTATAGCGACCCATAATCATGTGCGTAACACAACCAGGCATAAGCAATCCTATTACTATACATACATCATCCGTCGCTATATTCCTGGTACTACACGTAAACCACAGACGTACATAACAATATACTTAGAGTATACCCACTCGAGCTTGAGTGAGACTCGAAACACATATCAGAATACTATATATACGTAACACGGTATTTATACCTATACCAATACCACTCCAATGTATACACATCTACCAATATAACCATATACATACCATATGTCAATCACACTTAATATTTAGTCAGGTAACACCCACATAGTTCAATTACTTTATATACCATAATAATAGTACAGACATCAGCACACTTATAATTATAATGCCCTCCCTAATGCATGCATTCACCGTATAGTCACACACATGTAGAACATATATTCACACCATATCCTACTACCTATAATTGGTATACCAACACATCTACTTCATACATAGTTAAGATATGCAATAGTCGTGTATACCTCATGGTATACACGCATACAACATCCTGTGAAAGCAAGCAATACCAATCAAAATTATAATCCTACTACCATATGTATATCACCTATATACTCATGCAGCAAATACATAACTACTTACGTCTAAGCACAATATGTATCTACGTACGAGCACATACTCACACGTACTAACACATAGGTCATTTAATAGGCCTACCCACTTATCTATACGTACACCTATTATTATTACACCCATCATACACATAACTTTACAAACATATTATTTCAACCATTATAAGTATCTCCAACTACATACACCCCACTAGATAATTCAACACTGATTCATATATACACAGACGTCCCTAGAGGGGTATAGTTATCCTCACACATACCTATAAATACTAACACACATACAACTTCATAACATCATGAATAACTCTGAGTATGTATATATCACACAATAGGCAAACATTAATATACTATAGGTGAGTACACTCATTCAAGCCCACATACTCAACTTAGGTACATGCACCACTACAACATCACAAAGGTCCAAGGGCCTACTAACAATTAGAGTTGACACATTCATTGACGAGCAATAAAGCCTAAGCAATAGAGGGAGATCGAGGTCGAAAGCGTGACGAGGGAAGGATCGATAAGCACGAGTTTAGATAGGACGAATACAAGGAGACAGCTTGGTTAGGTGAAACAGCGACTCACTTGTGAATGTTTAGGTAGAGGAAAGGGAGATGTAGTGATACTCTTATAGGATACGGAAAGAAAATAGTGTAAATAACATAAGCTAAAATACGTGAAATTTGAAAACTGTTGTACTTCAAAAGTTGGAGTCCTCGTCTGTATAAAAATATTTGGAGGTCGATAAACCAAGTTGTTCGAAACAAGTTTGAGTCGAATAGATATAATAAGAGAAAATGGTTTATTGGCTTATATAAAATTATCAGGAGGAAAGTGAATCATTTACACGAACATTAAGGACATAGGTTAGAAAATGCTATGTGACAGTAATTTAATAATGTTGGCAAAAGTTTTGAAATTCAAAGAATGAAATGAGCTGAAGAATTTAAGCTCATGTTAAATGCTTTCAAAGTCTTTAAGCTAGGAAAAATTTTAAAATAATCAATAGTGAAACTACTTTTAGAGGAACCAGGATTTGCCAAAAAGAAACTGATTTACACTGCGTTTTTAACATACGAGCACAACGAGCCTGGTACGGATATATAAAAATAATTTGAAATTCTATTTAGTTTAGAAATTATTCTAAAGGTATGTATGGTGAACGGAAAGATAATAATAACTTGTAGTAGAATTATCAAAATTGGTAATAAAGCTTTAAAACCAAATTATGGAGGGTCTAGATCAGGAAATGGTTATGAAATAGTAATTTTACAAAAATCTGAAATAGGGAAAACGATGAGCATAACTTCGACTTGCTGAAAGCTGAAGTCCTATGTGACTTGAAAAATATATTAAAAGTAAGCGCGATGTGTCATTCGAATGGCATAAATAAGAAAGGAAAATTATAAATCGAATTGGGCAAAATAAAAAGTACGGTTCAGAATAAAATTAGTATATGAAGGGACAAGGTATTTACATAGGTACGAAAAGTATAGGCTGGAAAAATATCATAAGCTAGTATTCAAAAATTTCGACAAAAGTTTTAAAAATTTAAGTCAACGAAAGAGTATGAAGTCTAAGTATATTAAAATTTTTGAACAAATTTAAACTTAGGGAAAGAGGAAATCGAAAAATACTTTAAGAAGATTCAATATTTGTAAGGGAGAGATTCGAAGATTGGCGACGATCGTCATGAGGCGATCTCGTGAATCGAGGCAAGGAAAATGGTCGGATGATCAAAACATACATACGCCTAGGATATGACCCAGGAAAATCTACGGGGAAACTCCTACGGTCGACCAACTAAAGATTAAGAAACTTGGCGCTACGACTAAAGGAATTCTAGAAGTCTAATATGGCCAGAGTTAGGCAAGAACCACTAAGGTAACTCCGACGACGATTAAATCAATTCATAGCAGGGAGTCTAACTAACAATCAGGGACCTCTAACTAGCAAGCTCAGACGTCTAACTAAGTCTTCTTACCACCTAGCGACATAAGAAAACGACTAGGCTCAAGGCTGATGACTCGGATGTTGCAATTTATTTAATGGACATTCCATAGTTATTATCGTTGTTCCGATAATTCGCAGTTGCAAGACGGACCTGCATGGGTTACCAACAAAACCTGTCACGCTCCGCTTCCTAAAAATATGGAGGCGAGGCGTGAGTAGGTCCGCTCAGACTTGAAGCTGTGAAGCTGCAAGTCTGATAAGCGTCAATAAACTTTAAATGGCAGGTCCTTGCAATTGCGATACGAAACAAAGATAATGATAAAGGAAATGAGACAAAAAGCAATCTCAGAATATCCATAAAATAAGTTCCAACATCACAGAAAAGCCACCAGGCTAAAAGAAAAAGAGTCTAAAGGCCCAAACATGGCCAACAAAAGTACAACTTACATAGTAAAGGTGTCACGCACCGACAACTAACAGCAATCCTAAAATAAAAGGAAACTCAGCAAGGTCACTAAGACTGGTCACCGGTGTCCACAAACTCCTCCTTGACAGACATGGGCTCAGGCTCAGCGTCAGCAATTACCACGTCCTCAGCAATGGTCTCTGGCTCAGGGTCTAACATGTGACACCCAAAAAGAGCAAGGGGCACATGTCAGCAAGTCTACAAGAGACTTGTGCAAGGAAACTGAAAGTGAAAATAAAGCAACCTAGCAGTTCTATCATGATGCAATGACATGGCAGATATAACATGAGTGCAACAAGTAAAGTAAAGTACGAGCATGGCATGACAACTGGCATTTAAATCATGACATGGATATCAAGTTTTGCAAGAACAATCACAAGGACAATGAAAAGTCTAGTAAGCACTCGTGCACAGAGATTACGCCTTTTGGCTAGAGTGGCTGATCGGGCCAACTCCTAAGCTCAATTGATCGCTTATCCCTACCCCTCCACGTGTATCGAGCCAGGGCCTTACCCCCGAACACGGAATACTCGCTTCTGGATCACGAGCCAGGAAGTGTTTTCAATATGGCATAGGGGTGCACCTAGCCTGAACAAGGAAGTACAAGTATTGTAGCGTGTGCTACGAATGCAACATTCAACTTGGATGACATGTAAGATGCAATGCATGGCAGATAATAGTTTAAGTGCATACAGATAAGGAATTTAAACGTGACATGCAACAATGCATGAATGACTTGGCAGGGTGACAGATCTAGCTTCGTTGTCAAGCTAGATCTTAAAGTTGCGCCTAGACAGCTATCATTTCACTGTCTAGTCTCTTTTACGCTAAAAACAAGGAAGTTGCCTAAAACATGGCCTAAAGCAACAGTTGGCAAGTTTCACTTGCCTGCAACCCGACGTCTGAATACACCGTCTAAAAGTCCAATTCTACCTACGTGCACAAGTCCACCAGCCTACATTCCCAATTTAAATTATCTTAATTAGTGATTCTAAAACATTTAAAAAACAACAATTTTAATCTTGTTTAACAGTCTGTGGTTTGGGGTCCTAGGGGTGCAAAACGTTACCTCAACATGACGCGAGAGCTACACTGGCGTCGCTACCCGACGCCATGGGTTGGATTCCGATAGCGTGCAAGGTAACGACGTCAGCTCGGGAAAGGTAACGGGTCGCGAAAAACGTATTATATCTGCGACATAAAGTTACGACATTTATTAGGACAAAGGCTATAAGCTTTTAATATATCTATCGTTTACACATATACACCCAATCTAACAAATAATCACATGCTGTGACTTACATATAACTTACTGTTTATTAAATCATTAACAGCACTAATAATCACATACTAATTTATCCCAACGTCACATCTAGTTCTACTGTGTACATACAATAAAGTGGGACTCGGAGCTGCCTACTAACTTATGCTATTGCTACTCAACTTATACAATTATATAACATAATTTACATATGCAATAGTTACTGACCTTCACTCCCTCTTTGCATTCACGTGCAGGTGGAGGGCGTAGCATGAACGTCAACGTATGGAAGCGGGGCTTGGCGCTTGGAGATGGCGGTGGCAAGGGTGTTGCGCAGGGTGGCGAGGTGGTCGGAGGTAGGGAGGGCGAGGCTAAGGTGGCGTCGGGATGGCTGAGGGCTTGCGACAGCGGGTTTCTCTGTTTTGGGGTGAAGCAGGGGATGATGTCGGTAGGCGGGGCCGCGGCCTTACGAGGGGAGGTGAAGGCCGGAGTACTTCATCGGAGAGGTGATCGACGTCACGAGGGAAGGCCGCTGGCGACAGCAGCTCGAAGAAACAGCGGGCAGAGGCCTGTTTCCAGGCTGGGCAGCGCCGTGCGTGCTCCAGGCTGAGCTGCCGTCGCGAGGCGGAGTGTGCAGGCGGCCACGGCGGTCGGGGAGGTCCGGCGAAGGGATGGGAGTCGGAGGCACATGGGTTACGGTGCTGGGTTGCTCTCCCTCGCGTGGAGAAAAGCACAGAGGGCGGCGGCGGCGGTTTTTGAAGGGTGAAGAAAATATTAACCTAGGTTTATAATATTAGATGTTGTGAGAGAGTTGCTGTGAGAAGGAAAAAAATTGGGCCTAGGGTTTTTTAATATTATAAGGAAGTAAGGGCTGAGTGCCATCACGTGGGGGGTGTCTAGGGTCTAGATAGGGCTAGATAGTTAGGTTGTTTTAAAAAACTGCTATAACAAAAAGAATAGCAAATAGCCCTCATTCTCTCTCTCTCTCCCCTGATGTATGCGACCAAGGCTAGGCAAGGGGGTTGGGCAGGCAAGGGGGTTGGGCTAAGTCAACATTAGGGAGTATTAAGATTATAATTAAGATATTACTTAGGGACAAATCACGAAACTTTAAAGTTAAAACGATATTTAAGTTGGGCAAAAAGTGAAAGTAGGTCAAACGGAACCCAAAAATTGTAAGATAAATACTGAGATGACCGTACGGACGAGAGAAACACAACTAAGAAGACGGTTCACAATTTCGATGACGAGAAACGAAACTAAAAATAAAAAGGCCTCACGACAAAAGTGAAAATCGCGACGTCTCATCAAACATGGTCAAATCATGGGGGAACGACCCGTGAAATGACGTTCCAAAATAATTCCACAATTTAATACTCTCAGAGACGATCACAACGGCATATCACATAATAGTGTTCAAAAACAAACAAAGACTAAAATAAATACGTGCACAGTCAACTGCACGTGCACGAAGAAGATACGATCGGAAAGCGACCGTTACAGGGTTGATCGGTGCGTAGCACCTTATTTATGTTTTGGTTTCGGCCATGCTTGGGGCCTTCTTTTCAGACTCGGTACTACTTTTATGATTATCTCTGGATGTTTTGGATAATGTTTGGATGTTGCTTGAATGTTGGTTAATCATTACCTGCGTTTATTGTTATTATTGTTGTTGTTTCATTGCAATGCAAGAATCTGCGAATGGATGAACACACAGACGCTTATCAGACTGAAGCTTCACAGCTTCAAGTCTGAGCGAACCTCTTCGCGTCTCGCCTTCCATACTTGGGAAGCGGGGCGTGACAACAAGCAACTGAGATTGCATTAGCAATGGATGAGCGATCCATTGTAGTCTCTTTATAAAAGATTCAGTTAACCCATTCTGGGTGTGAACATGAGCTACGGGATGTTACACTTCAATGCCAGTTGCTTGGTAGTAATCTAGAAAGACTTGTGATGTAAATTCCCCAGCATTATCCAGACGTATTTTCTTAATCTGGTTGTCTGGAAAATGTGCCTGCAACTTAATAATTTGTGCCAGTAGCTTTGCAAAGGCTACGTTGTGGGTGGACAGTAGGCACACATATGACCATTTAGAAGATAGGTCTACTAGTACCATAAAGTCCTTGAATGTGGCACATGAGGGGTGAATAGGCCCACAAATGTCTCTATGTATTCTTTCCAGGAAGCTGGGAGACTCTAAGTGTAACGGCCAGTTTTCATCAAGACAAACTATTTACCTATTTGATCAATTTTTTTTCAATTTTTAAACTATTTTATAATGGTTTGTCAGGAGTTTTACTGATTTCAAAATTTTCTTATAAAAATATTCTGAAGTACCAGACTAGGTATGGAGTATTTTAGTAAGATCGGATTTCATCAAATACTCAAAACATTTCTGATAAAATTCATTTTCAGTTTTTACCGTTTTGACTTAATGAATTTATTTTCTATACAAACATCATCAAAACGATTTCAAACTTTTACAGTAACATTCAATGATCATTTAGGGCTTCCCATATTTATTTCGAAATTTTCTGAAGTCAAATCGATAGAGAACCCGCAAACCCGCTTCCTAAACGTTTTGGCCAAAAACTAGTATTTCCGTAGCTCAAACCCTGAAACGGACTCCTTATTCGCGATCCTCGCGATGATACGATCCCGTGGGTATGTTTTCGTAAATTTTTGGACACGTTTACTAGTAAGGGCAAAATCGTAATTCTGTATTTTTACTATTTTACAAATTACGTATTTACTATTACTATTTATCTTTACCTAACTTAATTAATGCCCTAAGTATAATTAATTATATTTAATTATCTATAAATAACCCTAACCTATCTCCTCACTCAGCTAACAACCCTAAGCCCACTCACACACAGCGGCAAACACACGCACACACAGCTCCCCTCTCTCATTTTCGATCAAGGCCTAACCCATGTTGTTCAACTTCGACTCAAACGAACCCCTACGCACACACAGCTCGCTCTCTCTCTCTCTCTCTCTCCCTCTCCCTTCTTCCTCAACCTATGAGGCCAGCTCCAGAAAATCAGGAATGACATTCTGGACCCAATGGCACTAGTTTCGTCTTAATAGGATGCTTAGTTTTTCCAGAATTAATTTTTAAGCCTAAAAGTTAAATACGTGATTTTCGTTCAAAAATCCGTAACTTGATATTTTCACGTACACTAGTAGGTGAGAAAAATATATGTTAAAGTACTCTCTGAGATGACCATTTTGACAGTTCATTTGCAACTTTTCGATGCAGATTGCATCCAGGAGAAATTATTGAATAATTACGTTACTTAATTTAAAATTAGTTTTAAATCTATTTTGAGCTCTTAAAAATTATAAAAATTACTATGAGTTTTCGAAAAATATTTCCTCCTACGATAAAATTATTTTCCTCATATCTAGGCTATAGAAAAATTTAGAACACTTTTTGACAACGTTTCAATCGATTATAAAATCAAAACGATAAGATTAAATAGGTAAAAAATAGGGTAGCCTGTAACTAATGACTTCTTGTATTTGCAGGTACCAATACTCGTGCAACAGCATCTTTATAAGCTCTAGCTCCAACCTCGTCTTATCACAACGATCTCTAAAAGAGTAAGTCACTTTAATTCTAACTTTAGAAATTTAGTCTGTGTACTCGTATGAACTTAGGGCATGACACCTAGACTCAGAACAGCTCTGACTTGAACCAATGATTAGAGACCTAATTTAACTAGAAAACTGATCAATAGTGGAATGACCAAAGGACTAAAATGAGACAGTGCACTTTTATGGTATTAGATATCATAGTTGTTGGACTTCAAAGCATTGCTCAGGATTAAATTGAGATAATTATTGGACTTCAAAGCATTGCTCAGGATTAAATTGAAATAGTGCACTTTTATGGGATTGGATATCATAGTTGTTGGACTTCAAAGCATTGCTCAGGACTGATATTCTCTGTTGAGGCTTCTGCCTTGACTTGTCAGCAAGCAAATACCATATATATGTATATGTTGTACTCATTGTTGGATGTATGAAAGGATGGGCCTATGTGGTCATGCGGATACGGATATGGATACGGACACAGATATGGGTACGATTGTAAATGTGAAATGTGATACGACACGGGTTATGGGGTAGTCTTGAGCTACGTAGTGTACGGGAGTGACCGGGTCCACCCTTATTAGTTAAGCTGTACCATCACCCTGTAGGGGATGGTAAGTGGATATTCCACGAGTTGCTACGTGGGATGTGTGCACTTCTGGTTGCATATCGTACACACGAGCTAAGAATGTTGCACTAGATGATTGATACAGGACCCAAGAGGTCATATTGATACGAATACTGATATGAACATTGGACTATGATAATACACAGGATACGGGGTAGTCTTGAGCTACGCAGTGTGCGGGAGTGACCGGGTCCACCCTTATTAGTTAAGCTGTACCATCACCCTGCAGGAATGGTAGGTAGATATCTCACGAGTTGCTCCGTGGGATGGGTGCACTTCTGGTTGCATATCGTACACTCGAGCCAAGGCTGATGCACTAATTTGATTGCTGTTTTGTGCTCATGGTTGTTGGTATTATCGGAACACACTATTGGGCCTTAGGGCATTTACGGAGCACATTTACTGAGAACACTATTGGGCCTTAGGGCATTTACGGAGCACATTTACTGAGAACACTATTGGGCCTTAGGGCATTTACAGAGCACATTTACTGAGAACACTATTGGGCCCTTGCAGCATTTAAGACTGATGCACTAATTGATAATTGATTGAGACCATTGCTTCAGTCACGATTACTACTATTCTACGGACTAAGTCGAAACTACTCGAACGTGATAGAACGGTTTAATAATGAGCGGTCTTGAATTACGACTGAATCAGTGTCTAGTAAGGAATGGGAAGGGGGTTGGTCAACCAATGGACTTGTTCCGGCGGTCTTTGAAGTGACATGTGCCTTCAAGCCCTGACTGACTGGCTGATTTGGAAGTTAAGTTAGACTTCTTATTATTAGGCCCGCCTACACTATTAGATAGCCAAACGACGCTCACCTCCCTAAGTGTGGCTACAACCACATGGATGTCTAACTATCGTCATCACATTGTCTGTGTTCGAAATATTGTTGCTACCATATGCCATGTCACAGTTATCACTCTTACACGGTCACCTTTACATACAGTTACCAGTACTTTACTTATCTGTCAGCTCATACTTTACTTTTTGTACCTATATGACCATCTATTGTTTACTATAGTCTGTTTCATACTTTTGCACTACTTTGTTTCTATTGCTAGAATTGTTGTGACTTACCTACGGTTTCATCTCTGTGGCACCGCAGACGATGTACATATGGAGGCAGATGCTCTAGAGTTAATAGCGCCAGAATTTGACCATGAGTCTGCAGCTTTCAGAGTTGTTTCCTGTTGTATTTACTTTCCTTCATGTACAATTGTTGGACCATTTTCGTACAATATGGATGTAATAATTGGACACTATTTGGGTATTTTTGTTCATCTCTGCATCGTGGCTATTTTGTTTTCACTGGTTAACTGCAGGACCTGTGCAAATACCAAAAAGTAACGGGCCCGGGAATCGGGTCGTTACAGCTTTGGTGGCCCATGCAGGTCCGCGCTACCTACCTCGTGAACAATATAGCAAGATCAGGGTGTATGGTATAAAATACTCAAATAGAACCCTCGAGTACATGATGTCTCGAGTGTTCACCTGTATTGGATATACGGGTGAAGCGTCCTTATTATCATCTTCATCAGGACTTCCTTGATTTCCATCACTCTTCCTTTAACTTGATGACCTTTCGATTGACCTTGAAAACTCGCTACGTCTATTTTAAGGAGGGTAGCTCGACAACAGAAGTAAATTGAAGGACACTCAGAAGTATTGGAGGATGATGCTAAAGGATTTGAGACGAGCCAAACCCGACGTGCAAGTATAGGTTGTTACGTCTTCTTGAGATCGTATTTCTATTCTAACCCCCTACTTTCTATCTTATGCCCGATTTTCCATAGGTTTGAATTCCATTCCCACCTACACCTGCCCCTCGTTATTGCTTTTTGTCCTCATCCTCACCTCGAGCCCCGTTCATGCCTAACCCTACCCCACCCGACCGACGACTTTCGGTGCCCCTCTTTTTCTTTAAAAGACCCCCTTCTTCTTCCTCACCAAGCCACCCCGTAGTTTCTCCTAAGCCGTATCGACTTCCACTCCTCTTCCCGGCCTCTTTCCCAAGCAAACTCGACCTATCTCGCCTCCAGCTCCTCCGACCTCGCCCGAAGCTCCACCACCCCACCCTAGCTACTCCAGTGACACCCGCCGCGTCAAGCAGTCGCAGCCACCATAGATCGAAAACCGCCGATGGCCCTCCGACGATATGTTTTGGGATATTTGGCCTTGGCAGCGACCCTCGACACCATCTTCGCTACCGCTGTATGGCTGAGATCTTGGGAAGCCGTGATCCTTGGGCTTCTCTTGAGCTCTCTGCCCTGGGTCTCACCCAGATTGATGTCCCGTTTAGGCTTCCTCTTGCGACTACTCCTTTTGGTTTGCGGAAAAGTGTGCTTTTGGTTGTTCATTTGTTGGGTGATGTTGGGTGTTGCGAATGTCAAGTATTGGTCTACGGAAGGAGTGATGGCGATGCTTATTGGCATGATATTGGCCTTGGGAGTTGAAGTTGGATGTAGGCCTTGTGCTTGGCTCTGGATGAGAGCTTGGATCTTGCCTTATTGTGGGATATTATGGAGATTGATGGCAGGAATACTGGAAGTGAGTACTGATTTTGGGTGTTGGCCCTGTACTTACCTTTGGGCGTTGATCTGGACGATAGCATGTGGTTGGGCATTATGGAAAGTGATGTTGTTGGTACCAGTGGATTAATCGTTACATGATATATTATGAACGACATCTGTGGCTAGATCCAGTTAGTCACCAGTAGCACGAATAAACTTTATGGTCTTCCGGTTTATGTGGTTTAAATAGCTTGCTACTGGCCTATCACCTCAGGTTCCAAGTTCGAACAGATGTTGTCATCATAATAGCCCTCATTTTCATGTGATGTCATCATCTCATGTTAATTTTCGACTACTTGAGAAGTCAGAGTAACTATTGTAATAATACTGGTCTCAGGAATAGTTACGGAAGCTATGGTGATGACGATAGTATTTATTCATATGTAACATCTCTTGCTTTCTGAATGCTGTGATGTCGCATTATATTTCATGTTATTTACAACCTATTTTACTAGATTACTATCTTTTCTATCATTTATTTGCTTGAGCTTCTTCATAACAAAGATTATTTGTTTAAGAAATTTCGAGGACGGAATTATTTTAAGGAGTGTAGGATGTAACGGCCAGTTTTCATCAAGACAAACTATTTACCTATTTGATCAATTTTTTTCAATTTTTAAACTATTTTATAATGGTTTGTCAGGAGTTTTACTGATTTCAAAAATTTCTTATAAAAATATTCTGAAGTACCAGACTAGGTATGGAGTATTTTAGTAAGATCGGATTTCATCAAATACTCAAAACATTTCTGATAAAATTCATTTTCAGTTTTTACCGTTTTGACTTAATGAATTTATTTTCTATACAAACATCATCAAAACGATTTCAAACTTTTACAGTAACATTCAATGATCATTTAGGGCTTCCCATATTTATTTCGAAATTTTCTGAAGTCAAATCGATAGAAAACCCGCAAACCCGCTTCCTAAACGTTTGGGCCAAAAACTAGTATTTCCGTAGCTCAAACCCTGAAACGGACTCCTTATTCGCGATCCTCGCGACGATACGATCCCATGGGTATGTTTTCGTAAATTTTTGGACACGTTTACTAGTAAGGGCAAAATCGTAATTCTGTATTTTTACTATTTTACAAATTACGTATTTACTATTACTATTTATCTTTACCTAACTTAATTAATGCCCTAAGTATAATTAATTATATTTAATTATCTATAAATAACCCTAACCTATCTCCTCACTCAGCTAACAACCCTAAGCCCACTCACACACAGCGGCAAACACACGCACACACAGCTCCCCTCTCTCATTTTCGATCAAGGCCTAACCCATGCTGTTCAACTTCGACTCAAACGAACCCCTACGCACACACAGCTCGCTCTCTCTCTCTCTCCCTCTCCCTTCTTCCTCAACCTATGAGGCCAGCTCCAGAAAATCAGAAATGACATTCTGGACCCAATGGCACTAGTTTCGTCTTAATAGAATGCTTAGTTTTTCCAGAATTAATTTTTAAGCCTAAAAGTTAAATACGTGATTTTCGTTCAAAAATCCGTAACTTGATATTTTCACGTACACTAGTATGTGAGAAAAATATATGTTAAAGTACTCTCTGAGACGACCATTTTGACAGTTCATTTGCAACTTTTCGATGCAGATTGCATCCAGGAGAAATTATTGAATAATTACGTTACTTAATTTAAAATTAGTTTTAAATCTATTTTGAGCTCTTAAAAATTATAAAAATTACTATGAGTTTCCGAAAAATATTTCATCCTACGATAAAATTATTTTCCTCATATCTAGGCTATAGAAAAATTTAGAACACTTTTTGACAACGTTTCAATCGATTATAAAATCAAAACGATAAGATTAAATAGGTAAAAAATAGGGTAGCCTGTAACTAATGACTTCTTGTATTTGCAGGTACTAATACTCGTGCACCAGCATCTTTATAAGCTCTAGCTCCAACCTTGTCTTATCACAACGATCTCTAAAAGAGTAAGTCACTTTAATTCTAACTTTAGAAATTTAGTCTGTGTACTCGTATGAACTTAGGGCATGACACCTAGACTCAGAACAGCTCTGACTTGAACCAATGATTAGAGACCTAATTTAACTAGAAAACTGATCAATAGTGGAATGACCAAAGGACTAAAATGAGACAGTGCACTTTTATGGGATTAGATATCATAGTTGTTGGACTTCAAAGCATTGCTCAGGATTAAATTGATATAATTATTGGACTTCAAAGCATTGCTCAGGATTAAATTGAAATAGTGCACTTTTATGGGATTGGATATCATAGTTGTTGGACTTCAAATCATTGCTCAGGACTGATATTCTCTGTTGAGGCTTCTGCCTTGACTTGTCAGCAAGCAAATACCATATATATGTATGTGTTGTACTCATTGTTGGATGTATGAAAGGATGGGCCTATGTGGTCATGCGGATACGGATATGGATACGGACACAGATATGGGTACGATTGTAAATATGAAATGTGATACGACACGGGTTATGGGGTAGTCTTGAGCTACGTAGTGTACGGGAGTGACCGGGTCCACCCTTATTAGTTAAGCTGTACCATCACCCTGTAGGGGATGGTAAGTAGATATTCCACGAGTTGATACGTGGGATGGGTGCACTTCTGGTTGCATATCGTACACACGAGCTAAGACTGTTGCACTAGATGATTGATACAGGACCCAAGAGGCCATATTGATACGAATACTGATATGAACATTGGACTATGATAATACACAGGATGCGGGGTAGTCTTGAGCTACGCAGTGTGCGGGAGTGACCGGGTCCACCCTTATTAGTTAAGCTGTACCATCACCCTGCAGGAATGGTATGTAGATATCTCACGAGTTGCTCCGTGGGATGGGTGCACTTCTGGTTGCATATCGTACACTCGAGCCAAGGCTGATGCACTAATTTGATTGTTGTATTGTGCTCATGGTTGTTGGTATTATCGGAACACACTATTGGGCCTTAGGGCATTTACGGAGCACATTTACTGAGAACACTATTGGGCCTTAGGGCATTTACGGAGCACATTTACTGAGAACACTATTGGGCCTTAGGGCATTTACGGATCACATTTACTGAGAACACTATTGGGCCCTTGCAGCATTTAAGACTGATGCACTAATTGATAATTGATTGAGACCATTACTTCAGTCACGATTACTACTATTCTACGGACTAAGTCGAAACTACTCGAACGTGATAGAACGGTTTAATAATGAGCGGTCTTGAATTACGACTGAATCAGTGTCTAGGAAGGAATGGGAAGGGGGTTGGTCAACCAATGGACTTGTTCCGGCGGTCTTTGAAGTGACATGTGCCTTCAAGCCCTGACTGACTGGCTGATTTGGAAGTTAAGTTAGACTTCTTATTATTAGGCCCGCCTACACTATTAGATAGCCAAACGACGCTCACCTCCCTAAGTGTGGCTACAACCACATGGATGTCTAACTATCGTCATCACATTGTCTGTGTTCGAAATATTGTTGCTACCATATGCCATGTCACAGTTATCACTCTTACACAGTCACCTTTACATACAGTTACCAGTACTTTACTTATCTGTCAGCTCATACTTTACTTTTTGTACCTATATGACCATCTATTGTTTACTATAGTCTGTTTCATACTTTTGCACTACTTTGTTTCTATTGCTAGAATTGGTGTGACTTACCTACGGTTTCATCTCTGTGGCACCGCACACGATGTACATATGGAGGCAGATGCTCTAGAGTTAATAGCGCCAGAATTTGACCATGAGTCTGCAGCTTTCAGAGTTGTTTCCTGTTGTATTTACTTTCCTTCATGTACAATTATTGGACCATTTTCGTACAATATGGATGTAATAATTGGACACTATTTGGGTATTTTTGTACATCTCTGCATCGTGGTTATTTTGTTTTCACTGGTTAACTGCAGGACCTACGCAAATACCAAAAATTAACGGGCCCGGGAATCGGGTCGTTACACTGAGTCCACTTTAAGTGGCGATGGTCTCATAATCAATCTACCTTTGTAACAAGGAGGGCAATGGAAATTATCCTTTTGAAGTAACTTCATGTTCTTCAAATTATGTTCACGGGACTGTGATATGATGTGGTGCATCAATACCGATCTGGGGTGTCCGAGCCTGTTATGCCAGAGTTGGAATGCTGTTTGATTTTTGCACTTCTGGTGCTCAATTATATTAGCTTCCATTGCTTGAATTGTTGTATGATAGAGACCCGAGGGGAGTCACTCGAAACGCTCAACGATGGTTTTAGCACCGTTTTAAAGAGTCGTTACATACAAGTATTCATTGTCGTGTTTGTCCACCGTTCCTAAGTGGTATCCATTTAGACGGATATATCTGAAACTTAGTAAGTTTCTGTGCGAGCTTGGAGAGAAAAGAGCATATTTTATTAAGATTTGTGTTTTATTGGGGAGCAAAAAGTTTGCTTCCCTTAATCATTCTATTATACTTGATGGTCCGGAAATAGTATTTATGGTGCCATCGTTGTAGTTGATGCTTTGAAAAAAGCTAATGGCGGGAAGGATTGTGTGCGTATAAGCACTGTCAACTAGGCATTTATTATCCTTCTATAGCAAGAAAGAAGAAATATATAGCAATATAAGACACAAATAAGCTAATTTCATTCAAAGTCTGAAAATAAAGTAACACACTGAAAGTAAACAAACATATAGAAAGAAAATTGTTTTTCAACTACATTTGATTGCAGAAATATATAAAACATCAGTCTAGTAGGTCGTCGTTCGAGAAATCCTCGGCGATGAACCAAGTTGGAGCCCGGTCTTCATTTCCCACCAGGTTTATTTCAGCAGTAGGCTTCTGGCTAGCTTGGTAAAAATCCTGGAGGTAGAGTGAAGTACAACAATTTCTGGACCAGTGTCCAGTCATGCCACATATGTGGCATTTGTCTTCCTAATCTTTCCTGGGGGCAGATGTCTAGCCAGTGTTCTTTCTCTTCCACATATTTTTCTTTGCCCCCTCATTATTGGTCTTTGGAGGCGCACCTCTAGCCTGCTTCTTCATTACTTTTCCCTACGGGGTCTACTTTTGAGTTTGTTCTTCTTCTTCTGGGAGGAGATATTGTGCGCTTCAGGTGCATGTGCAGTGCCGGTAGGGTGCAAGTTATGGGGGGCCAGTAAAAGGTCTCTATTTTGTTCTGACATCAGAAGGCATGAGAGAAGTTCTGAATATTTCGTGAATTTCCATTCACGATACTGTTGCATGTTGATAACATCCTTCTAATGGAAGGATGTATAAGTTTTCTCCAACATGTGTTCCTCCGTCACTCTTTCACTACATAACTTCATGCTTGAGGTGATGCTGTATAATGCCGAGTTATACTCGGCAATGGACTTGAAGTCCTGTAAACAGAGGTTCTCCCATTCGTAGCGCGCTCGAGGAAGGATAACATCTTTTTGATGTTTGTATCGATCCTCGAGTGCAAACCATAAATCGTACGAGTCTTCCACTGTTAGATATTCGCCCTTCAGTGTTCGATCGATATGGCGTCTGATATATATAATGGCTTTCACCTTATCTATATCAGACACTTTATCTCCTTCAGTAATGGCTTGACACATGCCCTGTGAGTGCAGATGGAATTTAATATCCAACTGACAGCTCACGTAATTCTTGCATGTAGCTTCCAATACATCGAAGTCGACGCTTGCTATCTTTACCACTTATCTGAGTATGTTAAACAAGCAATAATTAATTATTTGAAAAGAAATAAATAGTCATGAAATCCAGAGAGATATTTGTTGTGTGGATCGGCTAGTCACCATTTTTAAATTACAAGTTAAAGTCCATATACAGTCCTAGTGAAAAGAAAATACAACTTGAGAACCCTCATGGGGCCCCTATTCTCCTGGAAGTATGTCTTCTTCTCCATGGGACATGCGCTAGTCTTGGAAATTTACAATTTTGACCCTCGCTACAAATTCTCTCAAACAAAATAAAAATGCGAGGGAAAATAAATGATGACAAGTAGCCGATCCAAAACTACAACAAAATATCAGACATTCGTTGCAGAACATCAAATATGCATCAGGCATTTGTTTATTCATCACAGGCATGTAGTATATTTAATTACAAATAAATAAATTCATGCTACAGACATAAAGAGAATTTAATCGCAGATTAATAAATTCATGATATAGTTATATTAAAAATATTTGAATGGACCAAATTTAAGTTTTTTATAAAAAATGGATCAAGATTTTATTAAAACCCCCGATAAATTTCTGTAATATCCCATCGTAAAAAGAATAAAAATTTTACGGAAAAACACTAGTTAGGATTTTACGACGACAGGACGCAGGCGGGGCACGTGGGCCGCGGCGACAAACCGCAAGCGGGGGCGCGCGGGGAGCGGCTGCAGGCCGTAGGCGGCAGCGTGCCCAGGCGACGGCGACTGGACGCAGGCGGGCGCGCACGGGCGGGGAGTGGTGCCTTTCCCTCTAGATCCATAGATTTCAAAGGAAATTTGTGTTTTTATTGTTAAAATACAATTTTTAATCTTTATAATCAAGAAAAAAAATTGATTTTTACCCTTTAAACATTGAGTTTAATAAAGATCTATGCTTTAAAAACGATTTTTCATAAGAATCTAAGCAGAAAAATAGATTTCTTGTAGATCAAAGAAAATTGGCACAGATCCATCATCATGCGCATGAAATATTAGATCTATGGAACAAATATAATTACCTCTAGATCCTACCCGCCGGATCTAGCGAAGTTCGGAGAAGAAATCCCAATCAGCATCCTTGCGAGTTGTCCGTCAACAGAGGTTCGGCTCAGCTGACGAGCGTGCTGATAATGTGTTATGGAGGTGATGGCTACTGAAACCGTTGCCCTGTATTTATAGTAAAAAGATTACATAATGGGTGGATACCCTAAACACAAGTGGGCTCCACATGGGCCTACAAAAGCCCATTCATTACAATTTTGTTTTTTTCGTTAACATAAATATAACCTCCAATTTTGACATTATTTTAACAGAAAAACTCCAATTTGATACAATCATATAACCTTGCCAGATCGTATATTGTTAGACAAATTGATAGTTCATATTCCCAAAATTTTGATTCATATATGAATACATCATACATTTGCAGAAAATATACATTGACAGAAATTCTTATTGATATTGCCAGAATTTGATACATTACCAAATAGTTGTTATAAATATAAATTGACATAACTTGACATTGATACAATCACAAATATATCGTTCTTTTTCTATGTGATTGTTGTAAACATGAAATGAATATGCAACTAGACTTGATACATTGATACATTATGAAGATGAAGCTGCAAGTGGCCTTGATTCATTTCAAGAACCTGATTCAGTGGCAATGGAGTCCTTTGCAATCTAACAGTATATTGATTTTGTGATAAGTCATGCATGAGAAAGTCACATGTTATATGTAGTTGAAGGCTCCATAAAAAAATCAATGTGTATAGTGCAGCGTAATTGAAACAAATGTTAAACATACTGTTAGAGATGATACCAAAATGTGCTGCTGCTTAATTGAAATAAGTGTTGTTTTCATAACAAGCCCCAAAAATTTCAAATTATTTACTATAATTGCTGGAACAAACAAATTTCTGCATTATATATGGAGTTTGACATTGTACTCACCAAGTTTGGAACAAACAAAATTGGAACAAACAAAACAGGAAAAAACGAATTTCCCAATAAATTCATGTATCCAATTATGAATATATTTGTAGAGTCTATGTATGAATCTGTTTCAAGAAGAAAGCATACACATGTATATTGGTTCAAAGTGTGTCTTAGTTTATAGAATTAAAGCATGGATCGGGTTCAAGCATCAAATTATGAATCTGTTTGCAGAATCAAAGTAGTAATGGGTTTCAAGAATCAAATTATGAATCTGTTTGCATGATCAAAGTAATAATCTGTTTCACGAATCAAATTATGTTTTGTTTGCAAAGTCAAAGTATGAATTTGGTTCAAGAAGCAAAGCATGCCTCTGTTTCTAGAATCAAAGTGTATATCAGTTTGCAAAAATCAAAGTATGAATCTATTTCAAAAATCAAATATGAATCTGTTTCCAAAATCAAAATATGTATTTGTTTCCGTAATCGAATTGTATATTTAGAGAACCAAAAAGGCTGTGAATCTGTTAGCAGAATCAAAGTGTGAATCTGTTTGCAGAATCAACGTATGTATATGTTTTAAGAATCAAAGCATGTGTCTGTATCCAGAATCAACGTATGTATGAGTTTGTAAAATCTAAGCATGAATCTGTTTCCATAATCAAATATGAAAATATGATACAAAAATACCAAAAAAAGAGAATGTGAGTAGATTTGTTCATAATTGAGACCAAAACTGCTTCTGGTAAATGGCTGCAACATTTGACATCAAAAATTTGATGACACCCAACTTACCGCGCCATTACACATAATCGCAAATATTGAATAATATACCAAATAATGGTAATCAGGGTATATCATCATCGAAATAATACAATATTAATCATACCTTGATACTTGAAACAGATTTATACTTTGATTTTGGAAATAGCTTCATCTTTCGTAATTCAAGTTTGCCCCTGGAATTGCTCACCACGCACAATCGGGACATATTTCCGAAAATGAACATGGGTGTGCGCATACAAGGTTTCTAACTCCACTGACCGTGCACACCCAACCGCTATCTCAAAACTCCAAACTTATTTAAGTTTCCTTACGACCCCTACTAAATTCATAATGATTTTTCTTAAAATTCATATTACATTTTGCGACAAAATCCATTATAATTCATAATAAATTTCCTTACGACCTCCATTCATAATGATTTCCTTAAAGAGATAGATGGAAAAACCTTACAATGACATGATATAATCAAAATCAAGCTGTATCCATTTGTTGTGTGGCTTCTCCAAAATTTGTCTTTTAAAAAAGCATTCAAAAACATTCCTTACCAACTGCACGATCAGCCGACACGCTTTCCTTTTCCTTTTCACACTTTTAGGTCATAAATTTATCTAAATATTTGTATCTCACTTTACAACGTTGTTTGATCTATCAAGAAATCCTTTTATATCTTTTGTTTCATGCTGAAATCTATTGGCTTCTCTCACAAACATCATAGCTTAGCAACTAGGTCTGTGAGCTTTGAGGAATTGTCCCCATCGTTTGTGGTCTTTGCGAGTTAAGCAAAAAAGTCTGTGAACTCGGCATTTTTTGGGGGCTCCGGTCTGTGCGAGAAGAGTAAAAAGGGTTGTAAACTTAGCAATTCTGAGGTATTTCGGGGAGTTTTTAAAAAAGGTCTATGAACTTAGCAATTCTGAGGATATTTCAGGGTTTTTAAAAAGGTATGTAAAAGGGTATTTTGGAAAAAATAAACGAGCTGTGAACAAAGCGAAAAGGTCTATTCGCGTAGCAATTCCATAACGATTATGTGAGTTATTTTGCGAACCCGTCGTTTTGCTCAACGCATATACCACTTATTTACACGTTTACCATTGAAAATTTACAAGTGTGCGATTGAAAATTTATCAACTTTTTCCTCTTTTACACTCGCCTGCTCCACTTGTCCCAAAGCCCCCTCCGTCTCCTACCCATCATCCACAACCCACAACCCCTCCCCATCACGCGTCGCTCGGCCCATCCTATGCCCTCCCTAGTCACACTCCACCTCTTCCCCAGCTTCTTCCGCCCCCATCCCCATCGCCAGTTCCTCCTCCGACCTCCATAGCAACCATCATCATCTCCGCCCGCCGACTCCTCTACCCCCAGCCCCCTTCCCATCGTCGCCCTACCCATCCTCCGCCCCCATCCCATCCCAATTCCCCATCCGACCTCCCCAGCCATCATCCCCCTCTTTGCCCGCCACCTCATATGCCCACCTCCACATCCCCCGTCCTCCCCAGCATCCCCCTCTTTGCCCCGCCCCCTCATATGCCCACCTCCACATCCCCCGTCCTCCCCAGCATCTCCACCTCGTCCGACCTTCCCCACCCCCTCGTTCGCCCCCACCTACCCACCAACCCACCCATCCAACCAATACATGTAAATAAATTGTATGTGCCCGGAGGAATGGAAAACTTGTAAATAAATGGTATGTGCGCGGAGCTAAAACGGTGGGTTCGCAAGGGGGAATTGCCACACGCACCTCCCATTTTGCTCTGTGCACGACCGCTAATTTACAAATTTGCCACTTATTTACAAGGTGAGTTAGAGTGTTTTACAAGTTGTAAATCTTTTGGGAGTTGCTACGTGCACATACCGTTTTACTTTCGCGCACAACCGAAATTCCATTTATTTACAAGTCTGGCACTCAGAATCGCTTATAGCGCATAACCGTTTGAAAATGGCAAAAATACCACTGGTTGTGCGCCGTGAGAAAATGTTGGAGAAATTGTAGATTGTAGGAGGATGGTGCTATTAAGGATAGAGAAAGAAATAACTTATCGGTTTGCCGAGGCGTGCTAGGCACTATCCTTAAGAGTAGATTTCCGCCCCTCAGAGTGTGAACTCGGTGCAAGGCAGGTCCAGCGGCTACCCTCCAGGATTCAACGGCAACGGCCTTGTAAGTGTGCACTCACAATACAAGGCTCCAGCGAGCAGCAACTGATCTTCGATCTCGCAGGTAGAGGAAGAGGAACAGCAATGGGCTGACAGCAGAAAGGGATCTGCTGGAACAGGGAAGCTGTTCGTGTTTGTGAAAGGCAGAGGCGATCAAGCAACATCGCGGAAGGTTGAAGTTTTCGCAGTGTCTAAAACTCTTGGAATTTTGAGTTTATATAGATCAAGAGAAATGACCGTTCACTAAAAGATAAAAGAGCCGTTGTGAAATTAAAACAGCCAATAAATGAAATTATAGCCGTTGAGACATTAAACAGGCTATTAAGAAGAATATGGCTGTTGGAGAATTTAATGAGCCATCAATACGAAAATAGCTGTTGCAAAATTAAACAGCTATTAAAACAAAAGATATGGCTGTTGAAAACATAATGGGCTTTTAATATTCTTTAAAACAAAAGGGCTAAAAATTATGATGCAAAACTCGGGCACTCCGCGCGCGCACCCGTGACCCCCCTGCGCAGGTGCGACGCCAGCGCACACACGCTAAGGTTTCCCGGATCCGACGCCCATATTTTCCATTCGGTTCAACCCGGTTTGGGCTCGGCCCCATGCTAGGGCTCATGTGCACGCGAGCTACCCCTAAGTCCTAGCTCATTAACAAGTCCAATAGCCCATTTATAAAAAGTCTCTTATAAACCCAACCAAGTGTGTTCTCCCATCCAATGTGGGACAAAAGTTTAGCTTTGAATTGAATGAAATATCCAACAATCCCCCACTATTTCAAAATTCAAAAGCAAGGATATAAGAAGAGGAAGAATAGATGTGAGATCGAATAGGACGATTCAATACATTAGCAATGGTGACTTTCGGTCTATGAACCATTACTTAGGGAATGAAAGTGTGTTCTACAAGAAGTTGGTGAAACATATAGTTTCTATGAACCAATCTCCTTTGTTGTAAAACATTGACTCACAACCCATATTGAATCATCAATGAATAGTTGCTTGCTCTTTCGAGTTGGCACGTTTCGGCCATGCGCCATACCTGGATTTTCATGAGTGCTCTAGCGAATGTACCCAAATTCGCATAGGTAGCGGCCCCACTTCCACACCCATATAGGTGGACCCATCAAGTGTGCTCGACGATTATGCACACCACCCAACAAGGGCTATGGTATCCATTAAGAGTCATATGCTCATCCTTTCTCATCGTCGATAGCACTGTCTACACCATAAGAAGGGACATGAATATAATGATAGTGCTCCTCACGATCAACAAGTGACTTGTTGTTACCCATATGAACCTACTTCATGAGATCATCAATCACATAGGTTGGGTTACCATCACTCTTGACCTATGTTTTAGGTTTAAGTCCCATTCCCCTCGATGTACTTTCCACTAACTTCCTATTTAGTGGTTTTGTCAGAGGATCTGCCAAATTCATCTCTGACCTCACATAATCAAGGGACACAATCTCATGATCTAGCAGCGGCCTCACAATAGAGTGCCTTAGGCGTATAAACCTACTTTTCCCATTAAAAATTTTTATTTCTGGCTTTCGCAATTGCAGCTTGACTATCTCACTGGATAGACACAGACGGTACCGATTTTTCACAAATGGGAAGATCATTAAGAAGGTTCTTAAGCCATTCGGCTTCGCTACATGCCTTCTCCATGGCAATAAACTCGGACTACATATTAGACCGGGCAAAACATGTTTGCTTGGATGATTTTCAAGACACCAGACCTCCACCAAGTGTAAAAACATAACCACTTGTGGATTTAAGCTCATTTGAATCAGAGATCCAGTTTGCATCAGTGAACCTTCTAAAACTGATGGATCGCAATTAGTCTCCTTCCTAATTCTTTTCTTAGGTCCTGGTAAAAGAACTTTAGCTGGGCACCCCCACACATTAAGATAAACAAGGTATTATTTATTTATTTATTTATTTATAAAACAAGCTCAAACCCTTGTTTTGACACAATGTTTACGAATGGTCAAGACACCTGACAAGTTTAGCAACAATTTGTTCATGCAAATCAGATGATCCATATGCAAGAGTGGGTATACAGTCCTGCCAACTAAATATTAAAAAACAGCATAAAACAGAAGTTTCAAAATAAAACACAACTAATGGAGCATATATATTTCGCAAGACAGTAATCAACTTGAAGAAGTCAGAGATCGTTTGACCATAATTAATGTACATACAAAATAGATGCAAAAAGGAGGATATGACACTATTTCTTGTAACATTATCAAAACCAAAATAAATATTTCAACTTTGAAGCAGATGGCTGAATTTGCAACACGCACTTAAAATTTTCCAGAAGTTTAACATATATCTGAGACTATCAGATACAAGAAATGAGAAATGTATATCTGGGTGCAAAGAATTAAGTTCAGAACAACAAGTAAGGAGCAGCCATCCCTTTTATTACTAAGAAATCATTTTAACTTGGACAATGCTAAATGCACCGCAGGGGTTGCAGTGCAAGATCATTTAACTTTAGCAGATCATTTTTCCAATTTTGCAAATGAATTTCTATGTACTTCAAGTACCTCATGGTAACAAGTAGTTTCAGTTAACATGCATCCACATCACTCCAGTCTAAACAATTAGACAACTCATCCAAGAAAATTAACCATTAAACATTGACTGTTTCATTGGAAACGCCCAAAATACAGTGTACAAAGAAAATGGTAAAAGACCTACAGCTTTCAAATCTCAATCTTCACTTACAAATAACAAAACAAAAACATTTCAAAACTTGCCTCATTTCTATTTTCACATCCGAGAACAAGCAAATATTAGTCATCAAAATTTTGGTAATATAAACGAAAATGAGGTTCTGTTTTGAATTACACCCCCAGCAACCACCTAATGACAAAATGCAAGAGACACAGAAATCCACAAAAAATATTTTCTTGTTCGTACTTTTACACGCAAATAACTTGCATATGAAATCAAAAGCTCGTCTTTTGACACAAAAAGATTTATTTAAAAAAATAATAATTAGATATGTATTCCATACTAGAATACTTAATAAGGAGTGATTGCATCTAATGGATAAAACACACAAAAAGAGTTCATGAAACGAAGAATGCCCTCTCAGATTTCAGTCTTCGAATGCATCAATCAAATGAAAATTTACACATCCTTTTAAACTAAATCCAAGCAGAAAAATATTCACACGAATCATCCACAAAGGGGAATTACCTTTTATTTTTTCAGTTTATGATAGCTTAATATATATGTTGACAGCACATTATATGAGATCATTACTCCTCTGTATATTTAGAGTACAGCTCTATATGAAAATTTAGACATCATCTAAAAGTACTCATTGCTAACCAACAACAAATTCTTGGCTGAGTTGACTCAAGGAGCATGTGAAGAGACAAGCTTCAAAAATATGATAATCACCAAATATCAATAATGTCAACATTTTTCATGTTTAAGCTCATGCAATCCAAGAAACAAGTCTCAAAATTTTGAATGGATGTCCAGAAAATGTAACTACCAATAAATCCAAATAACGATGAATGGAAGCATATCTATTGCAAGATATATGCAAATAGATCACTTTCAACAAGAATTGTGCTGTCAAATGTGTTCAACATTAATATGCGAAATTACTTTATTAGAGAGAACTTACTGTGATGGAACATGTGTGGTATATGCAATACACGGTTCTACTATTTGTCCAAGGACCAATATACCTCCACCATTGTCTGGCCCTTTCAAGCAATGAGGAAACACTATTGGAGCAACCCCTGCAGAGGAGAGCTGTGAAATGACAGACAAGTCATTGAGTCCAAACTCATAGATCACATCGACTGCCCTATCGGATTTGGTCAGATCTCCAGATTGTGAGTTACTACATTTATTTCACAGACAACCCAGGACAAATGAATAAATCCACACAAATTTCAAGTTATACATTTAGCTATAAAGTAGGCTCTATAACAAAAAGAAATATCAAAAGGAGAAAATAAATAAGTGTTCTCAGATCTACATGCAGCCAGAACTGCTGCAACACAATACGAAAATCACATTAATAAAAGTTAATTCGCATTCTTTCAACTAGATAAGCATTGGCAATTTTTAACTGTGTAACTCTCGTTGAATCCATTATAATCACCAGCCAACATAAAATCAGTAGACATAAAATCAGAAGGTAGCTTCAAAACTAATACTTTTACCAAACTATGCAGAATTATGTTTCTACACTATAATGTACTTATCTGTAGGAATACATCAGGCTACCTCCCGATAGGTAATCTTCAATAAAAACATTTTCTATAAAATACAAATTGAGCCAACAATGTAAATTCATTATATTAATTAAACCGAAAGAATGTCAGTTAGAATGTAGCACATAACATACGATACAAGCGAAGGTCATCCATCCAAATCTTCATTTTAAGCAATTATAACTTTAGGACAGTTAATGAGATATCATTTAAGAATTTTAAATAATACAACATAAATTCTTATAGTTACTATGTGCTAATCATGCATATGTATGTTCACACATAGGCCTGAACCCATGTATACAATATTCATATTGAGCATGTCATGAACACCATCAGAATGTAAACAATCCTTGAATAAATATAGCTTCCAAGTAACCATATACAAGAACATAATCCTACTTGGCAAGGTAGTACACAAATTAACATGGACATAAAAAAATTTATGTATATATAAAATAATATGCAACCCAAGCAGATGCTGAGTCTAGCCGTCCACCATCATTATGTTAATTTTGATAGCCAAATTTAATCTGTTAAAGAAACCACAAAGAGAACATGTCCTTTTTTTTGTTAAAAGATTATGCAGAGCCAGAGCATTGACAATAGCAACATCCAAGGTATCTACTCTTAAGATTGTTGGAGAAATTGTAGATTGTAGGAGGATGGTGCTATTAAGGGTAGAGAAAGAAATAACTTATCGGTTTGCCGAGGCGTGCTAGGCACTGTCCTTAAGAGTAGATTTCCGCCCCTCAGAGTGTGAACTCGGTGCAAGGCAGGTCCAGCGGCTACCCTCCAGGATTCAACGGCAACGGCCTTGTAAGTGTGCACTCACAATACAAGGCTCCAGCGAGCAGCAACTGATCTTCGATCTCGCAGGTAGAGGAAGAGGAACAGCAATGGGCTGACAGCAGAAAGGGATCTGCTGGAATAGGGAAGCTGTTCGTGTTTGTGAAAGGCAGAGGCGATCAAGCAACATCGCGGAAGGTTGAAGTTTTCGCAGTGTCTAAAACTCTTGGAATTTTGAGTTTATATAGATCAAGAGAAATGACCGTTCACTAAAAGATAAAAGAGCCGTTGTGAAATTAAAACAGCCAATAAATGAAATTATAGCCGTTGAGACATTAAACAGGCTATTAAGGAGAATATGGCTGTTGGAGAATTTAATGAGCCATCAATACGAAAATAGCTGTTGCAAAATTAAACAGCTATTAAAACAAAAGATATGGCTGTTGAAAACATAATGGGCTTTTAATATTCTTTAAAACAAAAGGGCTAAAAATTATGATGCAAAACTCGGGCACTCCGCGCGCGCACCCGTGACCCCCCTGCGCAGGCGCGACGCCAGCGCACACACGCTAAGGTTTCCCGGATCCGACGCCCATATTTTCCATTCGGTTCAACCCGGTTTGGGCTCGGCCCCATGCTAGGGCTCATGTGCACGCGAGCTACCCCTAAGTCCTAGCCCATTAACAAGTCCAATAGCCCATTTATAAAAAGTCTCTTATAAACCCAACCAAGTGTGTTCTCCCATCCAATGTGGGACAAAAGTTTAGCTTTGAATTGAATGAAATATCCAACAGAAAAAACCCACGGCCGCCGCTGGTTTTCCTCAGCGCGCACAACATATATCGCTACGCACACGACCACATCTTCCAACCTCTTAGCCCCGCCGCCGCCCATCTTCATCTCCCCCAGCCCCCTCCGCCGACCCCTTCCCATCCTCTGGCCCATCCGCCGATCTCCTCAGCCCATCTGCAGCCCCCTCTTTCGACTAACCACCCCCGACCCCTTAGCCGCCCCTCTTTATCTTTCGCCGCCCCATCCCCCTCAGCCGCCCCATCCGCCGACCTCCCTAACCCATTCACTGCCACCTACTCCGACTACCCAGCCCGTCCCCCTCTGCCGCCCCCTTCATCTTCCCCACCCAATCCTCTACACCCTCTTACGAGCTCCCCAGCCCCATCCTACGACCTCATCCGCCCCATCCAGCCCCCTCCTCCGACCTCCCCCATCGCCAATTCTAACCCCTAAAAACTCATCAGCGGGGTGGGTCAGAGGTAAATTAGGTTTAAATTTTGAATGGTAATCTTGTAAACAGTGGTTGAGTAAAACGTATGTGCGCGTAGCAACTCCCCAATTTTTTTCTCCAGTGTGTGCGGAGCAAAACGGTGTTCCCTTAAGGGCCTGTTCGTTTGTTGTTATTTGGCAAAGACTCCACCCCCAAAGCACTGTAGGGGGTACTGTTGGCCCACTAATCACACATTTACACCCACTTATTTTTGTGGCGTGTTCGGTTGGGGCATTTCTCAATTCGGGGGAAATTGTCGCCGTGGCTCTCGAATCTCGCCGCTCCGCTTTCTCCGCTTTTTCCGACGATTCCGCTCTGGAAACTGCTCTCGTGGGACCCACTGCCTTTGCTCACATCCCCTCTATGCTGCTGCTAACTTCTCCTCTCTTCAAGCAGACATCATACTGACTTAAATTTTCCATATTCATTTGGTTGGTCATTGTTCTCCTATCTTCACCAATTTCCCTTCACCACTTTCTTCCTCCATTTTTCCAATCTTCATTCTCAACAAAACAAACACAATAAAGTTGCACGTGGCCCACACACCTTTCACAACACAACTTTCCTCTCCTTTTTCCGACAAACAAACACAAAACTCTATTTTTCTCTCTCCAAGATTCTTACCCGCTACACTATCACAACTTTCATCCTCTCCCCCACTTTCTTCCAACCGAACAGGCCCTACTTTACAAGTAGAAATCCTTTTCTCCAATGTTTGGGGTTTTGAGATGGCGGCTGTTATGGAAGAGTTACAAACCTTAAATCCACGAAAATCCTGTTCTTCCTCGTCTTCTTCTGAAGTGATTGAGGAAATCGTGAGATTGGAGAAAAAGATTTTTCCGAAGCACGAGTCTTTATCAAATTCGTTCCATGAAGAATTAAAGAAGAAAAACAGTGGGCTGATTTATGCCAAATTTAGAAATGAAAAAGGAGAATTTGAGATCGTTGGGTATGTCATGTACTCGTGGATCTCCTCTTTGTGCGCTTCGATCACCAAACTCGCAGGTAGTCAAAAACTTTCATGAATTTTGATTGTTTTTTGTCCTACTGTTTTTATTACTAAAATTGAATTGCTACGATTAAACTGGTAGAAAAGTTGGAATCTTGATTCGATCAAATCACTGAAATTTTCTTGGAAGTCTGTTGATATGATCTAATAGGAATCTGTACTTTTTTTTGCCTTTTGTAACTGCATAATTCATCATGTCTCAAGATAGCTTATTGTGGCTGAGCCAAGATATGGTAACTGCAATTTAAAAAAACAAAAATCCATTTAAAGGATTTATTTAGAGAGACATGCTTTTTTAATTGCCAATTCACCGCCACACAAGCTGATTATTATTATTAGTATCATCTTGGCATTTACTCATCTTTCGGATTGGCAACCCGGCACCTCGCATATCCTAGCACCTAGGAAAATATCGACTTCAGTTCCTGCTATTGGGTAGCCTCGGGCAACCCCGGTCCTTATTTGGTTTCAATGTTGCTATCGTGTTGTGTCGAGCGAATTCAATGCATTTTCCCCCCTTCGGGTTGCCCTACCCATCAAGCCTCCAGGTGCCAGGTGGGCAACCCTTGCACCTCAATAAACGCCCTGAAAAAAAAAACAAACCAGTGCCACGCTGGCTTGAACAATCTTGTGTGGCGCTAAGTTGGTGCTGAGTTGGCAAAAAGAGGCACGTTCTCTAATGGCCTGTTTCTTTGGGTGAGAGTGGATTGGGATTTACTGTTGTGAATAGTAAATCTTGGTGGAATCTTGATGTGGGGCACACGAGTTGGAAAGTTGATTTGAGAATTGTATGTGGGCTCCACACAACTTTCTTGTGTTTAGTGTGTTTCTTTTGTTGAGAAAGTTGTATGGAAAAGTTTGATGTGGGGTCCACTAATTAATTATTTGTAATTAAAAAAGATGAAAAAAACTTGCGGGAATTGTTGCAATTGGGCAAGATAGAGGAGAGCCTGTGTCTTGGGGCCCACACACCTACTTTCTCACGGTGATGGAGTGAAATCCGTGCAAAATGTGGGGATTGTTGGGAGGTCGCAAAATCCGCGCAAAAGCCTCCACGTCGGCTCCAGCAAAAGAAAATTTCTGCACGTTTTTTCCGCCCAAAAAAACAAGTTGCGTTGCTTTGCAACGATTTGACATGGAACAGTGTGAAATCCGTGATTTTTTTTTTCACTTTCCAGCCTACTTTCTGCAAAAGAAACACGCTCTAAATAAATTCAAACGGGGCACATTTCTCTAGATAAATTCTAAAAAAGGTTTTTAAAAGAAAAATTTCCCGATAATAATATTGGAATTTTGTTGGTTTTGTAATAGAAGATACCATGTTATTTTAATTTGAGAGAAGTGTTGACACATACAAATACACGCACTTTATCATAAAAAAGATTTTAACAAGTCACTCTGCACCTGAAGGGTACACCCAATGTGAATATATTGGTCTAGAAAAGGAAAAGACTGAAATGTTACTAGTGATATTATCTGTGGCGGTACATAGATAGTTTGATTGGTGCATTCAGGATTGCTTCAAAAATGGTCAAAAGCAAATCATAGTCATCACCATCACTTGGTTGATAATTAGTCCACTAGTCTGTTGATATGCATCGATTCAGCAATGTCGCCCTTCTTGGGTTTGGCATAAACATAGGTTGTGATACTCTATTGTGTAGAATTTGGGTAGAATTTTTCAGTCCTAAATGAATTTGCATTGAAGGAAGAGGTGGGTGGCAGGTATATGGGAATACCCACAATCATATGATTGGGATGCTTTGCAATCCCATAATTCTCCTCCAATCACTGTTGGACCTCATTGCTTAGCCTATGCATGCCTATGTTTATCTAGTTTCAGCTATAATTTAAAGGAGTTGGCGAGTTTTGATCAAATTGAAAGCATGAAGTGTGAATGAAAAATAATAACAATACAATAATGATGGAATAACAATTTAAATCCATTTACTGAGAATTTAGAACAGTGATGTTCCAATAAAACTTTTTCTCTAAAATTATATTAACCAAATAAGAATTGAGTGATAAAATTGAAATGATCTCAGTGACCTCAAGGTAGATGAGTAGTTGTTGCCCTAAAGGGGATATATCGCTGACTTTGTGTTGTCAGCTAAGGCAGGTATTTCCCTAGAGCTACATACCCTTGTCTACCTGTGGCATCTAGCGCACAAATTTCAAGAGAGTTTACCACAATTATAAGCTTTACATGCCTGCTAAAAAAATAGAAAAGAATTTTTTTTAAAGAGATAAAAGATGTAGTGAACTTATCTCATTTTCCTGTGCAATAAGTATATTTATAGAGTTAAATGTACTAAACATCACCTAATAACCCATTCCTCTTCCTAACCACCCATTACTAACCGTAACAAACTACATGTAAAAGGTGACAGCAGGGCTAACCAAATCACACATATAATGCCTGCAATATTGGATCTCAGGTGGAGCTTTATGGCCATGACCACAAACCGTCTTATGAGAGTTTATAAAGTTCAGCCCTATATCCCTTAACTACAACCTTCACAGGTCCTCTCAAATAGATATGTCCTAAAAAATTATTTATGATCGGCATAATAGCTTCCACAATACGTGCATCTGACTTATTAAGAGTATAAGCTCAAGTTACCACATCTTACCATATAAACATCATCATCATAATGAATGTGATAGTAGCTAGCATAATGCAACTGTAGCAAGTGCTACTAAGTAGGAGATTAACTCCAAAAAGTCAATGTTTTGTGAGAATATTCAATCAAGTTTTTTTCTACGATATTGAACATTTTTCGTATGGACAGTTTATCAATCAAATAGGTTAGGTTTCAACTATTGACGACATCTTATATGTGCTTAATTCTAAACCCCATCGAAGAATCTATGACTCGTTCCAAGCTAGACCATTTGTTAAATTGGATTTTATAAAACACCGAGTAGTTAGTAGTTTAAAAGCTATTTTATTTTATTACGACGCAATTATGATGATCCATCCTTTGTAAACCTTCATCGGGAGTCATGCATCTAAGGATATATATTGTTAGCATAATTGATGTGTACAAGGAGATTATTTTCACCATACTCAAAGAATGGATGATAATGATGAAAGCGGTTCATATGCATAACACTCGGCGATCTCAAATATGTAGTAGCTTTGTTTTGATTATTAGACTGGTTGCATGTTGGTTTGCTGAAGAATAACAGGCCGTCCAAAATTACTATGTCATGTTCATAATCTAAAAACCAATTTATACATTTCATATTTTATAGAACCACCATTTCTCAAATGAATATAAGAATTAGTAATGCTCTGGAAGGTTGCACTGCACTCAAAATGTTAATGAACCTCCAAACACAATGGAGTCTATCATATTTTCTTTCAAGCCCCAGAGTAGATATTTCAATCAGATATTATATAGTTATTACGTGATAGGAGGGTTGACACAATGTTCATACCAATTCAACAAGTTGCCTCTATATTTGCAACATGTTAGAATCAATGCTATTTGCACATGGTCCATGGGTGTCAAGTGTCCGAGTGTCCTAAGCTATCCGACATGGCAAATCATTAATTGTGGGATGTGGGAATACGACCGTGATAAAATATATAAAATTTTATTCCATATTTAGAGTCATTGTGGCTCTAGCTTTCTTTAATCCCTTTGTCTAACTACCATCAGATTGACTTTGCTAAAAAAAGAGATTGTCACCAGCTTGGTTGGGAGTAAAAGAAACATAAGACTCATTACCTTTTTGTTTTTATTCCTTAAGGATTCTTTTTATCCTTCCGTTTTTTACAATGGTAATAATTTTCCTCATAAATTTTTTGAGACGTCCAAATTGAGGGACACGGGTGTCCTAGTTTCTCGAATTGATGGGTGTCCAACACATCAAATATTGTAAAAATGAAGTATCCTGATAACACTGGTTAGGATCACCAACACGAGCTAATACAACAATAGCCTAAAAAATTAATAAGCTCAACTTCATAAACTGATGATTTTCAATTTCATTTGGATTTTGACTCATGAAACAAATGACAAATACATTTAATTTCTGTTAGTGCGAATATAAGAAATATTGGAATACTTTTTTAGGGGAAGGTCAGGGTCTCAAACTCGAAATCCTTGACCTATGTATGAAAACATTGGCAATACTTAGCTCTTGGTGCGAGATGAGATGAGCCCAAATTCATGCATACAATTTCTGTCATATGAGCAACATGTGAAATAGAATAAGAAAATCTCGATCTTGATAACAAGCACTAATGCCATTAAGTGCAATGCGTTGCTGCTTATAATTTATTGC
Source organism: Scilla litardierei (assembly GCA_030789695.1). Taxonomy (NCBI): domain Eukaryota; kingdom Viridiplantae; phylum Streptophyta; class Magnoliopsida; order Asparagales; family Asparagaceae; genus Scilla; species Scilla litardierei. The sequence goes on along the minus strand of CM061138.1, from coordinate 43,572,661 downwards.
TACATGCAAAGTAATTTCATGGTAATCAAGAATAAGATTATATGGTTATAGCTTGGTAGGAAGCACACTGTATTATGCAATTATCTGAGTACTAGTATCCATAGTCTATGAGCCTTACGATAAACACAAGTACGAGAGGTTGACCCAAATCCATTAAATATAAGATTCTTTTACGTATGTGAGCAATAACAATCTGAGGTCTAAATAAGGCATACATTTCATACATATTCAGTTTCAATATATATGCATAGTTACAAAATAACATCATGAAAATTAGGAGCTTAACAAAACTATGCATCCCTTTCATAAATGTCCTGAATTTATGCAAACTCATAATGCATGCAGAAAGAAAATAAAAGTAAAACACAGAACAGCTAGTATTTTGTGGGGGAGAAACTTCTAATATCCAAGAGAACCGATAATTGCAAAGAGAAAGGTCAGAAGACTAGTTGAATGGATGCGATGAAGTTGTTTCAAGGAGTATACTAATATTACTTGTATCAAACTTTGTATCAACATGGTTCCCAGTTTTATTTGAAATCCAACCTCCATAAAAGGCCAAATAATTGAGATTATGGTTTTGTATATCATTCACTCCTCTAAGAAGAAAGGAAACACCAAAACTGTTAATCAAGAAAATGCAGACGACCCATTGTGGGGTCATTACACTAGGAAATTCTAGGATTTTATAGATGCAGACAACCCCTTAGCCCTCGGTTTGGTCTGCAGCAAGGCCACTGGCCCATGGTAGGATTTGGCGGCCCCCCTCTTTGGTGCATAGCAAGGCTGCGAGCCTTGGAACAACGACCCGGGGCCCACAGCTCCTAGGGCATGTACGGGGGCGTCTGGAGCTCTCGATGCCAAGCACGGGAAGGTGGCGACTATTTCAGGAGTTACGACGATTGAAGTGGTGACCATCGGGGTTTTGTATATGAGAGACTCAAAAGCATCCACCTTCGTCGTCGCCATCAAGATCTACGCTTTGATATCAATTTGATCGGATATTTTAAGATTTTGAGGGATTAAAATAAGATTTTTGATGGATTTTGGGGGAAAAGGTGAGATTTTTTATGGTGAAAGGTGGGATTTTAGGATTAAAAAGTGGTTTTGGGGGAGAAAGATGATATTTTTATTGATGAAATTAAGGAAAATACAAGATAGGTGCCCTATTTCGACAGGAGGACCGCTCTCCTAGTTTTTATTCGAAAGAAAAGGCCTGACTCTTCTAAGATCTAAGTTTTTAATTACTAGTCTCTTCTATCTCTCAATATTCTTCTTAAATTCAACATATTCCATAGTTTATCCTCCTTATTTATAGTAACTTCTTCTAATGAGCTGTCACCTCAAAATTACCAAAATACCATTGACTTAGAGTTTCCAGACTAAAATTACAGATGTGTCACTGGACCTCAAAATTTCAGTTTTGTCACTGTGTACAAAAATTACAGATCTACCATTGTTTGCCGTCGCAACCCTAGGTCTATCATTACTCCGTCCTCAAAGAACTGCTTTGTCCTCAAGGTTGTGTATGAAGCATGTGGGCCACACTACTCCGAATGAGTGTGCACGTTTCCTCCTGGGTCAAAGTCACGAATGCATCCACTGCCATCGCCATTGCTCTTGAAAGGGACACCATCTCCATGTGGACCTCCTTTGGCTCTGTCGAAGCCTTGCGGGTCTCTCCACTTTCTTTGGGCCATCCAAGGTCTCCACTGTCTTTTGAAAATTCCTAATAGACGCCATGATGATCGTCAATCTCGTCTGAAGGTTTGCCACTCCTGAAGCATTGTTGTTGAGGTCCAAGATGGGCTCTGTCCACTAACTACGGCCTGTGGGCCTTCTGAGAAATCCTTTAGGGGTTGTCGGGCCATGGGATGGCCCGCCCAAGGGTTGTGGGCCCCTGGGCGGCCCGCCCGTTAGTGGGTCTGACCTGGGCGGCCTGCCATGTAGCTGAAGGCCTCCTGGTGGCTTGTGTAGTGGCCATCCTGGCATGTGGCCGGTGGCCCCCGGCGGCCTGCCCAGGTGCTGCTTGCCCTCGTCGCACATTCCCGCAGGTTTGGAGGTGGATCTCGCCCTTCATGTGCACTTCCTCGTTATTTGTGTGGAGATCTGCCTCAAAGTCGACAACTTTCCACTTTTTCTGACCTGCCTTTGGCCCTAGACCTGCGTCGGAGTTATTGTCGTTAACCAGATCTGAAGCCGGGTCGTCCTTTTGATGGATCTTCTCCTCAAAAGGGACGTTTTTTTGCTTGCCTTTGTCCAAAGGCCCCGCCTTTGACCTTAGATCTTCTTCATGGTCTTCATCCTTCTCCATATCTGGTTGTGTTGGCTTCTCCCGCTTAGATTGTAACGACCCATATTTTTAGAAGTTTTCTGTAATTTTTCTAATATTTTTATAACTATTTTTCTATTTTCTCTTTTTAGTTCTCTCCTTTTTAAAATTTTCTCCATTTTCTTTTAGCCCACGGCTTGCCATGGTTCCCTCCCCTCATTTCTATTTACCTTGCGTTTTTAAACCCATCCAAAGGCCCAATACCCTTGGCCCGCCTCCCTACTCTTCTTTTTTTTTTTCACTTATCCTTTTTTTCCTGTAGAAGCCATGAGCCCAAGCACAACCGCACAATTTGGCCCATTTTTTCCCTCTCTTATTTTCCAGCCAACCATCAACACCCCTCTTTCTTTCTCTTTTCCCAACCCGACAAAAGAAAAGCTCATTTCCCTTTTAACAGCGCCAGATGCCGTCAGTACTTCTCTGATTCGAAACCCTAGCCACCTCTGAGTTCTGCTCCGAATCGAATTCCTCTTTGATCATTGGATGCGTTTTCTCCATCCTATATATTTGCAACAATTTTTGGGGTTTATAATGTACGAAAATTATTTCTCTTCTTCAAATATCTTTTGATTTCAAGGGTTTAATTTTCTTTGGAACTATCGGTTCCTTTGGATTTCTTGGCCAATCGATGGTGCAAGATAGAGTTTATATGACCTAAGCTATTTCGGTTATTTCCTTTTTCTTTTTAAAGTCTGATGCTTGATTAGAAAATATTATTCTCTCTTTTCTTCTATATTATGAATTGGAAATTGTTGGTTGCATGAGATTTGTTTGCGGAAATTATTGAGTTTCATGGGTTTGGATGTGATGATTCACAAGTTAATCGAGGGGTTCTCACCCCTACATGATTTCTATCTTCGGTAACTCAAGTAGGTTTTACGACGACCCTCGTCGATGTGTCCTCTATTATCCTCGGTTGGGATTAGAATTATAGTCTGCCATCAGTAGGGCTGTGCCTCGGTTGTGCGGTGGGGTTTTCACTATTGTTTCCGTTGGGATTTTGCCTGCGGTTGGCACTTGAGCCGACTATAAGTACGTGTTGGGGTTTCTTTGTTTACTATTGTTTCCTTTTGGGCCTTGACCTTGTGGTTGTTACTGGCTTCCTACCGGTAGAATATACTGCATGGCCTTGGGCCCTTACCGTACCTTGCTCACTGTCTGTTCTTTTGAGTTTATGGGCCATGGGCTTTGTCCACTAGCTGTCGGTTTTATGGGACTGTTATAATAACTTGCTGTTACATGGGGTTTGGCATGTAATATAAATATCGGGTTGCCTTGTGGGTTTGCTACTGTTTAGATGCTAATAATTGCGGTGAAATTCCCCATTGTGATGATAGACTACAGTCTATTTTTTGGTTGACCGAAGTTGTGATTTCGATCCTATACGTTTTAATTTCCTTTCAATTATTTAAATTTTAGTTTTTAAAAATTATTTTGAATTTACTTACAATTGGTTAGATATTCATCCTGAGTTATAATAAATTCAAGAATTTATCTTTTTGCAAGAATTGTGGACTCTATTCCTTGAAGTAGATTGTGCGTCAGATTACATCATTAAATTATGTAGTTCAGGGGTTGTGCAGATAACGATGCTGAGATACTTGTGGCTTGTTACTGGAGTTTAAACCTGACATGCTGATAGGATTCGAAGGAAACGTTCTGATTTTTATTAATAAAAGCTGAAAATAACATGATAGTGGCCACGTTAAAGATGTGGACCGCTATCCCAAGTCGCCAATTCTAGAGGACGACCGCACTCTCCCGAAATAGAGAGAATTCTCAACCTCTCCCAAAAGTTCTCTCACAAAATAAGAATAAGAATCCCTAACCCCTATAAATAATAAACTAAAAAACTGAAAATTACAAAAACCCATACAACTAAAAATTGCAAAAAGTCCCTAGAAATCCGAAAATTATGAAAACACCACTAATGGGCCAAAATTACAGATCTATGCATCACTGTCGGAACATGAATTGAAACTTGGCTTGTTACTCAGAAATTCTTAATTGCGTAATTTTAAATGATATGAAACATAGACACTTCCTGAGCACTATCATAGTGCCGCCTGAACATTACCCTTGACGCAAAATTGAAAACTTAATAGTTATACATTTGACTCATAGGGGGTTTTGGGCTACTCACTGTTGAGAAGGTGTGGGTATGATAACAAGTTTAAGATATTCATTTTTCACTCCCCTCCGTGGAAGTGGGGTATAATACATGTATTCCATTTTCCTTTTCCTTTTATGGAACGAGGGGTTATATCACTATATTCATTTTTTCACCTTCCATCGAGAGAGTGAGTATGCTACATATATTTATTTTTTCCTCTTCCTTACGGAATGAGGGGTCATACTATTATATACATTTTCATCTTTCTTGCAGAATGCAGGGTTACACTAATATATCCATTTTTCCTCTTATTTTTTTTGTAATGAGGGATTATATTACTATGATCATTCTTCTGCTATTCACAATTGTAGTGGGGTTATACAACTGAACATGTTTCTGGTACATTGTAATCTTGGACATGAGTCACAACCTATGATTGGTACAACAATTATATGAACTAGAACATTTACAACACAGAAATAAATTGTAAACGCTTATTCATGTCTTTTCTGTAGTTGCTACATTTAAATTCATTAGATACTTTACTTGCCCTTTTACATTGCTTAGTTTATTATCTTGTTTTGCCGGTAAATTGTTTTCTTAGATTAGATATAATCAATTTTTAATCCAATGGTACATTTTAAGGTATTATAGGAGGCTTCAGAGTTATAGAATTATCTTCCATCTCTTTGAGTTGTGCACAGAGTTTCTGAGATTACTCGTTTAGGTATGTTTTATGATATATTTATATTTCGTCTATATTGTTTTCATTGGTAAACAGTAGGACCTGCAATTATGAAAATTTTAATGGCCTCAAAATGGATGATTTTTTACTTGTCTTTATCTAAAGATACCGTCTTTGGTCCTAGATTTTCTTCATCGTCTCCATCCTTCTCCAAATCTGGTTTTGTTGGCTTCTCCCTTTCAGATGGATGGCAGCTATTGATTTCCAAAAGTTCATTCAACATGTCTTCACATCAATCCATCGTGTTCATTACTCAAAAGCATCCATTTTTTGTCGTTGCCATCAAGATCTACGCTCGGATACTAATTTGGTAGGATTTTATAAGATTCTAAGAAATAAAATATGATTTTTAGTGGATTTTGGGGGAAAGGTGGATTTTTATGGAAAAGATTGGGATTTTTAAGGCTAGAAAGTGGATGTAAGGGAGAAAATGATATTTTTATTGATGAAATAAAGGGAAATACAAGATAGGTGGCCTCTTTCGAGAGGAGGACATCTCTCCTAGCCTTTAATTCGAGAGGAAAGGCCTTACTCTACTAAGATCTAAGTTTCCGATTACTAATCTCTGCTATCGCTCAATATTATTCTCAAATGCAACATATTCCACATTCTAATCTCACATCTTATTTATAATAACTTCTCCTAATGAGTCACCACCTCAAAATTACCAGAACACCCTTGACTTAGTGGTTTCAGTCTAAAATTACAGATCTGCCCATGGTCCATCAAAGTTACAGTTTTGACTATGTGCCCAGAAATTACAGATAAGCCACTGGTTACCGTCACACCCCAAGTCTACACACATTTGAAAAGGCATTAGTAGCAGCAATAAACAAACAAAATATGAAGGCGCGCCAGAGAAAACTGAGAAAAATTATATTTTAAATACAGGACTTCTGTGTGACTCAGATTGACACTGAGGTCAACCCAAACACAAACAGGTCACTTGACATTTGTAGGCTCAGATGTAACATTTCTCATATGCTTCATAAATATAAGCATACTTAAAGGCTGGAATTTTAGTACATGGTGTGTTTGGCATCATTCGTATCATTGACTTGTGATTGGTTGATAGTTTTGAAAACCGCGGGAATTAAGAATGCAAACATCAACCGACAAATTGCTTTGTATATTCATCATAACTTCAAAATATATTTGGCATGACATCACACTTTAACTGATGCCAAAACATGAAGTTGGACAAGATCCCAACACATCTCACATACGTATCTGAATTCAACTTTGAATTTCACATGAATCACCTTAGTTCATAGCCCTCATCCAGCAGTGACACCTAAAGTCAGACATGAACCAATTATCGGAATATTAGTGACAAAGAAAACTTGAGGCCCTTTTGCCAAAAACAAAGAAGGATCAATGAAGTTATGAGAGAAGAAATCATATGAAATAAGATGAGTCGCTACAAAAATCATGTTTCCCTTCATCATGCATGTACATTCCAGTGGGAGGATCATCTCAAAATAAATAAATAAATAAAATCTTGTAAGAGTATATTGTCGATGAGTAGACAAAGATGGAGTAATATCATAAAATATACTTACCGATATATCAGTTAGGTTGTAAGAATTTTTACTCCAAAAGTATATTAACCAAATAAGAATTGAATAATAAAATTGAAAAGATTTCACTCGGGATAGGCACAAGGGTACACCACCGAACTCGTGCGGAAGCCAAGACAGATAACCCTTTAGCGGTACATACCTTTATTTACCGGTATCCTCTAGCGCGTGAGCTTTGGAAGAGTGGATCACAATTGTAAGTTTGGCATGCCTTGTTGAAAAATAGAAATGAGGATGAGATACTTTTTGATATAGGGAAAAGATGCAGTGAGCTTATCTTATATTCTATTTTCTGTAGGTATATTAATAATAGGTTAAATGCACCACTCCTCACCTACAAACCCATTCCTATCACTAACTGCCCATTATAAACTCAATAGGTGTTAGGAGGACTACGTCAAGGGAAAAAATAAATAAATAAATTTCTGTTACGAGTGGGAATATATTTGAGGCAAAAAGATAGAATTTTTATTGATTTAGGGTTTGGAACTATAAGATTTGACCTCAATTCGAGAGGAAGGACACTCTCCCAATAAGCTATGACGAACTAATATTGATAAACTACTAATAATCTCTCACAATTTACTTCCTAATCATTCTCATCATCTATCCACTCCTATTTATAATAAAACTCTCTTTAATGAGCCGTCCTGAAATTACAGAACTGTCACTCGCCTTGAAATCACAGAGTTGCTACTCGCCATGAAATTATAGAATTGTCACTCTTAGTGTTTTGAGCCGCCGTCGCCGCTTGCTTGACTTGTGCTGCTGTATCAACTTCATCTTTTCCTTATAAAACATCCAACACCAATCAGGTGAAAACCTTCGACCTCGGCAACTATGTTCCATTATATTTCATGAGTACTTTTTTTGAACACACACACACATATTTATTGATTCAGTGGTAAATAGAATGACCAGTGTGACCATGATAGGATTTTTATGGGTTTTGATGTAGAAAATTAGGATTTAGGTGGAAAGGTGTGATTTTTGGAAGAAAGGTGGGATTTTTATGGTTTTGGTGAGAAGAATTGTGGAAAATGAGGGATTTTTATTGATGGAAAACTGAAAATTACAAGATATACAAAGATAATTTGACCCCTTTCGAGAGGATGCCGCTCTCACTTGGCCACGTTTGAGAGGTGGACTGCTCTCCCAAACTTCTATTCAAGGCGAAGCCACAACCTTGCGTAAAAGAGTCTCCGTTCGGATGGAAAGATCATGTTGACTACATGATAAATCCCTAATCTCACTATAAATAATAAACTGAAAACTGAAAATTACAAACAGACCCCTAAAACTGAAAATTACGAAAAAACCTTTAAAAATCCAAAATTACGAAAACACCCGTACTGGGCCAAAATTGCACTTCTATAGATGAATTGTACTCTATTGCAGTGACTTACACGGAAGAGCTCCATGTCCATGTCAGACACGTTTTTACATTGACACATGCAAGATTCATGGCAGACGCGTACCGATGAATATATTTGCTGTTGAACGTTTTTTTATTTTTCTAAATATGAATCCTTACATATCCTTTCAATGATATTTGTGTTTGTGCTTATGGTATTTGGTTCTCATGCTTTATATGATTTGGAGATTAGTGGTTTATATGAAAATTGAGATCATATGATTTGTTATTATGAATCTTGAGGTTATATCACGCGCTGTGTAACGCCCCGCTCCCTGTCGGTGCTGCTACAACTGAAACTAGAATGTGTAGGTCCCGCATGTGCCAGTGAAGTTAATGTGGAGCAGTGCAGAAAGTAAGGAGATACTCTAAAGGAATAGTTAAGAACAGTAAAACAGGTAACACAGTACTGAACATGAAAGAGATAAGTAAAAGCTACACTATTGTTGAAACATAAATGGAACATGTACCTGCCGCTAAGTCAAGGATCAACAGTCCTGAACTGGAAGTCTGACTCCTCTCAAGGTCATGTACCGAAAACTCCAACTTCTCAGTGCTCAGACACCTTTATATGATCCTGTGCGTCATACCTAGTGGACAACAGAGGTCGCACCACGCTCAATTGAGTAGACAATATCTAAACAAGAGACAAGAAAGGTCAAGGTGCACAAAAAGAGATGCAACAACAACAAATATGATAATACTGAACACAGAAGTAACATGTCATGATGATTAACAACAAACCCACACGACAGAAAAGTAAGGAGGTACAAAAGGCGATATGACAGCAGTTAAGAAGGTACAGAAAGGAAACATGTTATGATGACTAAAATGAGTACTACTGAAAAGATGGTACTTACTAAAGTGAACCAATTCTAAGCTGTGATTTATGAGAGAGAGTATAGTAAGCAACGGCTAGACCCTTTTGAGATTACACGGGTCCTACCCTGGCCGAGTCCGAAAGAAGAAAGTACTGTACTGTTAAGAGCTGTAAAACTGTGAGCTGTGATGGGGCTCCAAGACCCATCAAGATGGCCGTCCCTGTCTGCCCCAGGACTCTAGGACCCATCTGAAGTGATAGATGCCCCCTCCAGAATATCTAGGAAGCCGAAGACAGGTACCGGCCGCTCCCACACTCCCCATTCATAAGTTTTTCCAAACCCGGTGAGTCAAGCTGAGGTAATCATTTTATTAGTTATTGTGTCGTGATGTTCAATATTGATTAAACTACATAGTCAAGGGAGATTCGAGATCCACTGCAATAGTAATAGTCCACCTCAAATCCTGTCATGCATGCAATAGTAACCTGTCATGTCATGCTAGTTCCATCTCAAATCTTGCCATGCATGCAATAGTAACCTGTCATATCATGATTGTTCCACCTCAAATACTCTAGCTAATCAGTACAAGTGCTATCTCAAGTAACAATCCAAGACTACGCAATTTAACACAATATTAAACTTAATGGTACTAGTAAACTTAAGAGACAACATGAAAATGAAACCGACATGTGATAAAATAGCATGGATGTTTCTCATGGCAAGATGTTCCAAGTAAACCATACCAGAACCCAAAACACCAAGCGAGGAAACCATCCGAGCCCAACATAACCCAGGGACCCAAGACAACATGCAAAGGAAACTACCAAACTTTACAATAAGCAAAGAGCTCAAACAGTAAGTAAATAATCCAGCTACAACCCACATCCGGTAAGGAGATCCAGCCACAATCCAACCATCCAAGAACCCCAAAACAACAATAAGGGTTTCAGCCAAATCCAACAAGCAACAGAAAAGCCAACCACTACTCAACAACCAACATGGAGCCTAAAGTCGCAAGCAAGGGGAACCAACGAACCCCACAATAGCAAGGAAACCCCAAACCCGCAATCAAGAGAACTCATCGTACCTCAAAACGGCAAGGGGGCCCATACCGCAAGTAGAAGAAGCCACCAACTCCATCATCAAGCGAGGAAGCCCAGAACAGCAAGGAAACTCCCGATCTCAACAACAACAAGCAAGAGAAGAGAGCCCAACCCGTAAGCAAGAAAGACCCAAACCCCAACAACAAGCGAAGGAATCTAAATTGGAGTATAGGTGATAGAGTCTAGCCGAAGTCGAAGTCGAAGCCGAAGAACCAAGATATTTAAGATCCAAAGCCCTCAGTCAGCAAGAAACATTGAAACCACAAGCGAGGGGGCCACCGCACTCTATTAGCAAGGAACACCGAAACCTATAAGCAAAGAGGTCAGTCGAACTCAGTTAAAGCAAGAAATGGGCAACCCGCAAGCAAGGGGGAGATCAAACCTCAACGACAACCCAAAACAACAAGACCCCCAGCCGAACTCAACGACAGCAGGAAACAATAAGCCGCAAGCAACAGCCAATAAGGAGCCACAGAGCGCAACCAAGAGGGGGCCGCAGCAGTAAGGAACCACCAATCCAGGCAAGAGGGGAGCCGAAGCACCACGATTTCAGCAAGCAAGGGACAACCCGCGACCAAGGACATCGAGCAGAGGGGCCACGAACACAAGCAAGGAGCCAGCCGCAAGCAAGGAGGAGAAGAGGGGAGGGGTGACTTATAGAAGGCGGAGGAGTGAGGTGGAGAGGACGGAGAGGATGAGAGGACGGGTGGGGACTCGTCGCGTCAAAAGGAGGATGGATGGGACACATCGAGGTGACGAGGGCGACAGAAGTTCCATCGAGGGTCCCACATGATGCGCGTGGGAAAGAGAGAGGGAGAGAGGGTCACGACGCTTCGTCGAAGCCCACGAGGGCTTTGTTCGCTGCTGCGAGTGTGTGAGGGCAAGAGGGGAAAGGGACGCGATCGAAGCCCTCTTGGGCTTGGGTGCTGCGGGAAATGAGAGAGAGGGTGAAAGGGGAAGTGGAGCCCGTGGGCTTGGGCTTGAGCGGGCCACGAAAAGAAACAAAAAAGGAAAAAAAAAGAGGAAAAGAGAGGGGGCCGTTACATGCTGTTTAATTCTCAAGTCTATGTACGCATGACAACAAGACGCCTGTAACCCAAACAAACAACCACATACGAACACATGCACTTTAATGTTGCATGTTGGCAACATATTTGTATCCTAGATTTCCTAAGATTTTTATTATCTTCATAGCTGTGTTTTGATGTGTCCATGCCCCATGTTGTTTTCTTAAATCATAGGAGATTGCATCATCTTAAGTAACCTCTCCACTTACCTTCCAATATTGCACTAAACTGAGAGGTATATTCACCATCTCTCAAAATAATTAAATAAAATAACAAAGTGTCTTACTGTGCTATTTTTCCTTATTCTTATTCCGAGTGTACTTATTCTTATTCCGAGTGTACTTCCTAAATGAAAAGGTAGCCTGCCAGGTCAGGCTAAAGTTCATGTAACTAGAATACATTTTGTATCGTAGCATGAGTGACTACCATTTTGGTGTTGAATTCTTTATTGTTTGCAAGTATACTTATCTGTGATATTGTATGGGCTTCTGTTCTTCGGTTATCGACATGAAGCAATTTCTCGTGTAAATTAATTAGCAATTGTGGACGGGGGAGATATATTAATGTCCCCCCCCCCCCCCCCCCCCCCCCCCCCCCCCCCGGGGGGGGGGGGGGATGGGGGGGGTCCCCCTTTCCTTTAATATTTACCTTTTCCAGGGGGGGGGGGGGATCTGCAGATAAGAGAGACTGTTGCCCTGTCCCCCTTTCCTTTAATATTTACCTTTTCCAGGTTATAACTAGGTTCGAGTCTTTTTGTCAAGTCTAAGCTGTCTTCACAACTTGTTTTCCTTCATTCAGTGAAAGGAAATTACAGAAGGTGTGGCCATGGCGAAGCTTTATTGAAAACAGCTATTCAGAAATGTCGAACAAGGAATATCCAGCGGGTCTGCCTTCACGTCGACCCCACAAGAATTCCTGCTGTCTCCCTATATACAAAGCTAGGCTTCCAAGTCGATGAATTTGTTGAATCCTATTATTCTTCCGATAGGAATGCTTACAGAATGTACTTGGATTTCACTAACTAAAAACATAAACTTTATTGTCTGTAATATGCTTCGTTTAATGCCCTATTTTACAGCAGGCATGCTTGTGATTCAGTCATCTTATGAGCTGAGATTGGGCTCTGTCTGTGATGTATATTTTCTGAATATTTTGCTTTGAAAACGTATCATTTAATTTGAGTTCCACTGTTTAAACTCTTGATCTTTTGCATAAATTATTCCTATTCTTGTCTTGAAATAGTATAGGTATTGTGGTATCTTACTGGCATTACTGGCATGCATTTTAGTAAAAGCCTGTGCTTGCTAATGATTCGCACAATGTCACTATGAAGAATATCTCAATTGGGAGAGCAGCATGACAAGTTTTCAAGAATGGAGAATACCTGGGAACTAATTTGTTCACCCTGTTTGTTGTTTTTAGCCCTGTTAAAGCTTTGCGCCAAAATGTTTATTGTTCATCCGAGGCTGTAAATTACAGACAAGACCTATCTTTTCCTGCCACGGCGAATCCATGAAACATTGGATCACACTATGTATCTCTTATTTCTTGTAAGAAAAATGTATTTCTTATTTTCTTCTAAGAAGATATATGATGTTGATTTTAATTTAGTTGATTCATAATTTTGCAAACATCTGGAAGTGCCGATAGGATTATATTTGAATTGACATGCCATGTTCGAATGCTGATTTTCTATATTGAATTCCATGGTCTGATGTTGTAATGTCAGTAATGTTCTTGAAAATAAATTAGGGTCCGTTGATTCAGCTTACAATTCAACAAGATTAGCAAATTGTGGAGTACAACTCTTTGCGAAGATCATAATAGGTCTCAAAATTTCTAAATTCTTATAGCGTTCGCATGTTTTTTTAAATCTACACCAAATGTCCTCAATTTTTGATAGATGTCTTCATTAAATAATAATAATGATCAAGTATTCTTTTATTAATGTTTTATAAACCAGGATGCATGAAACGCTATAATGCAATTTCTCAACTTTATTTCACGTGCAAACGCACTGTAAATCTGAAACACAATGCTGCAATAGGGTTTGGATCCTTATAGGATCCGACCCGGGGTCGGATCCATTACCACCAAACTAAAATACGACCTTTTACTTACAAAACTCAAAAGAACACAGCAATGATATATGCAGCCCCGCATTCGGCTCCTCTCGTTGCCAAATTTAACATCAATATCGAAGCTTTTCCATGTTCTACGACTTCGGCTGTCCTTAAAATCTCATCGTCTCTATCTTCAGATTCATCGAAGCAGAGGAACTGTGGCGCTCTTCGCTGCAGCGAAAAAGACAGCGCCCATGACCTATTCGATGTAAGTCCCCAATCACATTTCATCATCCCGTCTCTCTTATTTGCTGTAATTTTCAACTGATGTAATCGAATTATAATAAGTTTATGTGGTTGGAGCTGCGTAATTGAAAACCCAATTTCTGATCTGTGCTCCATTTTGTTGGTTGCGTTTTAAAGTTAAGGTAAAACTGGAGTTTGTTCTTGATTCCCAGGCTTTGGAAACTCCAAAATGAATGAGAAATACATCGTTTGGGTTTCGTAAACATGCATTTTAGCCTCTTAACCCTGAAAAAACCATCTAATGCGAGGATTGAGAAACTAACCACCATTGCCAGACTAGGTGAGGAGTTAACTGAAATGGTTCTGCTCATAATATTGCTGCAATTTTAATTCTCTTTTGGGGGCATCAGTAATTAGTGAAAGGTAATTTTGTGATGTTTTGTACTGTTACTAAGATGAATAATTTTGGCAATGAGGTGCTATGCTTTGATGGTATGCATTTACTACCTGCAAATGTTTATAGTCTATCGATATGCCATTTGTATACTGGTATAATAGGGCATCTGTACTGATTTAGAGTAAGATATCAATGGGAATAATATTGGGTCATTATAACTCATATACTGGTCTATATAGGTCGTTATTTGTCATTATAATGTTTCTTACTGATTGGTATACCGTGAGCTTCTCTAAATGATATGTCTGCTTTATGCACGATATCTTGACAAATGTATTGGTGAATATAAGCAACATATTGGTGAGAAAGTGTTGGTATAAAAAAGTTAAGAATTTTTTTTAAAAATCAAATAAGTTTCATTTTGGAATTCTGTTTAATTAAAAATATAAATTAAATTTATAATAATTTTATAAAAATAATAATGTAAAAAAGATGACACTTAACCAACTTGGGCCATGCGCGCTAATGTGTGGCAGCCTCTCATTGGCCACCAGAGTCCTCCATTAAGCCCTTTTATAAATTACTTTTCTGGCTTATGAATAGAGCCTTTGACTACAATTGCTTGGAATATGGATCACGGTATTCTCTTTTCTGAACTCTCATTCTTTTGTGTCTTGAGATATATGTTTAGGCTTCTTTTTAAATCTCTTGATGGAGCTCCAAAGGAAAAACTCTTCTTTCATCTTGGCTCATCAAAACCAGAGGGTGAATCTTATATCTTTTTAAGCCATTATTCTCTCTTATGGATTATTTTTGCTTCTTTTTGATACGCCTATGTGGGAGAGTCCCCAAAACCGAGGGTCCCGAGCCCGACTCGAGGACGGAAACCCGACGAAGAAGGCGCGGCGCGATCAATGAGGCCCGCGAGAAATCTCAAACCCGAACCGTCCATGGTTCGACACGCTCGTAACCGGCCCACGATCACCAGGGGAAACCACCCCCCTGGAGCACGATGCCTTAATGTCCATTAAGAGGCCCCGCAATCGGCTCCCCCATGACGCAGGCAGGCGCCATCGTGGGGACGGATCTCGGGGGCGTAAGTGGGGGTGGACGGCGTGACGGCGTGGATAGGGGGGCAATCGTGGCGAAGACCCTATAAAAGGACCGGAGGGACAACGGAGCAAGGGATCGAATCCCAGATACCCAAATCTGAGGTATTCCATCAACGACTTTGGTTTTCCGCCATTTCTCTCCCTTCCCCTGCTCGCACCAGGGGTCAGTGTATCGATCTCCTCTCGAGTCGTACCTACCCCACCGAGCACTCCTCAGACCCTGATCTAATTTAGGCATTGGAGGGGATTCGGCCGAAACCAAGGTCCGGCCACCCTGACGAGTTTCTCGTCTGTTTAGGAAGAAGCCGACTGAGGCGCCGAGGTTACCCCTCAGCGCCCGACGACCACCCTCGCGGCTAGCGGGTGTGGCAACCAAAGACCGAGCTCCAAGCGAAGCGCCGAGGCTACCCCTCGTCGCACGTCCAACCGAGGTCGAGCCCATCGAACAGAGCCGAGGCCTCCCCGCAGCTCCGCTTCAGCCAAGAATCGACGCTCGACCTCGACTCCATCTCCGACTCACGCTGAGTGCACCCGTGCTTGGCGTGTCCAAGGGATCCCAACCGACCCCTTGACCACGTTGACCGATTAGTCGTCGGTCAACGATTCAGTGGTTAGAAAACACCCGTAAACATCTGGCGCCGTCTGTGGGAACGAGCTAACACCCACATAAAGTAACCACACCGACAATGACACGACTCCATCCTCCGCGTCGAAGGGCGGACATGACCCCGGCGTCGGTCATCGGCCCCCACCGCGGTCAGCGGGAAGGGACCATGATTCCCCGGCGGACGCTCCAGGTTGGGACTCCGAGGCGGCCTCGGCCCGACCGCGCGGTCGACTATGATACAGAGACCGGGGCCTCCCGCTTCCCCCCCAGTCAGCGGGTCGGGGATAGCGAGGGAGAGGCCATGGTCGGACGACACACTAGTGGTGTCCGTGGTCATCGACACGTCCATGGTGCGGCGGCTGCTGGTCGATACTGGCAGCTCGTGCGACATCCTCTTCATGTCGACTTTGGAGAGGATGGGATTGTGAGACGAGGACCTGGAGCCATGCTCCGGGTCCGTGGTAGGCTTCACGGGTCACTCCACGCCCATCGTTGGGGCGATCCATCTCCCAGTGACGCTCGGGGAACCTCCCGACTCGGTGACCATGGCAATGGAGTTTGTGGTACTGAGGATCGGGTCGGCTTACAATGGGATCATCGGCCGCCCGCTCCTCAATGCTATCGGCGCGGTGGTCTCGACCCTCCGTCGAACGATCAGGTTTCAGACCCCGAGGGGGATTGGACAAGTCGACGGTGACGCAGGAAAGCTGAAGATCTGCTACCAGCTGGCAGAGGAGAAGCCCCTCGAACAGCCCGACGATCTGATGACCTCGCTTGACTTGAGGCGCGGGCCAAGACCCGCTCCCGGGGAGGAGCAGGAGCAGATCCCGGTCACGAACGTCGAAGGAAGGTTCGTCTCCATCGGATCGGGACTGGACCCTGACCTGAAGAGCAGGCTAATCGAGTGTTTGGAAGCCAACCTTGACATCTTCGCATGGTCACCCGATGACATGAGCGGCGTTGACCCCCGGGTAATAGTGCACCGGTTGAATGCCGACCCCAATTTCAAACCGGTCAGACAGAAGAAGCGAAATCTAGGAAGCGAAAAGATGAGGGCCGCCTCCGAGGAGGTGGAGCGTCTTCTCGACGCCGGCTTTATACGAGAAGTCTGGTACCCGGAGTGGTTGTCCAACGTCGTGATGGTCAAAAAGCCCAACGGAAAGTGGCGTATGTGCATGGATTTCAGCGATCTTAATAAGGCTTGCCCCAAAGACAGCTACACATTGCCTCGCATCGACCACCTCGTGGACAACGCCTAAGGGTATGAGATGCTCAGCTTCATGGACGCCTACTCTGGATACAATCAAGTCCAGATGGACACTCGGGACGAGGAGATGACGGCCTTTACAATGGATCGGGGGACCTTCTGCTACAAGAAGATGCCCTTTGGGCTGAAGAACGCGGGGGCTACCTACCAAAGGATGGT
The DNA here is from genome assembly GCA_030789695.1 of Scilla litardierei. Lineage (NCBI taxonomy): Eukaryota > Viridiplantae > Streptophyta > Magnoliopsida > Asparagales > Asparagaceae > Scilla > Scilla litardierei. Next base: position 43,555,635 of record CM061138.1, on the reverse strand, counting down.
CAACAAGGTGTTCGACTCCCAGATAGGAAGGAACCTGGAGGTCTACGTCGACGACATGCTGGTCAAATCGAAGGAGCCAGGTGATCACATCGCGGACCTCAGAGAAACCTTTGAGCGATTGCGAAAGCACAACATCTGACTCAACCCCACGAAATGCACGTTCGGGGTGAGGTCTGGTAAGTTCCTGGGTTTCATGATCACCAATCACGGCATTGAGGTCAACCCCGACAAGATCGAGGCGTTGATTAACATGCGGGAGCCGACTACAATTAAAGAGCTGCAGAGGTTGAATGGACGCATCGCCGTTCTAGGGCGGTTTCTGTCCAAATCGGTGGAGAAATCCCTCCCATTCTTCAAGACCCTGATGAAAGCCATCGCCGAGCCTGCCGACAAAAGGAAGACGATACCGTGGGACGAGGAGTGCTCCCGAGCGTTTGTCGAACTCAAGGAATGCCTTAGAAGTCCACCACTCCTCTCTAAACCACTGGAGGGGGAGTCATTGAGCCTCTACCTAGCGTGCACGGGAGAGGCGGTGAGCTCGGTGCTGGTAAGGGAGGACGAGGGGATACAAAGGCCGGTGTATTACACCAGTCGAGTCCTGAAGGACGCGGAGGGGTGGTACACCGCTATGGAAAAGCTAGTCTACGCCCTCGTTCTCTCGGCCCGTTGACTTCGGCCATACTTCCAAGCCCACACTATAGTGGTCCTTACCGACTCCCAACAGGAACAGAACCTCAATAGATTCGATCAGATGGGGAGAATGCTGAATTGGGGAGTGGAACTGAGCGAGTTCGACCTTCGATTCAAGCCTCGCACCGCCATAAAAGGACAAGCCTTGGCAAACTTCGTCGTCGAATGTACCATAGAAGGAGGGAACCCCTCTGAGGGAGGGGGATCGGCTACGGTAACCACCCAACCCTTGTCCTTCCTTTCAACTGACATCGTTCCTGCTGGCCACACAGGAGACCACGACACGTGGATAGTCCATGTTGACGGTTCAGCAACCCGGTCAGGAAACGGGGCCGGGATCGTGATTCGCTCTCCCAAAGGAAGTGTCGTCGAGTACGCGCTTCGGTTCGAGTTCCCGGCTACCAACAATGTGACAGAGTACGAGGCCGCGATAAACGGTTTGAGGCTGGCCCGGGAACTCGGGGCTGATTCCGTGTGTCTCCTCAGCGACTCGAAGCTCGTCATCAACCAACTGCAGGGAAATTACGAGGCGCGAGAGGAGGCGATGCAGAGCTACCTGGCCATGGCCAAGACCGTCATGTCCAAATTCAGGAAGACTGAGACCCTCCACCTCCCACGATCGGAGAACACACGCGCAGATGCCCTGTCCAAACTGGCTTCCTCCTCGACCTAGGAGCTAGGTCGCACCATCTATGTGGAGAACCTCCAATTCTCCAGCACGGAGGAAAAAGAGGTGATGACGATCGATGGAGACCCCACCTGGATGGATCCGATCGTTCGGTACCTCTCCCATGGGAAAGTGCCAGCGGACTTGGACGAACGCCGAACCCTGGAGAGAAAGGCTCTCCGGTACATGATCCATGAAGGGGCACTCTACAAGAGGCGCTGGACCAAGCCGGACATCCTCCCATACCTCAAGTGCCTCGGACCTCAGGAGGCAGACTACGTCCTCCGGGAGGTACACAAGGGGATCTGCGGAAATCACCACGGAGGCAAGACGATCGCCCAGAAGATCTTGAGGCAAGGGTATTACTGGCCGACCTTAGTCCACGACGCAACAGAATACATCCAAAGGTGCCAGGAATGCCAGAGGTTCGCCAAACTCGGCTCAACCCCCCATCGGAACTCGTTCCGATTGTCAGCCCCGTGCCTTTCGCGAAATGGGGGCTCGACATCCTCGGACCGTTTACTTCAGGTCGAGGACAGAGGAAGTACCTGATCGTGGCGATGGACTACTTCGCCAAGTGGATCGAAGCCGAACCCCTTGCTTCAATCACATGGAAGAAGGCGAAGAGTTTCGTATGGAACTCCATAATCTCCAGGTTTGGGATTCCTCGAGCCATCGTCACGGACAACGGGAAGCAATTCGACTCTGCGGGGTCAAGGGCTTCTGTGCAGAGTGGAAGATCAAGCTCCTCTTCGCCTCAGTAGCACATCCCCAGACCAACGGGATGGCAGAGGCCGCCTGTCACGCCCCGCTTCCCATTGTACTTGGGAGCGAGGACGCGACGAAGGTCCGCATGTGCTTAAAGCAAGAAGGAGGTACTTTTTCTTTTCTCTCCTCCTTGGTTTAAGCACATTACGCGTCTGTGTGATAACATCCTGCAGATTCTTGCATGCGACTCAAACAACACAGATAAATATTTATTACAATCTCAAGTCTCAGAATTGTTACAACAATGAATGAAATAAAAGAGGGTCATAGAGCCCATACAAGTATTGAGAAAAAGACAACAAATACAAAGATGATGTGTAGGCACATCGCTTCTCAGCGAAGGAACTTGGCGGCAAGGTACTCCTGGTCAACCTGCTTAGTCTCTAGGCAGACTCCTCTGCAAACCTGTCTAATACCTGACGTATATTTCACAAAACAAGGAAATATACGTCAGCGAGGGTCGCTCGGCAAGATTTAAAAGATAAAAGTAACTTGACCCTCGGCAAGGTTTTCGAAAAGGTTTCATGGCAATGCGAGTAACAATATTGAATTTACATTAGTTAAAGCATGGCATCATGAGGAATATGTGAGCACTGACAAGTGTAGTGTGCAAAGCAGTGAGCAGGCGAAATGTAGTGCAAAAAGTAACGAACATGGCAATGTGTAATGTGCACAGCGATAAGCATGGTAAGTGTGTGTACAGCAATAAGCGTGGTAAGTGTGTGTACAGCAATAACATGGCAAGCGTGGTGTGTACATCAGTAAACATGGCAGGTGTGGTGTGTACAGCAATGAGCTTAGTGTGTACAGCAATAGGCATGATATTAGTACACAAACAAGACAAGAGTAACCAACAGAGTACGCAAACCTCAATTGTAACAATCGGATTAAAAGACCGTGACAATCAGTCAAGTGTGCCTAGTGAAAAGCCCAATGTCTGAGGGGGAAAAGTGACCAGCATCACACCCAAGCCAACGGGAGCTACCCGTGGCTCTCTACTCACCGACCCGGCCAGGTGTCGGTCAAGTTCACCACGAGAGTGCAATCCAGCATTCCAGCCTCTACTACATTGAACTACCCCACCCAAGTGTACCGTTGGAACACGAGCCAGCCTAATTCATATTACAAGCACGAGTTTGTCAACTCACATGACATCACGATTTCACTATTTCGCCTCTTGGGCGCACGAATCCATAAGTTCACGATTTCAAGTATTCCATCAATCCGTCAATATGTTCCATTAACATCCATTCAATTATATGTGTACGAGCATATTAAGTTTTCGGCATGCATTATAGTAGGACACAATAATAATGTAACATCACTTTAAAACATGCGGGAAGAATGCACACTTGCATATCAGAAAGTCACAGGTCCAAGCAATTAAAAGCAAGACATGTAAAAAGTGCACTTGCTTATCATTGTACTTCAGCTTAAGCAATTTAACTGGAATAGTTATAACATAAGTAAAAACATACTTGCCTGTCTAACACGATTTCGGGTGTCCAGGTGGTCGTCACAGAGCGCGTGTTAATCTGCGATATCAAATTTAACCATGAGGTTATAACCTATTAACTTTAGCTCAAGAATGATACTCAGTTTCTAATTCAGGTACTGCAACTCAGCTATAACCAGACTAACTCATATGTAACATCCTAGCTAATATATGAAAAAGGGGTTGCCATTTATAAAAGTAGTTAGCTGACGAAGTAATCTTAAACCTCACTACTCTGCCTATTATTACATTGTTTATTAGTACACCGATTATTAACCTATGTATCTACGTTCTGATAACAGGGTCACATATATCTAGCCTTATCACAACTAAATATTAACTAACAAGACAAATTTTATAAAATTGGGTATACAGACTCGTACGTTAACTGTCCAACGTCAGCAATATAAGAACTAACCTTGCTAATATTAATATCATAACATAATATAATAAGTTAAGCTTTACCTCACAATCCCATCCCCAGTCACTTCTACCCCCTTCTTTCCTCCGTTTGCAAGGAGCTCAACCGGGGAGCTGATCGGTGGGGTGACAAGTGGCAGCGACTCGACGGCTCCGGCAGCGGCAGGGCTCCGGCAGCGGCGGATCAGGGATGGATGTGGCGGGTTAGGAGAGGGAGGATGACAGGTCGGCGGGGAGGAGCAGGGCGGCGGTTTTCTGGGAGAATCCGGCGGCAGTTCAGGGCTCCTCAGGCGGCAAGGTGGAGGCGTAAGGAGATCCGACGGGGGGGGGGGGTCCGATCCGGTTGTGGCGGTAGGACTCCCGGCGGGTTCGGCGGCGCACACAAGAGGTCGGGGTGGGGGATCTGGCTGCGATGGAAGGAGTCACCGGTGAGGGGGCGGATCGGGTGGCGGCCGTGGGTTGCGAGGTGGGGGAGGAGATCGGGGAGATTGCATTGGTCTGTGGGGTTGCTGATGCCCGGAGGCGGCGAGGGCTGGAAGGCTCTGTTCTGAACAGAGGAAATGATAGGAGACAGGGGAGGAGATCGGACTCGGGTTGTGTGGCGCTTGAAGGGGCGGCTGGGTGTTGTGCGGGCATGGAATTGAGCTAGGGGCGGAGGTGCGAAGGCGATGTGGGGGAGAAGACGACGGTGAGATGCGGGAAGTCGAGGCTCGGGGCGAGGTCGACAGGAGCACCGTAGATTGGCCGTCGGCGGGAGGGTTCTGGGTTTGCGACGAGGAAGCCGTGCGGCTCGTCGAAGTGGGTCGGGGTTGTGTTTGTTTGGGTCGCCGCCGGAGAGAGGGTTGGCGGCGTTCTTGCAGATGAGAGGGCGAGGCGAGATGAGGAGGCGCCGCCTCGTGTGGATGAGGGGAGCGGTTAGGTCACGAAAGATAGGTGCCTTGGTTGTTTTCTTATTGATGTCTAGGGTTTAGGTTTAGCACGAGATGGCCTGAGGTTTGGGTTCGAATATTAGTATGCCGGGCAAAGGAAAATAACCTGGGTTCTCTTGAGTTGTATATAGGGTAGGTTTCAACTGGTTGTAGTAGGGTAGGTTTTAACTGGTTGTAGTAGGGTAGGTTGCTGTAGGGTAGCCCTGTGATTGTTTTGGCTTTGGGTTGGATTGCGTGAAACTGTGAAAGCCAGTAGAGAAGTCCTCTTGGTTGCCTTTGTAGGGAAAGTTAGAGGAAGAAGGAACGTGGAGAGAGTGGTCACGTGGGGATAGGGTTCGTTGCTCAGTTGAAGAAAAGTGGGAAGGAAATGGTATGGCTAAATCAAGGGGTTCGGTTCCCAACGGAAGGAGAGAAAAGATACGAAATGGTTTGTTTTTTTAAAAGGGGTTGGTTAGGGGAAATTTAGAACTAATCTTATTAAGGAAAGTTTTGATAAGGAAACATTAATGGGGAGTAAATTTGGGGTCAATAATGTTAATCAATTTAATTATAGATTTAAATAGGTTTTCTTAGGAAACTATTCAAAACATTTGAATCTTCAAAAGTTTGAATTATTTAAAATGATTATAAGAAGAGGTATTTCATAGTAGGTGCAAAATAATAATAATAAAAGCTAATAAAAATAGTGTTAAGGTTAATAATATTAATAACTAACACGTATAAGGTTAGAAGCTGGTACAGGCACGGAGACAGAAACGTCTAACAAAGGATATGGAGAAAAAAAAATACACGAGAGAAAATACAGATAACGTAACGATAAAAACCGGTCGTTACACCGCCAACAAGTGCATCATAGAGTCCCTCCGCAAGAAAGTGGAGGATGCCGAAGGGAGTTGGCCGGAAGAGCTCCCGGGGATACTCTGGTCATACCGAACGACCCACAAGCAGGCCACGTGAGAAACCCCCTTCATGCTCGCTTACGGCGCCGAGGCGGTGGTGCTGGTCGAAGTGGGCGAGGAATCCCTCCGTTTAAAGCATTTCGACGAGGAGAGGAACTCGGAAGGCTTGAAGCTCGGCTTAGAGCTCCTAGGCGAGCGACTGGAGTAGGCCTTGGCCACAATTATCTGCCAGAAGCAGAAGGTGGCTCGCTACTATAATTCCCGAGTTAAGAGGAGGAGCTTTCGCCAAGGGGATTTGGTCCTCAGAAAAGCTGCCCTCAGCCCGGAAATCACTCGAAAAGGAAAGCTGGCGGCTAAGTGGAAGGACCCCACAAGGTCATCGAGGTCCTCGGACCCGCGACTTACCGACTAGCTAATTCGGAGGGAAAGATCCTCACCCATACTTGGAACGCCGAGCACCTGCGCAAATATTATCAATGAGATCACCCACAAATGTATCTCTTTTCTTCCATCCATCTGAATAAACTCACTCGAGCCTATTCACCTTCGTATTTTACGACCGGGAGGAGCTCACTCAGGACGATGGACACCTCGCGGGGTGTGCACTCGAGCAGAGGCTCATAAGGCTAGGGAATAGACTCCAAGCAAGTTGGCTCCCCAACCGGCCGACAGCTCGGGGGCCAACCCCCCTCGGTCGGCCAGGGGTGTGGATCGATCGTCTGGCTGGGGGCAGCTTCCCCAGCGGGTTGGTCCGTCGGTCTGCCGTCAGACTGTGAGTAGACCTCCCAGCAAGCTGATCGACACCAACCGGCCGTAAGGCTGGGGGCGACTCCCCCAGCGGGTCGGATAACCGACCGGCCGTAAGGCTAGGGGTAACTCCCCTAGCAGGTCGGACCAGAGGTCAGCCTCAGCAGTCGGCCTCATCGGTTAGTCGCAGGACACGGGGTCGCACCCTTGACAGACTGACCAACCGAACCGACTGTAAGGCCGGTGACAACTCCCCCGGCATATTGGCACGCCGGTCGGGACGTGAGCCTGGGGGATAGCGTCCCCCAGCCAGCCGACCGGCCAAAACACGCTGCAAGGATGAGGGGCAATATCCCCGGCAGGATAACTACCTCATCGCCAGCAGATCCCAAAAGCAAGCAGTCGCAGGCAGAAAAAGGAGACTTTATTTCTAAATAAAAAGAGGAGGGATGGAGTGTTACACAACAATACAATAACCAAGCGACAAGGTCAAATCCTCACTCGTCTCCGCCGGGAGCCCCCTCAGGGCCGTTGGCAGGTTGCACACGAGGTCCGTCCAGTGTCCCTCCCTCGCCGTCGGGGTACACCCGGAGCTCCTCGAAATTGATACCCGAGAGTGGAAACCTCTTCTGGATCTCAGATTTGCAGCGGGCGAACCCCTTCTCGTACGCTTCGGACATAGCCGTGGCTACGAAAGAAAGGGCGTACTCTTCCACAGCGTCCTGGGCAATCTGAGCGGGGTTCACGGCCTCCAGCTCTCGGATCCGATCTTCGAAGATGGTAACCCGGCGCTGATGCTCTGCCCGCTCCACCTCGGTCTCTTTGGATCTCGCGTTAAGCTGGACTAGAAGAGCTTTCTCCCTCTCCTCCGCCGCCTCCAGCAGGCTAGAAAGCTCCGGAGAGTCGGCCGCAACGACGGGGCAGGGCCCACCCCAGCTTCGGCGTCCGCCTCGGCGGCCTCCATGAGTTCGGCAATCCGGTCCTCAGCCTTGGACTTCCCAACCAAAGCCAAGGCTCTCTCCAGATCTAATTTCTCCAAAGCAGAGGAGAGCTCAGTTACCCGGGTCTCCAGGGACTTGACGCGCGCCTCGGCCAGCATGCTGGCCTCGCCCTCGCCCCCCACGGCCTCGGCGGTCCGCGCCGCATCGGCCTTAGCCTGATAAAGGGCCTCGAATTGGCGCCTCATGGAAAGCCCCACAGAGGACAACTGCACCAAGAGACGAGGATGAAATAAAGGCTGCTACCAGGAACGAGGTATGCGATAATGCCTCACCTGTTGACCCGCCTGAACCACGAAGGCGGCTAGACGACCGTCTTTGACCCCATCCAACGCAACTTGGTCTGGAGGAAGGCAGCAGTTCTCAGCCAGCCGCGCCGCCACTCCGCAGTCGGTGAAAACCGACTCCCCCGGCCCCACTGGGAAGCGAGGTTGAAGAAGACCCTCAACCGACTGAGGTAAATCGACGGGGACCGAACTGAACGCTCACAGGTACCGCTCGTAAACCTCAGGGAGAGGGTTCTGTGGCGGCAACAAGGGCCCGGCCCACGGCCCAAATGACCTCAACTGAGGAAGATGGGGCCCGACCATCAGACAATGGAACACCAGCATCACTGACTTGGGCACGTGCCTTCTTCGAGGCACTCGGCAGGAGGGAGGATGGGGCTTGCCCCCTCGCTTTTTTGGAACCTGCACCGGGAGGCGGCTGTTTCTTTCGGACCTCTAATACGTGATCCTGCCTTCGCGGAGCGAGCTCGGGGACCGTGGCTGGTGAAGGGATCAGAGAAGAGCTGGGAGCAAATCCACCTGTGCAAGGGAACAGAGGAATGGATCAGAACTGGCCGGGATAGCCCTTACATCAACGCCTCCAGGCGGCGGAGGTCAGCAAGACTCACCAAGAAGCCAAGTGGTCTTCCACAAGCTAAGATCGTCGAAGAGAACATCGATTCTCCGGTCCTCCGCAGGGATCGCCAGAAGGGTCTTCACCGCCTTAAGCTCGGCATCGGTTGGGTCGCCTAACCCAAGAGCCAGCGTGCTGACGGTGCTCCATTGGGTCGGGAAATCTACGTCCGACGGGAAGACGACGAAGACGTATTCACCCTTCCAGAGCTTCAAGGAGCTCGGCAGCCCCAGCACCAGGCTCATCTTTGGGCGAGCACTGATATAAATCCAGGCCCCCGACTGATGATGGCTCAGACGATAGAATTGGGCGAAGAGTCGGAGGGAGGGGGCCACCTCCTTCAGTACGCAGAGAACAACGAACCCGACGATTAGCCCGATGGCGTTGGGGCAGAATTGGCATGAGGCCGCCCTATGAGCTCGCAGAAATTCGGCGATGAAAGGGTGGAGAGGAAACCGAAGCCCGAACCGAAAACACTTTTCATACACCCTGACCTCGCGCGGACCGGGGAAGCAGACCCGCTCGTCGGATTCAGGAGCCCGGGCGGAGTATGGAGGAAGAAGATAGCCGGTGCGCATACCCCCGATGGAAGTGGCGCAAACGGACGAAGAATGCCCCAGAACCTCGAGGGCACCCCTGAAAGCACGCCCCCATGGCGACGGATCGATGAAACCGACCCGCAGGCCGGGTTGGGATCGCCGACGGTCTCTGGGCGACCCGAACCAGTGGCGGAGGATGACGACATGAGGTGGAGCTTGAACAGAATTTGGATCGATGAGAAGAAAAAGGAAAATGTGGGGAGACGACGATTGATAAAGCCGGCTCGGTAGACGTCGACCCCCCTTTTACCTCTCTTTTTTTCTCAAGACGACCCCCCCGCACGACGGGGATGAACGCACGGGGGCACGTGGCAACATCGTGGAGCCGGCGGCGCTTCGAAGCCCACACCTAAAGGGATTTGAACGGGCCGCCTCATGATGGCCTTCATTTAATGAACCGGCCTCGACTGGCACGCCTGTCAAAATCAGCAGGAGTCACATCGGCCGAGCCGAGCCAACTAGAGGGGATCGACACGATCGATGGGGGCAATTTATACGCCTATGCGGGAGAGTCCCCAAAACCGAGGTTCCCGAGCCCGACTCGAGGACGGAAGGCCCATGAAGAAGGCGCGGCCCGATCAATGAGGCCCGCGAGAAATCTCAAACCCGAACCGTCCATGGTTCGACACGCTCGTAACAGGCCCACGATCACCTGGGGAAACCACCCCCGGAGCACGAGGCCTTAATGTCCATTAAGGGGCCCCGCAATCGGCTCCCCTATGACGCAGGCAGGCGCCATCGTGGGGACGGATCTCGGGGGCGTAAGTGGGGGCGGACGGCGTGACGGCGTGGATGGGGGGCAATCGTGGCGAAGTCCCTACAAAAGGACCGGAGGGACAACGGAGCAAGTGATCGAATCCTGAGTATCCAAATCTGAGGTATTCCATCAACGACTTTGGTTTTCCGTCATTTCTCTCCCTTCCCCTGCTCACGCCAGTGGTCAGTGTATCGATCTCCTCTCGAGTCGTACCTACCCCGCCGAGCACTCCTCAGACCCTGATCTGACTTAGGCATCGGAGGGGATTCGGTCGAAACCATGGTCCGGCCACCCTGACGAGTTTCTCGTCTATTTAGGAAGACGCCGACCGAGGCGTCGAGGCTACCCCTCAGCGCCCGACGACCACCCTCGCGGCTAGCGGGTGTGGCAACCAAAGACCGAGCTCCAAGCGAAGCGCCGAGGCTACCCCTTGTCGCACGTCCAACCGAGGCCGAGCCCATCGAACAGAGCCGAGGCCTCCCCTCAGCTCCGCTTCAGCCAAGGATCGACGCTCGACCTCGACTCCATCTCCGACTCACGCTGAGTGCACGCGTGCTTGGCGTGTCCAAGGGATCTCAACCGATCCCTTGACCACGTTGACCGATCAGTCGTCAGTCAACGATTCAGTGGTGAGAAAACACCCGTAAACACTTTTTAAATCTATAATATTTTTATGACTTAACTAGCAACAAAAAACTACGACCAATACATCACATTCAATCGCTCCAATGACAAATTGAAGATTAAGGTATATTTGAAGAACTTCTCTTTAATTTCTAATAAAATTCTTGTTTTTTGTAATCTCTAATTATTTTTTACGAATAATAAACAATTAATTTGGGTATTAAATTTCTTAAAGAAATTAAATAATTTAAAATTATCTAATTTTGCTGGTTTATAATTGTTATATTGTTATGAAATATTAATTTAGTAGTAATTTTATTTACATTTACTAAGCATAGTAGAAAATAATGATTTCAAACTATAGCTTTACTACACGATGAATCATATTGAAGTCACATGACTTGATAGTAAAAGATCTAGAAATTTCTGATCAGAGTATAGTCACTTTATGATTCCAATTATGGCTTGTGAACTCAAGAGACCTGTTTTATTACCTTTTGGCTTCACGTTTCTTGTTTTGTTGTAATAAGTTCCTAGGATGTAATTAGTAGTTATGTCATATCAACTCTAATTATGATTTATTTATGACTAACCTTAATTCATTTCTAATTGGAATAAAATGATTTTTAGTTATAGCTCATCTTCAATTTAGATTTGAAAATTTATATGCATCAAACTTAAATGTCTGCATTTCAAGGCATGAACGTTGAACTTGGACTAATATTGTACATGTACTTATGAACACCATAAACTACTATCTTCATGTAGACATGAATTTTGAACTATCAAATTGACGCTACAGATAAGAAATTGTGGATTAATATTTGCATATACAGAACAATGGAATAATGCAACATATGAAATAATGGACTTATGAACTCTGTGATTCATTTTTCTTGAAGTATAATCTATTATACATTTGACAACGATTTTTGAATCCAAGGCCTGACTAGGACAAGCTGACTAGGACAAACTGGTTGATAAAAGACGGTCTGGATTTAATCTTGCTGAATCGATGGTTGAGATTAAACTTTGAGATGAAGGGTTTGTATTTTGAAGATAGCTTTTCTTGGAAAACAGCCCTTGAGTGTGGGTCCCACTTGGCTGGAGGCACAACATGCGTTTACAACATGGGGGAGAGCAACAGGTTTTTGGGAAGAGCAACAGATTGTTGGGGAGAGCAAAATTGGCTCTTGCTCTTTCCCAAAACATGAGGAGAGCAACAAGTAACCGCATCCCCTGGGAAAGCAAGTAAACATGAACAGAAGTTCTCAAAGCTCTCCACGGTGCCGAGAAGCAAGTGAACCGCATCCCCTACGAAACGCCGAGAAAAAAAGATCTCCAAGCTCTCCACGGCGCTACCCATCGTCGCGATTTATGAATTCGAACCAGAATCGAAGCATTCTCAGCTGCTTAAGCGGGCTGCAACGGGCCCACCACGGCCTTACCTCACAATCGGGCGAGAAAATTCGTTTGAGCACCGATTCTACTCCTTAGGGTTTAGGTTTCTAGGGTTCCTCATGTTCCATCGATGGACGGAGAGACGACATACAACGCCGGGATCGTGGGGACCATCGATCTTCTCCATCGACAGCCGTATTCCGATTCCAATATGACGGATCGCGTCCAACTGCTCCCGTGCTCGATCAAGCACCAGGTTGGTCCATCCCTACCTCCCGCTCAATTTCCACCTAATCTAGCTTACTTTGTATCCCTAATTGTGTTATTTTGCCGAATTAGAGATTGTGGTTGATGGTTAGTGTAAAGGAAGCATTTTTCAGGGGGATGAATTTGCTTGGGGCCACTGTTCCGATTCCTGAAGGCTATACGGGTGTGTTTGGTAAATTTTTTCATCTTTGTTGCTTTATTTTACATGTAATCGCAGATGTTATTTCAAATGGCAAATACTGGACATATCTGTGCATAACGAGGGACCATATATTCTGTCTTTAAAGTATCTATGTATGGGTTACCCATAAGCACTGAAACCAAAAGTAGTCTCCATCATTGCTATGTATATAAGTAAGGGATATGCAATATATCTGTATATAAGTACTGGAATTTCATAGGTTGTCTACGTTGCAACATTGATAAGGCTGTGATGGATGAGTCTGTATAAATGTATTAAGTTTTAGGTGAAGTTAACTGGGCCGCAAGTCATTTCTTTTCCAGTAACCGGGCATTTGCTGGGGATATTTGATGTCCTTTGTATTGATTATTAACTTCATGAAATGAGCTGCGACCCAAATTTAAAGAACCATTTCCTTCTGTTTTCACCTCTTTATTCATAGGGAGAAGTTTAATCAGCCAATATTCCACTTCAATAACATCGCTGGACAAGTGGCGCCGGTGAGTGCCAAAACTCTTTTTTGCTGAAGATGTATTAATCTTCTTGCATCAAATATTCTTGCCATTGAGAAACTGTATAAATCTTCTTGCCAGAATCTTTCAAAATGTGCACGTCAAACTTTTTGAATTGGGAACACAAAAATTTCAATTACATCTATGTGTTTTTTGTTTTCTTGCTGGTTTTTATAAATGTTTCTTCGATTATTATTTGGTACTAGATTTTGGTTAAAACAACTCTTTTTTGTGTAGTTCTTGAAACTAAAATGTTGGACCGATACTTCACGCTTTTGTCGATGCAAAGCTTAATGCACTTTGTGAGAACCTCAATTATGTTGTGCCTAAAGAAGGAATTGAGGAGGAGGAGGTCAAGGTAGAGGTTATGGGTCATCGAAACTAACCCATAATTATCATCGTTCGAAACTGAGGAGGCATTATCGTTGTTCGAAACTGAGGAAGTAAATTGTTCGATGTTATATGTAGCAGCTGGATTTTAAGCAGAAGCCATGGGACCAGATGGGGAGCTTCATGTTGCAGACGTTCCATTCGTTGGAGCTCGATTGGGATTGATTCCCAATTGAGTTTGGATTTGTGTGGCTAACTGCAGATTGATTTTAGACATTTGCAGGTTGCATTACTTGGAAACTTATTATTCATTGTACCTTTTGTTTAGTAATTTGGGGGTTATGATCCGTGTCTTGGCATTGCTTATTTGTTTTTGTATTGGAAATTGCCAGAGATGGTTAGCTTTGGAGTATATGACTTTATGCAGCTGTTTTTGAAATTATGAATTATGAATCTCTTATGTTTCTACTAATGTTCATGCTCTGGCTTTGGTTATGGTTATGGTATGAATTTTCGATGCTTGAAGTAAATACCACATGTACAATGATTTAAGACAAGGTGCATGTTGAGTTCACCATATTTAGTTGCAAAGAGAACAATGCTGTCAAACAATTCTCTACATTGTATTAGAGCATTCTTTAACTTGCAGTTTGTTCAATCTCCATCTGAAGTAGCAAAGCATTGCGTTCATACATCTTGCGCTGATCTTAACTCCTTGCTTGAGGCCAGCAAATGCAAAGAGAAGAACTAAAATTTTGAAGTGACCTAAAATTTTAAATTTTGATGATGAACTAAAATTTTTGGGAAATTTAAATTTAAATTTTTGGGGGAAACTAAATATTTGGGGAAACTAAAATTTTAAATTTTAGGGGAACTAAATTTGGATGTAACCAACTTTTGTGGGAATTAAAAAATTTTAGGATAACTAAATTTTAGTTTGAATGTGTTTAAAAATTTTGTTGGGGAATATTTGAAGGTGGCTGTAAATTTTTTCCACAGGGACTTTCTATGTGGTTGAATTTTGGGCGTATGATAGTTTGAATAAGGCTGCAAAATTTGTTTGGGATATAGAATTTGAATGAGTTGAATGTTTTTGGGGGAATATTCTTGGGGAACATTGAAGGCGTGGATGCCAAATTTGTTGTTCGACGCCGAATTTATTGTTCTGCGCCGAAGGTGCCTGTGTTGCTAAATATTTTTACGCTAATTTATTGTTCTATTAAATTTTGGCTGTGGAAATATTTTTTTGGGGAACACAGTTTTCGCGTGGAAAAATCTTAAATGAACCGTGCCCGCGGGCACGGGTTATGACTAGTACATATATAAAGTATTTCTAGAGTTTTAGATATGAAAATTCATATCTATTGTAATCTTTAAGAATTACAAATTTAATCGTTCATTACATCATTGCATTGAATTATTCTTAATTTAATTGTTTATTATGATTATTAGTTTGCAAACAAAAGATCATGTTATGTCAATTGTTTGAGTCGTAAATGTCATCTGTAAAATTATATAGTATTAGGTATGAATAGATGAAAAGTATCCTCTCCTCATGCGGGCCAATCTTTGGATTGAAATTTATTTTAGAAATTTCTACCAATTTGCAATAATCTACAATTGAAACAAATATGATCTTTGTCATTGGTATTGCCAAAACCTGTCACGCATTACTTCCTAAAATAAGTGGAGAGCAGAACGGAAGGCCCCCAACGTGTTTAAATCAAAGGAAATAATGGTATATATATATGTATATATATAACTTTTCCCTTGATTTATATGTGTCTACTGTAAAAATAAAACCACACAGGTTCTATATGCAAATTATTTAATAAGCCACATAAATAGAAAAATAACGTTTAAAACATCCCAATCTGCATAACCAATCTGCATAAATAAACGTTTCTCCAAAATTGGGAGTCTATTATTACATCTTAAGTCTTTTAAATGAAAAGAACTATAAGTCTGATACAAAATGTGACCAAAAATCTATTAGCCACAAGTATAAAGACCTATCCAAGCAAATCCTGTCAGTAATCTTGCTCCTCTCTAGATACATGATCATATGACTCACCACATACATGTCCTCAGAATTTGACCAACATCCACAAAACAAACATGAATGTCATCAGCGATGTAAATCTTGATAGGTTCCCATCGAAAACTAAATGAATAATATAATGATGAAAATAAAAGCATATATAAATCAAACCTCACAGAAATAAATAGGAAATCTCATGCAACTGAATGATGACATAATAAATCACGTGTACAATAAAAATAAAGTAAATAGACCAATGTCACTAATGTGATGTTAAGTGTAGACCGTTGTCTCTAAACTATGATGCGATATATAAAAATCTAGTCTAACTGCGTGACTCATGTCTGAGGGTACAATATGCGATTTGAGTGTTCCGTCCATTTGGAACATCGATCAACATCATAGACTATTTTACATGTTACTCATGTTGTAACCTTCAATCTACCTCCATGGGCCAAATCTTTCCCACAGAACTAGGATCTAGACTGATAACGTGGATCATCCTTCCCCACAGTTCCAATCCATGCATCAACTGTGGGTCCTGAACAATTAAAAAAAATTCAATAATACCTTCCTGTTACCTCCTTACGAGTAACGATCTTTCAGAGACCCTCGTCGCTCCAGCACCATCACGACAATGAGTTATCCCATTCCCATGTGTTATGTGTCTCAATTTACAATAATTTTTAAAGCATATGATTTTCAACATGTATTCTCTTTTTTATTCTCTTTTTTATTCAGCTTATCTCAAATTCTATTCTCATCATCACGTCATGAATTATTTTTCTCATGCAAGGAAAATTAAATACCAAGAACGAGTCATCATCGCATGTAAACATAACTTAAATGTAAACTAATATGTATCATCAAAGCATGCAGAAATAAAGCGACAACTACAAGTCTAAACACCATAATATTTCACCAAAATGAAGCCTCAACAGGAGCAACAAAAGTTTACAATTTGCCTTAAGAGAGTTTCTAGAAATTTTGAAACTGAAAATAATTAGTAAGTGGCTGCAAGGGAAAAACAATCGCTGCGGTAAGGGGGTTCGACACGCAACAGAGGCTGTGGCTAGCGAGGGGTGTCAGCATCCAAAGGGAAGAGGGTTCACGACCAGGCTGGGGAGGGCTATAGTAGGGGTACAACGTCTTAGCAGTGTCGCAGGTTACAGCCTGCAAAAGCTGTGGCTTTGTTGTAGCAATAGAACACAGAGCCGCAGGGTGCGACCCTGCTCCTGCAGCCATTGGAGCCACACCGACTGCCAGATTTAGCCGCCAGTGGTCACGACATTAGGGTGCTGTCGGCCATAGGGCCGAGGGGCCAGTGCATGGGAAAACCCCGAATTGGGAAGTGGTTTTAGGTGTGTACAACCTTGATCTCATTAGGGTTTTATGGTTTGAATCTAGAGTCATGTCCAAAACACATCTAAACAATGAAAATCTTCAAAATTCAATCTTGCAACATGTCTATGTTTAATCGTACCAAATTGAAACTGAAATTTACAATATAAAATTGAAATTGCAAAGAAGAAGAAAATTGGAAACCTTCAACATAATCTATAAAAATTTCTAACCATCTAAATCTTTAAACTGAAAATTAAAATCAAACAAAACTGTAAAATTAATGGGAAAAACTTTGGAACCTACTTGGATTTTTCGTGATTCGACGAACGGTATGAAATCCTCTTCTTCTTCTCTTGAAAAATCCGAAGGTTTTGAGAAAGAGGAAGAGCGACAGCTAGGGGTGGACAAAAGATTAGGGTATGTATTTAGCTATATTTAAAGGGTAGAGTTCTTATTGTGTAGTGTGGGTTTTGGGTATTAGGATTAGGATTAGGATTATGTTTTAGGATTTAGATTTAGGGTTTGAATTAGGATTTCTTTTAGTATTTGATCAGAATTTTAAATTCTTAGTTTAAGATAATGTTTTTAATTTATTTGTTTATTATTTATTTACTATTTATTTATTTATTGTATATTCCTAATCCTTTTACATTAAGGGTTTTAATTAAATACAATTATTATTATATCTTTTTATTAGATGAGTTTTAATTAATTAAAATTAAAATAATCACATCAAAATTCATGAGAAAATTTAATAATTTTTTAAAATAATGAGAATAAAAAAATACATCAAAATCTACTAAAGAAAAATAGTATAAAGTGTCATGGACCGTTACAAATTAATCCCTGAGAAAAAAATTCTGTAACTGAAATTTTCAATTACGAAGCCTCGAATAAATAGAAATACCCTTCATGCATCTCAGCTTCGTGCTCCCAAGTAGGCTACCGGGTGAATCTCTCTTCACATAACTCTCTCCAAGATGATCTCACTCTTCCTAAGAGTCTTCTTTCTTCGATCTAAGATCTTCACTAACTACTGCTCGTAGGTCAAGTTCAGTCATATTGATATATCTGAGTAGTCCACCATATGATTCGGATCACCCATGCACTGTCGCAACTGTAAGATGTGGTATATGTCATTCACTCCCTCCAATGAAGACGGTAATGCAAGGCGATAGAGCACCTTGCTAACTCGTTTCGATACATCGAACGGTCCATTATACCATGGAACTAAGCTTCCCTCTCATTCCAAAGCAGATTAGTCTTCGATTGACCGAGGTCTTCAAGAACACATGGTCACACAGCTGGAACTCCAAGTGACGACACTTCGAGTCTGTCCAATATTTGTACTAGTCTCGAGCAATCTTTAGCTTGTCTCAGATTGTCCTCATCACATCCACAACCTCCATAATCATTTCTGGCCCAAAAAGCTCTATATTCCCAACTTCATCTCAACTCAAGGGAGATCGACACATCCTCCCATATAATGCTGCAAAATATATGCCAATACCGGACTGATAATTATTGTTATATGCAAACTCCACAAGAGGTAGGTGGTACTTTCACGATCTTTTGAAGTCCAACATACAAGCCCTCAACATCTCTTCCAACATATAAGCCCCAACATGTCTTCTAACATGTTTTTGTTCTTTATCTAAAATTCTAAGTTAATAATAATTTCTTCTGATCTTTCTCATTCATGAAATTGATTTCTCCACTTGGTTTAAGAAAAACCATTTATATATGCTCCATCTAAAAAATACTTCATAATGCTATGATCGAAGTAGCAAAGTGATTTTTAGCAGGTCTTAATAGTTCTCTTCATATAGAAACTTTTTAGAAGTTTGAATCCATGTGTGATCGTAGATAAACATTGTCCCGCGTTTAGCATTATCAACTGATTCCTTGAGAAACTTGAATTGTTTTCAAAATCACGCCGCATCAAATTACAAATATGAGCTACATATACTGTATAAATATTTGGTCATCTTCCGTGACATGTCTAGTTGTGGCCTCAAAGGATGTTTCCTTATCAATGACCAGGTGAACCATATATTCTGCCTCAAATTCTAAAATATCTTGTGACAATATTGGGTACATATATTCAACAATTTACAAGTTTCTTTCCAAACACAATAAGATCACAAGCACATAAACCAAGAGATTTACAACTTTCTTTCCAAACATCGTCCATAACTATACAGTCATATTCATACCACTGGTTTTGGTGCCTTTTAACAATTTTTTCCTCTTGATATGTAAAATCATGTTGCTTGGTAGGCATGAGGCATGTAACCCCTAACATAATTTAATATGTCCATAAAAGCTTTATAGTAGCTGTCAGAATTAGCAACATTAAAGATAAATTCATTTTTGAAAAAAGAAACTTACTATCTTAGAGTGCACATAGTCATTTTGATGCTCTGGATTACATTTTCTAAGAGTTCTTTAGTTTAATAGTTAGTCTGATAAAGCTTTGTCCAGATGGGATGAGCCTAAATCTACTGATATTTGATAGAGTCATCTACTTGCTTTTCCTTGTCTACCTCCAATATCTTCAAATTGTCTTCTCTGACATTGACTTTCCATTCTCATAAATTTTTGAGATCTTTTTGTATTATCTACCCACCATTCTTTATCATCATCATCTTTTATATTTGACTTTTTTGAGCTGGACCAGGCTGTCATAATCATGTTGTCTTTTTTCTTGAATATTCTTGCACTTGCATTTTAAGTTCAACTCTTACTGATGCTGGAATTAATTTACAAGATATAACTTGTTCGTAATGTCTAATAAGATGTTCTCCTTTTCTAATTATTCCACTCGAGTAACTATTCACACAATAATTGCATTTATTCTTGTAATATAAAATGATCAATTTGGTCCAATGTTTATTAATAAAATCTTCACAGCTACTTGATGGGTCTAAAAAGGAACTTTGCCTAGAACAGCTATTGGAAGTAGACGTAGTTCTATAAGATTTACATGTCAAATCATAAGAACTTTTAAATAAGAAATATATTGAAAATTTACAAATGAATTTCTTATCCATAAGATTAGACATAACTGTAAGTAGATATCATATTCTTCCACATGTATATTATTAAAATTAAAGAGAGAAATTTATAAATAGAATTCTAATCTATATGATCGTGAATAGCCGCAAGTGGATATCATACTATAAATTCCTAATTTTAAAAATTACTAAATGATATTTTTGATTTAGACAATTGGACATAATATGCTATTTTGTTTCCAAACTATTAATCATAACAACAGTCAAATTAAAAGAATTTATATACAATGATGTAATGAATAATTAAATTTGTAATCCCAAAAATAACAACACTTAAAATTCATACGTACTATACCTTAAGAAAAATATGAGTCCTAAAGTCTATAAGTCCATTGTTTCAAATGAGCTATATCATTCTACCTTTCTATACGTACAAATGTCAGTCCATAATTCTTCATGTGCAATATCGACCTGATAGTTCAAAGTTCATGTCTGGTATATGTAGATTGCTGTTTACGGTATCCATAGATATAAGTTCAAAGTTCATGCTTAATATATGCACACAAGTATTTTCAATCCACATAAATTTTCAGATCTAAATTAGAGATGAGCTATCATTAAAAAACATTTAAATTCTAAATAATATTGACTTTCATTTAGATTAGTCAAAAAACACGTACTGATTATATTTGTTATGACATAACTAATGGTTCTAATCCTACCGTACAAAATTAATTTAGTATAATGAGGGGCAAAAGCTAAAAGGCCTTTGAATTTAACAAGACATAATTGCAAGCAATAATAACACATCAATTACGGTGAATCTTTTTACAATGAAGTCGTGTGATGTCAATAAGATTATCATATAACTAAGCTTTAATTTGAAACCTATATTATTTACTAAGCTTAGTTGACGCACGTACAAATATTAATAAAATAAGAAATTAATAGTTTTAAAAATATAAAAAAATTGATTATTGAAGTAGCAAAATTAGACGGTTTTAAATTTTCAATTTTTTGGGGAAATTTATGACTTAGCTTAATATTTTAGTATTTTAAAAAATAATTAGACTAATAGAGACGAAGCATTTATAAGAAATTAAATAGAAGATTTTTCAAATAGGTATAGATTTTGGGTTATCTTAAAAGAGATAGAGTCTGATGGATTGATCCTATTATTTTTTGCAGTCAATTAAGTCATAAGAAAGATTACAGATTTTAAGAACAAAAGTAATTTATATGAGGGATCAATGACTTAAAAAAATATTAGTTTTAACCTTTGATTTTGATGAGACAAGAGGATAATATTCTACTCAGAGCATCGTCAATACACGTAACAAGGAGCCTAAACAAGTAAGAGCATCGTCAATACACGTAACAAGGAGCCTAAACAACTAACACGAGAAATGAAGAGAATGAGAGTTTAGACAAGAGAATAATGTGATCCATACCCGATGTAGTTGTAGTCATAGGCTCTATTTATAAACCAAAAAGGGTTTTAACTTATTAAAAAGTTAATTTTTAATTTTTTATTAAAATGAATTCCAAAACAAAAGTCATTTTCTTTTGGGTTTTTCACATATCCGTCCCTTAAATCTTGCGTATTTTGATATCTGTCCCTTAAAAATTCGTATTTGCTCTCAAGTCCCTCAATTATTAAACGTTAAACTTAATAGTCTCTCCATCCTGTATTTTGTTAAAAAGTTAACTGAAATTACATTAATTAATAATTACATAATGATAACAGTTAATTAATTAAGAAATAAACTATAATTAACCATTAACCCACCTAATTGACCCTTAACCCCCGAAAGTCCAGGTGAGGAGGCGCTGCCTCAGGCGAGGAGGAGGGGGAGGAGGCGCCGCGCCTCCTCCAAGAAAGCCCAGTGGAGAAGGAGGAGGAGGCACCTCCTCCTCCTCGTCTGAGGAGGAGGGGGAGGAGGTGCCACTGCCGCCCCTGAAAGCCCAGGGGAGGAGGAGGCGCCTCCCCCAAGAAAGCATAGGGGAGGAGACGATGCCTCCTCCGCCTCCCCCCCCGAAATCCCAGGGGAGGAGGCGGCGCCCCCCTCCTCATCGTCTGAGGAGGTGGAGGAGGCGCCTCCGCCACCCTAGAAAACCCATACCCCCCAACGAAAAGCTCGTTAAGCCCTAACCCTAATAGAATATTCTCATTTCCGTTAGATTTTAACAGAAAGTTAGTGAGAGGGACTATTAAGGTTAAAAGTTTAAGATTTGAGGGACTTGAAAGAAAATATGAATTTTTAAGGGACAGATATCAAAATACGCAAGATTTAAGGCACGGATATGCGAAACACCCGTTTATTTTTTTTAATCAAGGATCTCAACTTTTTCATATACCAACACTCTATCACTGACATATCGATTATATTGTCGAACATACCGGTCAAGATATCATTCACATAGCTGATATATCATTAAGAGGATCTAATGGTATACCCGTTAATATGACACATCAATATTGGCTAACATATAACCAATATATCGGCTACAGTGATTGGTAATTTTCCCATTGATATTTTACCTTAAATTGGTATCATTCACATAGCTGGTACCGTTGCTATATCATTATAGCTGATATATCATTATAGCTGGTACCGTCGGCTACAGTGAATGATAATTTTCCCATACCGGTCAAGATATCATTCACATAGCTGATATATCATTAAGAGGATCTAATGGTATACCCGTTAATATGACACATCAATATTGGCTAACATATCACCAATATATCGGCTACAGTGATTGGTAATTTTCCCATTGATATTTTACCTTAAATTGGTACCGTTGCTCCACCGGCGCTGGTGTACCAGCCAGTATACTAGTGGCATATCAATAGACTTCAAAATTTGCTTGAAAGTGCTACTGCAATTACATGTCAGTGTGTTAGCCTTTATGCATTCTATATCAAAGCTGAATCACATGTCAGTGTATTAGTGCGTTTCCCTTTGGGTCTTCTGTATCAAAGATAGTGATGAAACATAGAAAAACATAACTTTCCCACAGTGTCAATTCCACAGGACCTGTAGTTATGCAACTATATAGAAATCTTCAATACTTTCCACATTTATCTTGAATGATGTCTAGGAGTTGCTAGCAGTAAATGGGTTGTCAAGCGGACTAGGGGCTACATTGAACACCTGATATTTCACCAAACTTTGTAACGTGGTTGCACCATAACTAGAGAAATAGCCACCAATTGTTTCCGTATGCATCTTGCTCCAATTATTCTGTCATTATTCTGTCCGAGAGAACACCCGGTGTTATTGATATATATGATTTGCAATGATGATTTTACGCTGCGTTCTACTTTATAGTTAGTAGTATCCAGGTGTACTCTCTGTTCGCACCCTTCATCTTATGTAAATGGAAAAAGGCATCTAGACATGAGGAGTTCAAAGTGATTTTTAAGTCAGTGCAGGGTGAGAGACATCAGTTATTCTAGTTGGGAAAAAATATGAGGTAGATTTTGCAAGGGCTCCAGACTCCAGTTGGCAATGCATTTGTATTAAGAATGACAATGGTTAAATTTTTTCCCCCATTTATGAAAGGTGATCTTGACTTTTCTATTCTTTCCCTGGCAAACTTTCAAATATGAGAACAATTCATACACCAGGTAAAATACCAACATATTGCTATCTTATAATAGGAATATCTTTTTATTGGCATCTTTTAGCTATACTAGATTGTTACCAGTGCTTCAGTCTTTACAGTTGATATGATTTTCTACTTTAACTTTTTACCTTGCATTAACAGGGGTTCTCGGTGCTTTCTTCAGATATACCATGGGATTCCGACACAATGTGGAGCACATTTGCTGCTTACTTCTTCATTTTGCATATTCCATTGAGTTCTGGTGGACTTTCTATTACTGCTCACATATTGCACCAGTCTGTTCTTGATCCTCTAACAATGGTTTGTAAATGCGCCTTGTTGGTACTGATTTCTATTTATCTTGAAATAAAACTATCATTCTCAAGATGTCTTCTGACCAGCGTTACATTGACAAGAGATGTGTGGGAAGTGTTTCATGTCTAGAAGTCCATGTCATGAAATCTTCTGAAGTTTGATATGTCAAGTTACAGCTATATCTTATAAGCATTCTGAAATATGCATGCCTAAATATGCCTGCACTTGTAAATCTATTCAGCACACGCATGAAGGTCTGAGGTACATAAAGGTTAAAGGAATGGCATGTGTGAGTGCTTTACTTGTAAGTTCTACCGGTGTCATTCTTAGAGGATGTAGAAAATCTAGACTATCAGCTTTAAGAGTCACTGGTGAGGTGAGGCGCCCCTTATGTGGTTTCTGATGCGTTTGGGGATTTTTATGCCCAGGGGCATATTTGTAATTTCAGCAAGTAGAGGGGGAGCCAGCCCTAAGTCCCTTTATTTATAGCCTAGGGCCGGCCCTATTGGGAGTAGGGGTGAGCACGGTTTGCTCAAATCGCCCGAACCGAACCGGACCGAACCAGACTGAGCTAAAAACCGAACCGAACAGCTCTCCATCGGCCTGGTTTGGTCTCAATCGTTGTAAACCGTCACTTATATGGTCTGGTTTGGTTTCACCCTATTTCACCCTGTGCTCACCCCTATTGGGAGTAGGGGTGAGCATGGTTTGCTCAAATCGCCCGAACCGAACCGGACCGAACCAGACCGAGCCAAAAACCGAACCGAACAGCTCTCCATCGGCCTGGTTTGGTCTCAATCGTTGTAAAACGTCACTTATATGGTCTGGTTTGGTTTCACCCTGTCGAAACCGCTTAAACCGAACCGAATCGACTCCTAACATATATTATATATTGTGCTGGAAATCTGTTGGGATTTTAACCCTAGTCCCTAGGAACCCTAGCCTAAGGCCTTTAGACTGAGCGGCGTCGCGCCGGCCCTATTTGGCTATCTGCCCTCTTCAATCTCCAGTCTTCACCCTTCGGAGTTCAGACTGCATTCGTTTTTTCCCGTTTGAGTATCGCTAATTCTTTATGCACTTAACGCATCATATAGCCTTCTTTAACCTGGAGAAGAAAATGCTACGTGCTTAGTTGACAATGAGATAGTGTGGGACGTTTCTATCTGTAGAAACATCAGTGAATTATCATGATCAACGCAATTCAGCATCAAATACTATTTTGATACAACTTCTAGTGATGAATGCACCCTAACTGCTATAAAAAATGAAAATACATGGAACAATAATAACCGCACCTATCGCTGTCGCAGTCACAGTTAGAACTCCTGCAAACGATGCAGTGCCTAATTTTCTCTGGTTTGATAAGGAGCACAGAAATGAAGCCATGTCATGAAATTATTTTAATGGCAAAGTCTATATTTAGCAAAATTGGGTATACGAGGGGATCTTCCGTCATCATATGTCTGAACTGCGGTTCCAAACCGAACCAAACCGCTCCAAGCGGTTTTCGTCGGCTCGGAAACCATCGGTCTGGCGGTCTGGTTTGGTCTGGCCTGTGAGAAACCGCTACTTATACGGTCTGTTTCGGTTTAGGTCCAAAACCGTCGGTTTGAGACCGTGCTCTCCCCTATTTGGGAGGATGCTTGATTTGTTGAGAAAAACCCTTTTAGTTTATTTCTTAGATAATCGGAGCCGCCGGAAAATAGCCGCGAGGATCTTCGCTCGTCACCTGCGACACTGCCGGTGAGGTTGTAGATCGTCACCACCCCCATTGGAT
Source organism: Scilla litardierei (assembly GCA_030789695.1). Classification (NCBI taxonomy): domain Eukaryota; kingdom Viridiplantae; phylum Streptophyta; class Magnoliopsida; order Asparagales; family Asparagaceae; genus Scilla; species Scilla litardierei. Next base: position 43,530,345 of record CM061138.1, on the reverse strand, counting down.
GCGCCCGGACGCGACGAACCCGTGGGCCAAAAATCGCCGGAAATCGCCGGCAGAATCGCCGGAAAATGCCGTCGGCGCCGGCAAGCCGCCATCGGCTCGATCCAGCCAATCCCAAGCCGCAACCGGCGGCTCGAGCCGGCCCCGCCGCGCTGCCGGTCCGAGCCGGTGAACAGTGCGACTTCCCATTTTTTGGGATTTTCGGACGAATTATGGCTGATTTTCTGCATACTTGCCGCATTTTAACGATTCCGGGCCCGTTTGGAGTCGAAATTCAGAACGGAAAGAGCCAGTGGTAGAAGACTCAGCGGCGGTTTCTCTCCCACTCATGCATCAACAGTTCGAGGAGGATGGAACTCGTGGGTGGCATTTTGATTCAGAAGAAGGTGAGGAGACATGCTCTAATACTCGGGAAAGTGCACACGTGGACTTTATGCACCACCTTAAGGACAAGGTGGTTTTCGGGGGTTGAGTGATGATGTGTTTGGGGATTTTTATGCCCAGGGGCAGATTCGTAATTTCAACAATTAGAGGGGAGCCGGCCCTAAGACACTTTATTTATAGCCTAGGGCCGGCCCTATGGGGAGGATGCTTGAATTGTTTAAGAAATCCCTTAGTTAATTTGATAGATAATTTGTCTTAGGACTTTAGTTGGAGATTTAGGCTTTGTTCTCGAATCAAAAGCTAGGAGAAAGCCACCTTCTCGAACAAAAACCCCTCTTTTATTCCACAAAAAGCCCTAATTTCATCAGTTTCCAAGTTGTTTGAATTGTTAGACCAGTGAGAGTGGTTCCAGCACTGCCATGCAGCATTTCTCATAGACTTATTGGTTGCACCTTTGAGTCTGCCTGTTAAATAATGTACTGTCCAGTAGGAGCTTGGCACCGAATCAAATCAGGGTTTTAAGTAGTTTCTTGGATCTGATGGCATTACTGCTATCATTCTGTCTAAATCAGTTAGGAGATGCAAAACACGAAGTGTGCAGCATCTAAAGTGGACTAGGACACAGGTTATCACGCTTGTTGTGTTAGACATGATCACATGGATGGACATCAATTTTAAAAGGTAGAAGCATGCTTTTATCTTAGCTTGTTTGTTTATAATGATCAGGATGTGATTAGACAAAGTTGTGGCATATAAGCTTTTTGCTTTAAAATGAAATTGTGTTCATGAAGATTAATTGTTGTTAACTGTTTTTAAGGGATCCCTTCCCAGCTCTGGTCATGTGAAAGTGCCAGGTGAGAATAATAGTTTGATTCTTAATTAACTCATTCAATCCAGGCAGGATCAGCGCTTGTGCTGCAGACAACAGAGGCGGTTGGGGCTATGGCACTCTTGCGCTACAGCGCAAGGCCGCAGTTCACATTTTCGAATTATATTCGAGGAATGTTCAATTTGGAAAGTCGGAACTGGTTAAAAGCATCTGTTTTGGGCATCGGAGTTCTGATTGCATTGGTTTTGTTCAGTTCTGCCCTTGCTGACAGATTGGTGGGTCCTAAGGTGAGTACAACTTCTTGAAGATAATACCGTCATTTTAAATAGATTTCTTTCCATCAGGTATGTTTGATTTGGTAGTTGAACATATGAACTCTTGTTCACTTGTTAAGTAACTTGAGGTCTATTTTATGCTACCAGAGCTGGAGAACCGATTCAAGGGTTGCTTTTCTTTGCTAATACACCATGGCTTCTTGAATATTGCAGGATGTGAACAATCCCATTTTGAAGGACCTGCTTTTGTACAGCCCCGCCTCTCGAACATCATGCTTCTTAGTCTATTGCCTTGTTTCTCCGCTGCTAGAAGAAGTTGTTTATCGGGGATTTCTTCTGCACTCTCTTGCTTCCAAATCGAAATGGTGGCAAGCCATTATCATTAGTTCATGCATTTTCAGCATAGCGCATTTTTCTGGTGAGAATTCCATCCAGCTCTTCCTCGTTGGCTGTGTTTTTGGCTCAGTGTACTGTTGGACTGGAAATTTGGCTGCGCCGAGTTCACCGTCCATGCGGCCTACAATGCCATCATTTTACTTGCGACTATCATGTCTCAGACGTAGCTGAAACCTTTGAAGGCTAAAAGCCCCTAGAGTGAAAAGAAGCCTTCGAACTGTAATTCAGGAGTAGCGAAAGAAATGATTTCTTCTGCAAGAATGATCTCTTCTTTTTTTTCGTTGAACATGCAGCGAGCTAATTGATCAGGTAGAGAGCATGAAAGCAAAGGTAGAGAGCATGAAAGCAAAGAAAATGCGATGAATACGGTTGTGTATTTCTCAACACTGGAGGCTAAGGATGATTTTCGATTCCTAATGTTTCTACCCATACCCAATAATCTTTTGAAAAATGATCCTGATCAGGTTTGCCTGTGCTGAGCTAATCTAATTGAATTTGTTTTTATAATTGGTTTCTTCTGGATAGGGTCTCATCGCAGAAATATTTATCGGGTCTACGTTTAAATATTTTAAAAATTTAATGGCATTATTAATTTAAAAATAGTTTATTTTTTATACTGTCATATGTTTATTACATCCATATGTTTATTACATCCCATATGGTCTGCCATATTTAGCCCATTGTCATGACGACCCACAGATTATAACTCTTGCATTGAATGAGTCAAACCACATCTTCCTCAAGAAGAGCCATGAATAGTGGACGGTTGCGTGCCATCATGGCCCACTTCAATAGCCATTAATTAGGCAATTCCCCGGGGAAGTTGCTCACATGACGACCCACAGATTATAAGGATTGAATGAGTCAACCACACCTTCCTCATGAAGAACCATGAATAGTGAACGGTTGCACGCCATCATGGCCCCACTTCAATAGCCATTAATTAGTCAATTCCCCCCCGGGAGATAAGGGGGAAGTTACTCGCATGATGTCCATGATCTCCACTACAGTCACTTCATGAGTGGGAAGAGAGAAGACAAAAAGGGTACATAAACACTCCAAAGAACGATGGAGAAAGGAGGTCAGATGCCAACTGGGGCTAAGCACTAAATTACATTCGACATTACTCTTTATTTTTAGCTCTTTATATTTCTTCCACTAGGAACTAACTTGAGCGTCGGAGGAGAATCTGTCGAGCCCCAGCCTCGACCTCCTGACGATTTTCCTATGATGTAGGTCCACGAAGATAGCACAGAGTTAGGCGGCACATGGAGCTCAGTCCTAGCTCTCCACGACACGAGATCCCCTCTCCGTGGTCTCAATTCTCAGCCGACGGAGGGCCCTCTCAGCAAAGACGTCCTCGTCGGTCCACTTTTACTGTTGGGCGGACCCCATCTGTCAACAGTTGGCACTGTCTATGGGAAAAAGAGTCGACATTCCCGTCACTTACCAACACTGACAATGTCGACTCACCCCACGAATCAATGGCCTTAAAGGCTGAGTCTCTCTTAAGGGGGCGGTAGACGTGACTCAGCTCCCGACCGATTGGAGCACATCCAGTTTCAAAGATGTGACCAACCTCCATTTCTTGTTTCCAGGCGACAATCCTAGCTCAAGAAAATGATGATGATCATTGAGGTGGTCCAGAAAATGATGAGATCGTTGAGGTCCAAAATCAAAAAAAGCAACACCACCTTGGCCTTGGCTTAGGGCCTGTTTCTTTTGGTTTGCTTTGGGTTGGGATTTACTGTTATGAATAGTAAATCTTGATGAGAGAGAAGTAGAGTTTTGTGTTTTTTTGGAGGAAAAGGGGTTGAAAAGTGGGGTTGGGATTTGTTTGTGGGTCCCACACTAAAGTAGTGAGTTTCTTTGGTTTAAATGAGATTGATATTATTGGACGAGGAAAGTTGGAAGTGGAAGAAATATTAATAAACTAATATATTTAAAAATAAAATTTAAATTAAAAAAACACAAAAAAAAAACAAAAACTTTTGTGCGCATAGAACAAAAACAAACAGCGCGCGCCGGTGGCTGCCCGCGATTGGCTAATTGTGGACGGGACCCACGGAAGCAAGTGGAAAGGCGTTGTAATTCCCGAAAATTGTGGGGATTGTGCAATCGGGCTCTCCTTTGCTCCACGTCACCAAAATGCTGAGATTTTGCTTTGCCGTTTTTTTCTCGTTTGGAACAAACACATGGAAAGTTGGGTTGGTTTGCTGATGTGGCAAGCAACTTTCACTTTCCCAGTGCAAATCCCAGCAAAGAAACAGCCCCTTAATCAAAGCAGATTGCACAGCTTTGATAGGAGCAGCGCCACAAAGGAGAGCATTGGCTTTCACTGCAAAGCCTTCATGGAGCCATGCAATTTCTAAACTTGTCGAAAAATTATATTTTTTCTATTCCTTCGTGTTACGACCAAAATATAGATCGTATGTGACCTAAATACAACGATCTATATTGCTGCGTCGGAGGCTTGAACTCAGAAGCGGTTGCTTGGAAACAGATCAGATCTTTGAATAAAATTAGGCCTCACAAGATCGGCAACTTCAGATCCGAACAACATCACATGCAAAGCTTTTACCCCGGCGAGTTATGAAGATGACTATTACATCATTTAATGAGCACGACCCTCAGGATTCTCATCAATGAAGGGAGGACTGTTACATCGCGTGATACACACGACTCTTCAATTACTAAATGATGGGTTGACCTCAACCATTAATGATTGTAGCAGACAATCTCTTGGTCTTCTAAATAATGACGACTGTTCGGAAGACGCAGAGACATCATCAATCAACTCCTAGAAAAGAAGCCATTCTCCAACAGAACAAGGGTTCGAAATAATTTTATCCTAAAAGCAAGGTATTATCACAGATACTTGTGCTCTATCTACTCAAAAATATAGTTCGGTATAATCAGATCGGATAATACAAAGTTCACTTTTGACTATACGAGCTTTCTTCGAGTTCAATACTAACTTGAGCGTCGGAGGGGTTTTGGGTCGAACCCAAACCCGACCCACTTTTGACAGGTTCCTTGTGCTACAGATACTTCGGCTAGCCGTAGAATTGATCTCTCCGCTGATCCATCATCGCCCTTAGCTGACGATCGATAAGTTCTTCGCCGCCATTATCATCCGACCACTGTAACCTTGGTCCTCTTATTAGAAATTTAATGGTCGCCGGATTTTCCCCTCAACACTTCGGAAATATGTGAACTTCGTTACTTGTTTCAAGGAAACAAATGGAAGGCGTGATCCAGGGAGCCACCGCCCTTATCGCCAGTCTCGAACCGAGCATGATTGTACGATACTCGGCGTTTATCTATCCGGATGAAAAACAAGGCTCTTAGTCTTCCCAAAGAACAATTTGGTTCCTCCGCTGTGTGAACACAATCAGAGCCGTTCATTGGGTCGGACAGAAGCGGCACAGGGGGCCCGTGCCACGTGCCCGTCGACGATGGTCCCGCGCATGCCTGCCGATAGAGCTCCCCTCTCGTCTGACGAGGTTGATTCGCCTGGTTTGTCCGATGTGGGGGAGATGCAGACCCACGAGTCGAGCTATCTGATCAAGCTTTCCTGTGGTTAGATCGGGCCTCCCTCTCCACCGACAAGCTTGATCCGCTTGACTTGCCCGTCGTAATGGAGATGCAGACCCATTGGCAAGCTCGTTCACGCACGAACCTACGGAGAATTCTACATGCTCGGGCTCTGGGAGCAACTTCATATGCCGGTTTACCTCTCCACGCTTCAGCCCCTGTCGAGTGGATGATGAGATGCGGCTACTTCCAAGTCTGCGTCTTCTTCCGACCAAGTCGACAAAGATCTTTCATCCAAGCTGGAGCCCATCGGCCGAGCTGCCTATACTTCCGTGGGAGCTCCCCCAATCAAACTCCTTTGCCGAGTTTCCTGGTGGAGTTGCCCACGTAGACTTCGGGTCGAGCTTCCCCCGTCCACTCCCGACCGAGTTACGGAAACTCCAATCCCATCCGATCGAGCTAGGGAGCTCCGATCCTTTCCGACTGTTGGGTTGATTTTCTGTTGCTATATGTTGTCATTAGCGGCACTAGATCTGGGGTATACAGGTTGTGGAATCAGAACGGTTTTTGAACAGGTTGAGAGGTCATGTTGTGACATCAGGCATGACATGCGAGATCCAAATGTTGGATCGAATGCAAGAATTCTGTTTCGGTTTGCAGATCTGTTTTGCTGATTTCAGATCTGATTTGTAGCCTAGAAACTCGGGGGTTCTTGAATTGATTGATGGAATATCTGCCTGAGATTTTTTTGTTTCTTGTTACCCGAAATAGATTCTTGAATGCTGGTGGAAATAACCGATTTAAAGAGGGAATCTCGTTAGTTCTTTAATTGATGGGAGGAAATATTTGCTGAGATTCTATAGGACAATTTACCCGAAATAGTCCCTTAATTTATGGGCAAAATATCCGCATAAGATTTGATTGAACTAATTATCTGAAATTGATTAATTGGTTCCTTAATTTTTGGGACTACTTGCCTGAAGTGGTTCCTAGATATGGCAGAAAATCTGCATTAGATTTTATAGAACAGTTTTCCCAAAACAGTTCCTAAATTGATGGAGACCGGCTTATAAGGTGCGCATGCGGATTCTACTAGGGCTATCTGTTTCATGAAGATTGCTGATCAATATCCGGGGACAGAGGCCGACGGCTACACAGGTAGGGATCGAAGCAAGTTTGATCTAGTCGGTTTATGCAAGGGGATCTTGCGGTTTTTACATCTGGGACGGAGGCCGACGGCTATGCACGTAGGGATTGAAGGGAGTTCGATCTTGTCGGTTTATGTAAGGGGATCTTGCGCGCAAGGGGATCTTACGGTGATTATTCCATGGGGTTGATTGGGATCACCAATTGCAGTTTGTGTTAAGGGGGAGTGTGTTCCTTATAATGAAATTGCAATATTAGTGATTGTAATCGTTATTTGATATAGTGGAGTAATCTGATTTTCTGGGCGTGGTCCCGCAGATGTAAGTGTGCACACCGAACTGCGTTACCAAGTTTTTGTATGTCCTTGTGTTTTCCATATATGCTTTCATGGTTTATTTGATTGAATCCTAGGTACTGACATTTACAATTGGTATCAGAGCGGGTCATCCGTGTTGCTTTGTTATCAAAGAGAGTGTGATCTTGGATTATCAGTACGTCAATCATTAATACTCGAGACGGTGCTTCCGTTATTCGACCTCCTTTACTTGTGGGTACAAACTACAATATTGGAAATCAAAGATGCGTGCTTTTATCAAATCCCTTGATGAAAAACCTTGGATAACCGTTGTTGAAGGATGGTCTCCTCCCGTTGAAGTTGATAAAGACAGCAATGAATTCCTCAAGGCAGCAAAGGACCGGAGTCAGATTGAAGAACGTGTGGCTCTCGAAAACTCTAATGCTGTTAATGCTCTGTTTATGGCTGTTGATGAAGAACATTTCAAGCTTATCTCTACGTGTGAATCGGTTAAAGAAGCATGTGACATTCTTCAAACTGTTCATGAAGGAACCAATTCAGTAAGAGTTTCTAAACTTCAAATGCTTGCTTCACAATTTGAAGAATTGAGAATGTGTGATGATGAGACCATTGCTGAATTTAATGGGAAATTGAGAGATATAGCTAATCAGGCTTACCTACTTGGCAAAAAAATACTCAGAGGTGAAGTTGGGTCGTAAAGCTCCAAGATCTCTCCCTGAACGGTTCTCTGCTAAGGTAGTAGCTATTGAGAAAACTAGAGATATCACAACCATGAGACTTGATGACCTAATGGGATCCCTACAGACATATGAGATGAATCAGAAATAGAATAAAAGAGATAAAGGGGTGGCCTTTAAGGTAGATTCAGGGGATGTCTCTAAAGAATTTAATGAACCGGGTATTGATGAAGATATTGTTCTGTTGATAAATAATTTCAGTAGGATGCTTAAGAAGATTAGTAGTAAAGGATAGAATTACAGAACAGGAAATAATGTGCCTCGATCGAGTGATATATCGATGGAAAATCCTTCAACCGAAATTAAAGGTATGATCAGAAGAAGAAAGGAAAAGGAATTCAGTGTAGAGAGTATGAGGGATATGGACATATTCAGACCGAATGTGCAAACACTCTGAAGAAACAAAAAGGGAAGTCTTTGACGAGTAACTAGAGTGAAGATGAGTCAGAGAGCAGTGCTGGAGATGAGGAAATCACTAGTAATCATGTTGCCTTTGCGGCCTCTCTGAAGAAGCAATCTGATTACAACACTGGCAGTCATGTCAGATCTGATGTTACAGCATCAGTCAACAAATCAGACAATATCACATCCAGTGTTACAACATCATCCATGACATCACCAGCTGAATCAGATTCTGAAGTTGACAGTAACGAGGAAGTAAGTGAAGATGTTATATGGGTCGCATACCAGATGATGTTTGAAAAATAGATGCAGATCTGTAGCATTAAAAAGTGTTGAAAGAAGAAAATGGAAGATTGAAAAAAGAAAAGGAGGCAGTCAAGAGCAAATGTCTGAAAGTTAAGGAAAACCTTTGAGAGCTGGAAAGCAACTTCAGTATTATCCTCCTCAGGGCAGAGAAAGCTGAAACAACATTAAACAAGTGGAACTCTGATAAAGCAAAACTGGATGACATTCTGAACATGGGCAAAACTGCAGGAGATCGCAGTGGAGTGGGCTATTATAGAGGATTTAATTATAACATTTCTACTGCAAAAATTATACAAGTCAAAAAGGAACTTGAGAAAATTGATCAGCACAAGGGCTATGATGGTAAGAAGAAGTTAACAAAAACTGTCAAAGGTGAAAGTCCAGTGTGTGGATATTACAGAATTGGTGGTCATTCTGAGAAGAACTGCTTTAGTCGTATGCATCATTTCATGGAGGGAAGAACTGTAAGCTCTCTCGGCAGGAGAGTGAAAAGGCAATGGGTCATGAAGTCTGAATCATATAGCCTGAACATTGCAGCTTCAGAGAAAACACCTCATGTTGTGACTGATGTTGCAACGTTAGATACGACACAGAATGATGTTGCTGTAGATGTTATGACACCAGAATCGACATCTCCTCTCAACAATCAATGCGAGCAACCTGCTACAAATTCGTTTGAATCTTCCTCTAGAATATCAGAGAATTACCTCGTTGCTCTTCTCACTGCTCATCCTCTGCCAGCGCCATCGGATCTTCGCATGTACCCTCTCCAGCACGGAGATCTGCCACCGATCCGTCTTTCACAGCCTATTTACCCATTCCGGCTGACTTCCCCAAATTTTGTCCACTTCTTCGCCGTTTCCACCGCATCCATGTCTCCAAATTTTGACAGGTAGACCGTCGACGCTTCTCTGTAGCATCGTAGAGGTCTTCAACTCACCAGCTACTATTTCGACCTCTCAGAGCTCGACTACTACACTAGATATCGTTCCATGTTTGCAGCCTACTATCAGATGTGAGGTATATTTTTCTTCCTCTAATTCTGTTGTGCCTGAGAATTTATTTGCTAATGAGAGAGACAGTGGAGCCTCTTGATGTGTCTCGGTTGATTTTTTCTGGATTAACTATTAGAGATGTGGACTTGTCTTATACTGGAGGCTAGCTGAAAATTATTAAAGTTATCAATGAGGACACTCTGTTACTGTCGACCACTGAATATGGTCCCCCATCTTCCTCTGTTGTGTTGACTGAGATAGTAATATTGGATGACTCTGATTCTTCAACAACTGTATTTGTTGGTGTTGGTGCACATCAGACAGTTGCTATAGATTCTTCAGATCCACGGGGTTCAAATTTTCAAGATCATGTATATTGGTTGGATCTTCAGATGAAATTGTGTCAGATTATCTTATTAATGAACATGTGGCCCCTGATGATTGTCATGTTACTGCTGATGTTACAACATGGGAGCCAACATCTTAGGACCATTTAGCTGATTCCTCAATCGTCCATGTCATATTGTCATGTATCATGTTGTGACAGAGGACGCAACATGCACTCCCACTCCTCGAGGTGATGCTACAACTACTCCTACTTCTGAGCATCATATATCTGATTCGGTCCCTGTTCCGTCTGATATGTCTGCTGACCTGGAAGTTCTTTATTCTAGTCGTCGTCGTCATAGTTCTGTCAAGCGACATGGTGCTCCGTCTAGCTCTCTAATTCCATCTCCTTCAATGCCGGCTTCTAAGAAAGACAGAGTCGTTCCTGAAGCATTAGCTCCTTCACCGACTCTATTTACTGCTTCTGATGCTTTGCACACGATGTTCTTTTACCAGGCTTGCCAGAATCGTTAGGCACTTATTCAGACAGAGCAGTGGGTGATTCACAATCTAGATGTGATCTTGTCAGATTCTCTTGTTGATGCACGAGTTGCCTCTTCTGACCGTCATGTTGCAGATGATGTTATAACACAGGAGCCGACACTTCAGGACGGTTCAACTGTTTTTTCTACTGCTCATGTTATGGAACATGTTTTGACACAGGGCACAACATCTGTTTTTGCTAGTGAGAGAATTTGATTGCAATTAATCCAGATCAGTTGGAGACTTGCAATCCAGGTGGGCATTCCAATCTTCATCATTCATGCCTTATCACTCAGCTGCTAATGTCTCAGAAACCGAATGAATTGGCTGTCTCTTCTGAGGTGATCGAGATCACTGTTCAGATGATTACTAGTAAGGGGGGTGATCTTTGCTCCGCTGCTGCTGTTTCTACTGCTCCGGATCTAGCTACGACTTCTTGAGGTATCCTTTAACTTACTGTCACGACCCGCTTCCCTAAAATGGAGGCGAGACGTGAAAAGGTCCGCACGAGAGTGGAGCTGTGAAGCCCCAGACCCGATAAGCGTCATTCTAATATAAGCAGGTCCCTGTAACCACAACAGAATAACAATAATAACACAAGGAGAGACTGAAATAAAATCTCACATCTCAAAGATTGTCCAACACGAAAATAAGTCCAACATCCAGAAAAGCCACCAGGCTAAAAGAAAAGAGTCTAAGGCCCAGAACAAGGCCAACAAAAGTACAACGACATAACAAGTATAGGTGCTACGCACCGATAACAAAATAACTGTCTAACAAAAGTAAAACACAACGGAGACACTAGGACTGGTCCCCAGTGTCCACGTACTCCCCGTCAAACACGGGCTCGGGCTCGGCGTCAGTAAACACCTCGTCCTCAACAAGGTACTCAGGCTCGGGATCTAACATGTGTCACCCAAAAGAGTAAAGGGGCACATGTCAGCAAGTCTAAAAGACTTGGACAAGGAAAATGAAAGTAAGGCAACTAGCAACCTAGCAGTTTAGTATGCATGACATGGCAGTTATAACATGAGTGCACAATTAAGACATGGCAAGACAATTTGTACAAGAGAACAACCATCGGGACAAGACAAGACAAGAGTAGCCAAGCTACTATCAATTCCAATCAATTCACTATTCACGTTGTTTTGTAGATGTTTACGCCTTACAGCTGAATGGGTTCACATTCGCTGATTGGCCGCTTAACAACTACCCCACCCAAAGAGTTTACGCCTTACCACTGCAGTTGCTGATCGGGCAGTCTCCCAGTTGATTGGTCGCTTAACTCTTACCCCCAATACCCACACGTAATGGAGCCAGGGTCCCCGCACATGAGCTCAGCAAGTGAGCCGGGGTTGCCCCGCACATGAGCTCGCATTCATAAACATTTGGCGTAGGGGTGCACCTAGCCGGAAACACGCAATTCGGGCATTGGCTATCAACTAACACATGGCCCGCTTCTGGAACACGAGCCAGGAACACAAGCAATGTAGCAAAGCTACGCAATCACTGAATTACACGAAGGATGTAATGACATGACAATTTATTTGCGTACCGGTAATGGAAAGTAAACGTGACACGGTAGTTGTGCAACATGCTAAATGTCGGAACCAGCTTCGTTGTCAAGCTAGTTCCCCAATTTGCGCCTAGGCGAGTATCATTTCGTCGCCTAGCCTCTTTTACGCCTACAACAAGCAAATGGCCTAAAACATGGCCTAAACCCTAAGTGGCAAGTTTCACTTGCCTAGCACCGGGGATGACGACCACTTCGTCACACGGATGCTAATCTACGGGGAAATCGCTGTTTTGGGGGAACAATCAACAAACAACATGAAATATTATTAGGGTTTCATAAAAATATAAATAGGTTATAAAAACAACGGTAGATCGATTTCTTACCGAGAGGAGGCGGAAGAAACACTCCGGGGAACCCTAGGTTCAGATCTGGAAGCAAATGGAGAAGTTTGGGGAATCTAGTGTTTTGGGGGATTTAGGGATTTTGATGGATTTTGATGGAGATTTGGGGAAGATGAGAGGTAGATAGAGTGAATGGATGGTTTGGATGATGGATTTAGGGCTTGGAATGAAGGATTGAAGCTTGGAGGAAGATGGGGGCTCAAAGGGGAAGATTTTAGGGTTTTGGGTCGTGTTGAGGAAGAAGAAAACGTTTGGGTTGGGTTTAAATAGGCTAGGCTGGCGGCTGCCCAGAAATTAGGGTTTTAACACTGGTTAGTCGGTCAAAGAACAACCACTTACCGACTAGTTTGGCAACTAGTCGGTCGGTCGACCAACTCAGACCGACTAAGTGTAAACAGTAACTCCTGAACGAAAATAGGATTTAGAGTTAGTCGGTCCATGAACAAATACTGACCGACTAGTTTAGCATCTAGTCGGTCGATGAACGTTCTTAGACCGACTAAGAGTGAACAGTATGATACCAAAAATAAAATGATGAGTTAGTCGGTTCAAGAAGCATTGCCGACCGACTAGTTTACAACCTAGTCGGTCAACCAACCTTCTTAGACCGACTAACGATAAATAGTAGCTCCCTAAGAAATTTAGATAGCCCACTAGTCGGTCCAAGAAGGATTGCCGACCGACTGGATCGTCATCTAGTCGGTCGGTGCCCCTTCTTATACCGGCTAATGAGCACAAAAAGTTCCGATATGGAGCGCGGGGCCCCGGGATCGATTCCTAAGACTCCTAGGCTTGATCTAATAGTTAGATATGACCGTTATGAAGTCCGTCACGAGTGACACACTTTGAAATCGACGATCCTAAGGAAGAAACGAGAAAATACGACGAATCGATCGAAAATGAAAACTACGGAGACGAAAACCACGCATGAGGAGAAAATTCACCAAAACATATATTATATTATATTAAATCCAGATACATGAAAAGCAGTCGTTACATCCTTCCCAACTTAAGAAAAATTCCGTCCTCGGAATTTTCAAATACTCACGAGTCCGGAAACAAAAGTGGGAAACGCTCTCGCATCTCATCTTCATTCTCCCAAGTAGACTCTCCAGGTGAGCCGTGTCGCCACATCACCCTCACAAGATTGACAATCTTGTTCCGAAGCGATTTCTGACGCCTGTCCAGAATCTGCACTGGATGCTGGTCATACGTCAAATCGGGGCGAATGGTAATCTCCGAAAAATCCACCGCATGAGACGGATCGCTAATGTATCGACGAAGCTGCGACACATGGAAAACATTGTGAACTCCTTCCAAAGACGGCGGCAAGGCCAAGCGATAAGCTACCTCGCCAACCCTCTCCAAAACGTCAAATGGTCCAATGTATCGCGGGCTCAACTTCCCACGCTTCCCAAAACGAATCACACCGCGATTCGGGGAAATCTTCAAGAACACATGGTCGTCCGGCTGAAACTCCAAAGGACAACGTTTAGCATCCGCCCAATGCTTAAAACGGTCCTGAGCAATTCTCAACCTCTCCCGAATATTCCTGACGATCTCCACGGCCTCCACGATCATCTCGGGTCCCAACAACTCCCGATCACCAACGTCATCCCAACTCAATGGCGATCGACATTTCCTCCCATAAAGAGCGGCGAAAGGCGCCATGCCAATACTCGCCTGGAAGCTGTTGTTGTAAGAGAACTCTACCAGATGTAGATGGTCCTCCCACGAACCCTTGAAATCCAACATGCACGCCCTCAGCATGTCTTCCAAAATCTGAATCGTCCTCTCGGACTGGCCATCCGTCTGCGGATGGTACGCCGTGCTGAAACTCAGACGCGTACCCAAGCTCTTCTGTAAACTCTGTCAGAACTGAGATGTGAATCTCGTGTCTCTGTCAGACACGATACTCACGGGGACTCCATGAAGTCGCACAACCTCCTGCACGATTCACGTTACATCACTATCCACACCAGGAAAAAGGAAATAAAACGGAGAGTAAAAGAATTTTACCTCCATATATCTCCTCGCTAGCGCCTCAGTGGACTGTCCCACTCGGAACGGAATGAAGTGCACAGATTTGGTCAATCGATCCACGATCACCCAAATCACGTCATTCTGCTTCGGACTCCGAGGTAGTCCAGTCACGAAATCCATAGTGATGTGTTGCCATTTCCACTCCGGAATCGGAAGCGGTTGTAGCAATCCGGCCGTACGCTGATGCTCCGCCTTCACTTGCTGGCAAACCAAGCACTTGGCTACACTCCGAGCCACGCTCCTCTTCATACCATGCCACCAATAATTCAGACGAAGATCCTGGTACATCTTGGTGCCACCAGGATGCACAGAATACGGCAAACTATGTGCCTCCACCATCAGCTCCTCTCTGATATCCCCAGCTGGCACACACAACCTGGCTCCAAACCTCAGCGAGCCATCCTCATGAACCAAAAAGTCAGTCCGCAGACCGGCTTCCACCTGCTCCCGAATCTTCACCAGCTTCGGATCCTCAGCCTGGCCAGCCTTAATCCGATCCACGATCGTCGACTGTACCTGCATGTACATCAACAAAGAAGCCTCCCCGGGAAGAACAATCTCCACGCCAGACTCGTAAAAATCCTGCTGCAATCTCCACTGCGAGGTCAACATCATTACCGCGGGAAGCCTACTCAAAGCATCTGGAACCACATTCACCTTGCCAGGGTGAAACTGCAAATCAATCTCATAATCCGCCATAAGCTCCAACCATCGACGCTGTCGCATGTTGAGCTCCTTCTGAGTGAAAATATACTTCAAGCTTTTGTGATCGGTGAAAATCTTCACTTTCTCACTCAGCAAGAAGTGCCTCCAAATCTTAAGAGCAAACACAACGGCAGCCAACTCCAAATCATGCGTCGGGTAATTCTTCGCATGAACCTTAAGCTGACGAGACGCATACGCCACAACATGTCCATGCTGATGCAACACACAACCGAGACCCTTGCCAGAAGCATCGCAAAAGATCTCGAATCCACCGCTGCGATCAGGCACAACAAGAACAGGGGCAGTCGTCAACCTCTCCTTCAGAACACCAAAAGCACTCTCACAATCACCCGACCAAACAAAAGCAACATCCTTCCGCGTCAACCTGGTCATCGGCTCAGCAATACGAGAAAAGTCCTTAATGAATCGCCGATAATAACCAGCAAGTCCAAGGAAACTCCGAATCTCAGACGCAGACGACGGAACAGGCCACTCCCTGATGGCCCGAACCTTCTCGGGATCCACTGAAATACCATCTCCAGTCACCACATGCCCGAGAAAAGCAACTCGATCCAGCCAAAACTCGCACTTCGAAAACTTAGCATACACACGATGCTTCCTCAAGATCTCCAACACCGTCCTTAAGTGCGAGGCATGCTCTTCCTCCGACTTCGAATAAATCAGAATGTCGTCAATAAAGATAACGACAAACTTATCCAAAAAGTCGTAGAAAATCAGGTTCATCAGATTCATGAAAACTGCGGGCGCGTTAGTTACGCCAAAAGGCATAACCACGAACTCATAGTGTCCATACTTCGTCCTGAACGCTGTCTTCGGAACATCATCCTTCTTCACCTTCAACTGATGGTAACCACTCCTCAAATCCAATTTAGAAAACACCCTCGAACCTCCAAGCTGATCAAAAATATCATCAATGCGAGGCAACGGGTATTTATTCTTAATGGTCACCGCATTCAATCTCCGATAGTCCACGCACATGCGACGCGAACCATCCTTCTTCTTAACCAGCAACACCGGTGCTCCCCACGGAGACACACTAGGGTTAATGTAACCCTTCTGCAAAAGCTCATTCAACTGCTTCCGCAACTCTTCTAATTCAGCAGGTGCCATACGATACGGCGCCTTCGAAATCGGCTGCGCACCTGGAACGAGGTCAATAGAAAATTCCAGAGCTCGATCAGGCGGCAAACCAGACATCTCCTTGGGGAAGACGTCGCCAAAATCTCGCACCACAGCTGGCCACTCCAGCTCCATCTGCATAGCCACAGCCTCCACCGGCCTGGCCCGAAACCTGACAGGACCAAGCGAACTGCTACCACGACTGAACTCAAATACTGGATGTCCGGGAATCTCGAACACCACCTTCTTCCGTTGACAGTCGATCGTAGCATAGAAGCTCGCAAGCCAGTCCATTCCAAGAACTGCATCATAGTTGATGATGTCGTGGACAATGAAATCAGCGAAAAGCTCATGTCCACAGACCACCAACGAGCAAGAATTGCAACCACGATGCACCGAGACCACGCTATTCCCTGTAACGATATTCCAACTCTTTGGAAGAGGGGACGTCGACAAGGAATGCCTCTCCACGAAGCTCCGAGAAATAATGCACATCGACGCACCAGAGTCAAAGAGGACTCGTGCAGGAAATGTGCACACCAAAACCACACCTAATCAATCAATTAACAATCAAACCCTATTCTAGCAAACAACCATGTTCAAGCAAACAACATAATATAACAATCAAAACCAGCTAGGAAAGTAACAGCTAGATTGAGGATTACCTGCGATAACCTCATCCACAGCCTCGCTCTCCGCAGCGGTCATCAGAAAAGCCTGCCTCCTCGGCGGAACAGCCTGCCGAAAAGCCTGCCCCTGCGGAACAAGAGCCGCTCCACGTCCAGCAGGAACAGACGCTCGCTGCTGCAACGGCTGAGCTGCGACAGGAGCCCTCCGCAGCTGATTCGCATGCCGACAATCTCTCACGACATGGGAGGCATCACCGCAAACCAGACACTGGCCCAGAAACTTCCGACACTGATCCTTGATATGGCCAGGCTTGCCGCAGAAATGGCAAGACTTCAGAATAGGCCCTCCTGGCCTCTTAAACTGAGCGGACTGATTAGGCCTGAATCCAGGTCTAACCACAGCTCTCGCCTGTTCCACAGGCCTCTTCCCAGCACCAACAACAGACCCCCTCCACTGGTTCACGAGCAGCTCCTGCCTCTTAGCAGCGACCAGAACCTTCTGATAAGACTCCCGGTCATAGGAGGTCACAAAACTCTAGAGCTCCGAAGCAAGCCCCTGCAGGAACCTCTGAGCTCTCTCCTCAGCGTCCTGCACCATCTTTGGTGCAAACCGACTCAGCCTCATGAACTCCTGGTGGTACATGTCCACCGACGAGTTCCCCTGCTTCAGATCGATAAAACGCTGCATCATCTCTTCCCTGGCAGCTTTCGGGAAGAACTCACCCTCAAATCTGGCCTTGAAGGTAGCCCAAGCTATCGGCTCCACCAACAACTTCTCCTCCGCATCCCACCAATTCCTGGCGTTATCCTTCAGCTGCCTCTTAGCCAAATCAACCCATCCAGCCGGGGTGATCTTGGCCATCTTCAGATTGTCCTCAATGTTCCGAATCCACTCATCGGCAGCCAGAGGACCCTCAGAACCATCAAAATACGCGGGACCCCAGCTCCCGAAATTGCTTCGCTCCTGGCTCAGAGCGAGGGACATCCGGAAGAGCCCGAGCAGCATGAGCAAGTGGGGCATTCTGGACTTGCAGAAGCACGCCCTGCTGCACTTGCATCATCTGCAGCATCATCCGCATCATCTCACCGCTGGTGGGTTCCCGCTCAGGCTCCTCATCATGAGGAAGCGCACCACTGCCCCGACCACGGGTGAAACGCCTTCCTGCCATCTAATGACACAGAGAACGAATCCAATTAGACTCATAGCTTATGACATCGGACGTCGAACTTAGTTTATTGGACATCTAATATTATTATCGTCATTTCAAAAATCGCAGTTACAGAAGGACCTGCATGGGCCACCAACAAAACCTGTCACGACCCGCTTCCCTAAAATGGAGGCGAGACGTGAAAAGATCCGCACGAGAGTGGAGCTGTGAAGCCCCAAACCCGATAAGCGTCATTCTAATATAAGCAGGTCCCTGTAATCACAACAGAATAACAATAATAACACAAGGAGAGACTGAAATAAAATCTCACATCTCAAAGATTGTCCAACACGAAAATAAGTCCAACATCCAGAAAAGCCACCAGGCTAAAAGAAAAGAGTCTAAGGCCCAGAACAAGGCCAACAAAAGTACAACGACATAACAAGTATAGGTGCTATGCACCGATAACAAAACAACTGTCTAACAAAAGTAAAACACAACGGAGACACTAGGACTGGTCCCCAGTGTCCACATACTCCCCGTCAAACACGGGCTCGGGCTCGGCGTCAGCAAACACGTCGTCCTCAACAAGGTACTCAGGCTCGGGATCTAACATGTGTCACCCAAAAGAGTAATGGGGCACATGTCAGCAAGTCTAAAAGACTTGGGCAAGGAAACTGAAAGTAAGGCAACTAGCAACCTAGCAGTTTAGTATGCATGACATGGCAGTTATAACATGAGTGCACAATTAAGACATGACAAGACAATTTGTACAAGAGAACAACCATCGGGACAAGACAAGACAAGAGTAGCCAAGCTACTATCAATTCCAATCAATTCACTATTCACGTTGTTTTGTAGATGTTTACGCCTTACAGCTGAACGGGTTCACATTCGCTGATTGGCCGCTTAACAACTACCCCACCCAAAGAGTTTACGCCTTACCACTGCAGTTGCTGATCGGGCAGACTCCCAGTTGATTGGTCGCTTAACTCTTACCCCCAATACCCACACGTAATGGAGCCAGGGTCCCCGCACATGAGCTCAGCAAGTGAGCCGGGGTTGCCCCGCACATGAGCTCACATTCATAAACATTTGGCGTAGGGGTGCACCTAGCCGGAAACACGCAATTCGGGCATTGGCTATCAACCAACACATGGCCCGCTTCTGGAACACAAGCCAGGAACACAAGCAATGTAGCAAAGCTACGCAATCACTGAATTACACGAAGGATGCACTGACATGACAATTTATTTGCGTACCGGTAATGGAAAGTAAACGTGACACGGTAGTTGTGCAACATGCTAAATGTCGGAACCAGCTTCGTTGTCAAGCTAGTTCCCCAATTTACGCCTAGGCGAGTATCATTTCGTCGCCTAGCCTCTTTTACGCCTACAACAAGCAAATGGCCTAAAACATGGCCTAAACCCTAAGTGGCAAGTTTCACTTGCCTAGCACCGGGGATGACGACCACTTCGTCACACGGATGCTAATCTACGGGAAAATCGCTGTTTTGGGGGAACAATCAACAAACAACATGAAATATTATTAGGGTTTCATAAAAATATAAATAGGTTATAAAAACAACGGTAGATCGATTTCTTACCGAGAGGAGGCGGAAGAAACACTCCGGGGAACCCTAGGTTCAGATCTGGAAGCAAATGGAGAAGTTTGGGGAATCTAGTGTTTTGGGGGATTTAGGGATTTTGATGGATTTTGATGGAGATTTGGGGAAGATGAGAGGTAGATAGAGTGAATGGATGGTTTGGATGATGGATTTAGGGCTTGGAATGAAGGATTGAAGCTTGGAGGAAGATGGGGGCTCAAAGGGGAAGATTTTAGGGTTTTGGGTCGTGTTGAGGAAGAAGAAAACGTTTGGGTTGGGTTTAAATAGGCTAGGCTGGCGGCTGCCCAGAAATTAGGGTTTTAACACTGGTTAGTCGGTCAAAGAACAACCACTGACCGACTAGTTTGGCAACTAGTCGGTCGGTCGACCAACTCAGACCGACTAAGTGTAAACAGTAACTCCTGAACGAAAATAGGATTTAGAGTTAGTCGGTCCATGAACAAATACTGACCGACTAGTTTAGCATCTAGTCGGTCGATGAACGTTCTTAGACCGACTAAGAGTGAACAGTATGATACCAAAAATAAAATGATGAGTTAGTCGGTTCAAGAAGCATTGCCGACCGACTAGTTTGCAACCTAGTCGGTCAACCAACCTTCTTAGACCGACTAACGATAAACAGTAGCTCCCTAAGAAATTTAGATAGCCCACTAGTCGGTCCAAGAAGGATTGCCGACCGACTGGATCGTCATCTAGTCGGTCGGTGCCCCTTCTTATACCGGCTAATGAGCACAAAAAGTTCCGATATGGAGCGCGGGGCCCCGAGATCGATTCCTAAGACTCCTAGGCTTGATCTAATAGTTAGATATGACCGTTATGAAGTCCGTCACGAGTGACACACTTCGAAATCGACGATCCTAAGGAAGAAACGAGAAAATACGACGAATCGATCGAAAATGAAAACTACGGAGACGAAAACCACGCATGAGGAGAAAATTCACCAAAACATATATTATATTATATTAAATCCAGATACATGAAAAGCAGTCGTTACACTTACTGTGGCTCAAATAGGGGAGAATGTTTTGTTGTTGGTGCACCTTTTGCTAGTGCTTGGGTCGTGCCACATAATGCCAATTGGGGAGATTGTTGGGTTGATTTTCTGTTGCTATATGTTGGCATTAGTGGCACTAGATCTGGGGTATTTAGGTTGTGGAATCAGAATTGTTTTTGAACAGGTTGAGACGTCATGTTATGAGTCATGTTGTGACATCAGTCATGACATGCGTGATCTGAATGTTGGATCGAATGCAAGAATTCTGTTTCGGTTTGCAGATCTGTTTTGCTGATTTTAGATCTAATTTATAGCCTAGAATCTCGGGGGTCCTTGAATTGATTGATGGAAATATCTGGTTGAGATTTTTCTGTTCCTTGTTACCCAAAATAGATTCTTGAATGCTGGCAGAAATAACCGATTTAATAAGGGAATCTCGTTAGTTTTTTAATTAATGGGAGGAAATATTTGCTAAGATTATATAAGACCATTTACCCGAAATAGTTCCTTAATTTATGGGCATAATATCTGCATAAGATTTGATTGAACTAATTATCCGAAATTGATTAATCGGTTCCTTGATTTATGAGACTACTTGCCCGAAGTGGTTCCTAGATATAGCGGAAAATTT
This sequence comes from Scilla litardierei, assembly GCA_030789695.1. Taxonomy (NCBI): domain Eukaryota; kingdom Viridiplantae; phylum Streptophyta; class Magnoliopsida; order Asparagales; family Asparagaceae; genus Scilla; species Scilla litardierei. The sequence goes on along the minus strand of CM061138.1, from coordinate 43,509,321 downwards.
CCATGAGATTTTATAGAGCTGTTTTTCCAAAACAATTCCTAAATTGATGGATGCCGGCTTATAAGGTGCTCAAACAGAATCTACTAGGGCTATTTCTTTCGTGAAGATTGTTGATCAATATCCGGGGACGAAGGCCGACGGCTACACATGTAGGGATCAAAGGGAGTTTGATCTGGTCGGTTCATGCATGAGGATCTTACGGGTTTTTACATCCGTGGACGGAGGCCGACGACTACACATGTATGGATTGAAGGGAGGTTGATCTTGTCAGTTTATGCAAGGGCATCTTGCGCGCAAGGGGATCTTACGGTGATTACTCCATGGGGTTGATTGGGATCACCCATTGCGGTTTGTATTGAGGGGGAGTGTGTTCCTTCTAATGAAATTGCAATATTAGTGATTGTAATCGTTATTTGATATAGTGGAGTAATCTGATTTTATGGGCGGGGCCCCCCAGATATAGGTGTGCGCAACGAACTGCGTTACCAAATTTTTGTGTGTTCGTGTGTTTTCCACATATGCTTTCATGGTTTATTTGATTGAATCCTAGGTACTGACATTTAAACATACCAAGCCTCCACAACTCAGGGCTACCTCTGAAGAACTACACCCGGAGCTCGACTAAATTTCGTCAAGCTATAGCCCGCTTAGATCCACCGAAGGAGGAAGTCTTAACCATGGGTGGTAGCAGGAAGCCCGAAGGCTGATCCCGTCCATGTCAGGGGAGATGCCAACCATCTCTCCTTTCAACAAACTCCCGAAGCTTCGGTGACCTACACCCGTGTTCGACCGAGCCTCGTCGAGCTTTGCCAGTGTCCAAGCCACCGAGCTATAAACTCATAAGCAAGAGGCGACGCTGCAGACTCATGCTTCATCACATCTGATAGCGTTGTCCGAGCGCTGAGCGAGAAGCTCTGCCCTTGACTGTTGGTGGGATCAAGGGCGAATCCCGAAGAGATGAACGAGGTGCTCGGACCGAGGTTAGGAGCGTAACATGGGCCCTCCAGGAAGCCGGGCCCGTCAGATCTGGTTCGCTACCGGCGTTGTAGCCTGTGAGGATATAGGCTGAATGCGCAGACCTAAGTACTTCGAAAAGAAAACAAGGTCGATAAATTGACCATTTTAATGTTCAATTGTCATGCGTGCATTAGCTCGGCATAATGGAATCATGTCAAGAAAAGAAACTTCATTCATTGATTCATAAAAGAAAAAATGCGACAATGGAAATCCGTACAAGTGTTTATTCGATGTGAGGCTTGAAGTGCTACCGTGCACATTTTTAAGCTTTCAACTGATGAAACCTCCTTTGCAGCTCATTCAACAACCCGAGTGATCGGCGAGTCAGGCATGACCCCTTTTACTTTGTCTTTCCCTTTTGAGGTCCCCTCAACTGCCCTCGTCTACGAGTTGTCGAAGAATTTCTACAAGTGGACATGTTTGATCAAGGCTTCAATGTCCTTTTTCAGCGTCCAACAATCTTGTGTATCATGGCCATTATCTTGGTGATACCTGTAAAATTTGAGGTCATCCCTTTTGTCCTATTTACCTTTCAGCTTGGGGGGAGGTCGGTCGAAGTATCCTTTGCCTTTTGCATAGGCCAGTACTTTGACCTTGGAAATGTTCAGCTTGGTGAAGGTATCGTCGGTTGCACGTGAGCGACCCTTGGGGTCCTTTCTCGTCGACGCATGTCTCTAGGCTCTTGGTTAGGGCCATCATGGGGTAGATCTTTTCCTTGCTTCTACAGGGGGATTGGAAGTGCTTTTCCTCCTGGCAGCTAGTGCTTCCTCTGGCAGCATCTATCGTTCTGCTCTAGTGAGGAGTGATCGCTCCTTATTTTACACTTTTTTTCTGCATGTTTACATATCATTTTGATCACCCATATCGTGTTTTTCACGATTATTCGACTATATCGTGTTGCTTTTCACTATTTCTTGTTTTTGTCGGATTTCAGGAAATATGAAGCGATCAGGAGCATAAATGGGATCAAGGGACTTGCACGCATGCTGGAGCGTCGCCTATGACCCTATCGAGGAGCTAGTAGCGCTAGATGATGGGCAGAAGAAGAAGAAGTTCGATAGAATCGACGAGGAGGCGAGGAGGAGAAGATATGACTCCAGAGACAGGCCACTTGGCCGAGTACACAGTTCACTCGGCCAAGTGAAGGAACGTACTCGGTCGAGTACAGCTGATACATGAGTGCCTCGAGTCAAAGTCCACTCGGGCGAGTGAATGATCTCACTCGACTGAGTGAAGAACTTCACTCGCCCAAGGGAGTCAGAGCTTTCCAAGGGAGATTTTAGCTGACTGTCTAAAGTTTGGAGAAGATCAGCAGAAGACTCACTCGGCCGAGTGAGAAAGTCTACTCGACCGAGTGACGAACTCTACTCGGCTGAGTGGCGTAGAGCGACAGACCCCCTAAACCCACATATCTCTGTTTTCTTTTGGGTTCGTCACTCGGCCGAGTGACATACTCTACTCGGCTGAGTGACATACTCTACTCGGCCGAGTGGTGCAGTCTGCCTGTATCGCAAACTAGGGTTTTGGGCTGCACCAGGGGTAAATCTGTCAGGATTTTTTTGGCCGACTTTGGCTTGTATTTAAGGCTAGTTTTCATCCTAGTTTAGGGATAGACCAGAGAGACCAGAAATTAGGTTTTAGCATTATTCTAATTGTAATTCCCAGCTGGAGATTGAAGATTGGAGATCTGGTTTGTAGCAATGGAAATATTGCGGGATGGGGCGGGTATTTAACTACCCAAGCTTGCCTCGACCCATCTACAGGCCAGGACGGGGCGGGTCGCGGGCCGGGGCGGGTTCTTTCTTACCAAAACCGGGTCGGGCCGGGTCGGGCCGGTCGGGCCAAGTTATTAATGCCATCCATATGAATCCCAAATAAAAATTTTATTTTGTGAATTGGGAGAATTTTGATTTATTTGGTAATTTGGAATTGGGAATTGGCCCAATTAGGAGAACCGTGGAATAGAGTATGAGATGTGTTATTCGCTGAGTGCATGGTCCGCATCAAAATAGTAAACCTCTATAGTTTACCGGGGCAGGTCGGGGCGGGCCGGGGCGCGTACAAAGCCCAAGCTTGCCCCGACCCGGTTGCGGGCTGGGTCGGGCTGGGTCAAAACCGGGTCGGGCCAGGTCGGGTCGGGCGTGTCAGGCCATTACTGCCATCCATACTGGTTTGTTCTTATTATTAAAATTTCTTGCTTTTGTGAATTGTTTTCTCTCAACCATGAATGGCTATATGTTTTTATTTGTTTATTCTGTTATTGCCATGATTAATCGTGAGTAATCCCGCTGTTCTGGGGTATGTGGATGAACCATATGGATCTGATTTTAGAATTGTGATGAACGAATTCATATGTTGCTAGAATTGATAGAAGGTTGGGTTATGATTGATTTATTACGAATAGCTAGGGATTTTCATCGATTGGAGTTTGCAAGAGATTAGATTCTACTCGATGGGAAGGCCTAGATATTCGATTTAGGTTTATAGTCGAGAATCCCTAGATTTGGTTTGCAAGAGATTGGACCAAAGCTAGGATTTTTATTATAATTCTATACCCATATTCGTTTGCAAGAGATTGGACGAATACGAACTATCACAAACTAGATCGTAACTTGAGTTTGCACGAGAGTTGGCTCGAGGTGCGATTGGACGATGATGTCGATCCTAATGCTAGTGGCTTAGGTTAAGGTTTGCACGAGAGTGGGCCCTAATCTAGGTTGCTCTAGACCGACAATAGCGCGAGAGCGTGAGCTTGGTTCTCTATTCAGTTACGACTAGTTCACCTCAATTCAAGCCATGCAACATTGAGATTCACGATTCACGAAGATAAATGACGATATAGTAGGGATTCCCTAGCCCTAACGCCCTTATTATATTGAATTCAAATTGTTAACTAAACGATTGTGACAATATTTTCATAACCATCCTTCCAGCAATAGCTAGGTGATTAAAACGGAGTACCGTCATTAGTCCTCCTCGTGTTCGATACCCACTCGCCACTACACCGTGCGCTTTCGGTAAGACTACAATCGTGCTCTCCTGGATGTGTATCCGGGGGCCGATCAAGGAGATGGTGCGGTCATTGATGCAATGATTTCACCAAATCCTCACAGTGGATTTCTTTCTTGAGAGCTGCAATAACGGTATTGTCGTTGCAGCCCTTGACATACAAGCTCTCATTATTGAAACACATGAGGAAGTCCTGCAGCTTTTCCCTTTCTCCATGTTCAACAGCGAACAGATGGTCCGAACTCCGTTTCCGCCTACATCCCGCCATGAACTGCCGTCAGAAAGCTTGGGATAAGCTCTTAAATGACCCAATGCTACGATTGGGTAACGCGTTGTAATATTCGTTCGCCGCCTTGCTCAGAGTAGTGTGGAAGGCTTGACACAAAAAAGGTTCATCCACCATGTGTGTTTCCATTACACACTTATATTTTTGGACGTGCTGGAGAGGGTCACCCATGCCATCATTGTAATGGTCATTTCTCGACCATACGTATTTTAGCTCGTATCTTTGTTGTTTCGTGTGCATGTTTCCGTATCTGATTTTTTATTACTGTCTTCCGTTGCTCAGATGCGCGACCGAACCCCGTATTCACGATCCTCTCGGAGGCGCGATCGCTGTCACGCCCCGCTTCCCATTAGGCTTGAGAGCGAGGACGCGAACGTGCCTGCTTATGCAAGTAAGGAGGAGGTACTTTTTCTTTTCTCTCCTCCTTGACTAAACACAATAAGCGTCTGTGTGAAATACCGCAGGTTCTTGCTTGCATTACTTAAAAACAACACAGATAAAAAAAACATTATTACAATCTCAAATGTCTCAATAGTATTGCAACAATGTAGAAAAGAAGAGTGGGTCTTATGACCCGTACAATAAGTGAAAAGAAGTGCAATGAAAGTTCTTGGTCCACTGATTCAGCTATCTCAGCTAGTCCTCCTGGTAACCTGTCTCGTAACCTAACATACATTCAAACAACATGAATGTATGTCAGCAAGGGTCTGCAAGTAGATGTCAGATGACCCAAGGCAAGATATATTTAACAAGTTATATATATGGCAGTTTTACAGCAGTAAAAGAATTTACACTAGCATGTATTTCAATGAACTGAAGCAGTTAAAATAATTATGAAAAGTTACACTAGCATGGTAGTTAAAGCAACAAGTTACATTAGCATGGCATTTCAGTTGTAAAAAATTAACATGGCAGTTGAGAAATGTAACATTAGTCTATAATTAACTTTCTTTTTCAATTATTTAACTGTGTGTGCAAGTCCGTGAATAAGATTCCCGCCGTTAGACGAATAGTAAATAAATACACCTTCAAGTGCCCCCGAAGGCGACTCGTTTACTATCGGCTAGTGCCCGGGAACCAACCCCACCCAAGTGTATTTCCTGGATCACGTGCCAGGATGCTAATCCGTCATATACTGAAACACGAGTCCAGACTAGTCGTATGTGACGTAATCACATGTGACTGACAAGATTAACTAATAGCCAACGGTAGTAATATCTGGTAGCCAACGGCAACTGGTAGCCAACGGCATGTAACATCGGTAGCCAACGGCATGTAACATCGGTAGCCAACGACATTTAACTACGAGAGCCAACGACATTTAACATCGGTAGCCAACGGCATGTAACATCGGTAGCCAACGGCATTTAACTACGAGAGCCAACGACATTTAACATTCTATAATTATCAACAGTTCTAAAATTAACCATACATGTCCAGAAACATTACCATTCACAAAGTGTGTTCATTTTGATTATTAAGGGGTCCATACACACGCACACGAGTTTAAGTCTAGCAATTCTGAAAAGTGTGTTTGTGTCAGCAATTAAGTGTACAACATCAGATATCACAAAAACATAAAATAACTGCACGCTTGCCTGACTGGGACAGTTTAGGTTGTCCGAGTAACGGTAGGAAAGTTCGCGACGTATCTGTGTCACTGAATAATAACATTTATTATAATTAACAAAAAGTGTTTAAAACGAGAATTAACGAATTAAATCTATTGCGAGTTACGCAACTATTAAGTTAACCCCTAAATTGGGTTCGTCTAATTTTTATGGAGTTCACTGGCTAAGGTGGTGTTTATTAGGTTATACAAACTGGGTACACATTATTTTTATTCTAGTTTTAATACCCTAACACCTTTTACAAGTAATAACATGCTGAAATCAAATGATACAAACGAATTAACATTAAATAACGTAAATTAGAGTTAATTAACTTACTTAGGCTAATGACATGAGTTAACATGGTTAATGACATGGTTAAAATCATTTAATAGCACTACCAACTCATATCTACCCTAACAATTAAAATAATATACACACACACACACGTAATTTCCCTTTTAAATCTGTTAAACTCTACCCTATCTTTTCTCTTTCTCATTTTAATACTACAAACTCTTTATTTATTACTCTCTTATCCTATCTCTACTCTCTCCCTCTCTCTTTATTCACAGGTCTGTCTTCTTCAACTTCTTCTTCTTCTTCTTTTTATTTCGTTTCAATTGCAGCAAGGCAATCAACGCAAGGGAAAAACGAGCTCACCACGCGAGATCGGAAGGAGGCTCACGGCAGGCGGCTCCGGCGGCGTCGGCGGTCCGATGAGCTCCCAGGCGACGGCGGCTCCGACTCCGACGGTCGGGGTTGCTGGTTTGCGCGCGCAGGCGGCCGACGGGGAGGGCTCCGGCGACGGCGCAGGTGAGAGGGAGGGCGTGGAGGTGGAGGTAGGAAGGAAGAAGATGGAGATTTTGAATGTGTTATTTTGATTCTTCTTGTGATTTCAGATTTGGGGTTTGGGGAAGATGTTTGAATCTGAAGTAGAAATTTCAGATTGGGTTGTTGGTTTGAATATGAAATGGTGTTTTTAAATCTGAAGTTGAGAGTTTTTTGATCTGAGTTTTCTTGTTTCCTTTTTCTGTTTTGAGCTTGGAGATTTGGATTTGGGGAAGATGATGTGTTTGAGGAGAATTTGGGTTTGTTTGGGAAAAATCTGTTTTGGGTTGTTTGAGGCCAAATTTGATGGAAGATTTGTGGGCTGATGAAGAACAGATTTTGGGGAGAAACTGATGTTTGTGATTTGGGTTTGTAGAATGGTTTTCTTGTAGGAGACGATGGTTTTGCATTTGCAGAGAAGAAGACGTCCTTAAAAAGTTTAGCAGGGGAACAACCTTTCATTTTGTCAAAGCAATTAGGTTAGGATTTTGACAGAACTTAATGTAATCTTTTGACTTAAAAGAGAGACGTGTGTGGATTTGAAAGGAAAGAGAAATGAACCGCTTAATGAAACGTGTGTGTTTGATTTAAAAAAAAAGAGAATTAATCATCTTTGTTGACTAATCTCCTTTTAGGTGGATGTATCTGCCTCTAAGACGTATCACATTCTCCAACCTTTGTTTTTAAAATTTAAACATGAATGATTAGTTAAGGTAGAAGGTTAATGGATTGAGGTAAATAAGTAAATTGTGATTAGTAAAATAAATTTGTAACGGCCTGTTTTCATCAAGACGAACTATTTACGAATTTGACCAAAATTTTCAATTTTTAAACTATTTTATAATGGGTTGTTAGGAGTTTTACTGATTTCAAAATTTTCTTATGAAAATATTTTGAAGTACCATACTAGTTATGGAGTATTTTAGTAAGATCGGATTTCATCAAATACTCAAAACGTTTCTGATAAAATTCATTTTCAGTTATTACCGTTTTGGCTTAATGAATTTATTTTCTATACAAACATCATCAAAACGGTTTCAAACTTTTACAGCAACATTCAATGACCATTTAGGTCCTCCCACATTAATTTCGTAATTTTCTGAAGTCAAATCAGCAGAGAACCCGCAAACCCGCTTCCTAAACGTTTTGGCCAAAAACTAGTATTTCTGCAGCTCAAACCCTGTAACGGATCTCGTATTAGCGATCCTCGCGACGATACGATCCCGTGGGTATGTTTTCGTAATTTTTCGAACACGTTTACTAGTAGGGGCAAAATAGTAATTTCGCACTTTTACTAATTATGTTTTAACATTTTTTTAACCCGAATCACCTTTACTAATTATTTTTACTACCCTAATTATTTTAACCTAAATGATTAACACGTTTTAAAACTTTTCTAGGTTTAGTCAAAAGTATACCTATTTTCATTAATGACATACCTAATGTAATAAATACATTTGACTAATTAAACCTAACACCTAATTAAATACTAAGTTTATTAACCTATAAATACCCATAAGCCCCTAACCCAGTATCTAACTCGATCACCCTCCCTCCCACTCTTAATTCACACAAAGGCCGTAACCCACATCTTCATCTCTTCAGCTAAGCCTCAAACCCACACACACAGACCCATACTCTCTATCTCTCACCCTCTCAGTCTCTCTCTCCCTCCAGCTCTCCGACGAGCACCCCGAACGGCGCCTCTCGCCGAGCCCCGAGCTCCACCGCCCCGAACGACGTCGTCAGCCTCTCCCCCTTCGACGTCGCCCTCCGCCTGAGCCTCGACTGCCTCCCAGCAACCACGCTCGCCGTCCTCAGCGCCGCCCGAGCGCCGCCTCCTCCGTATGCCTGCGAGAGCCCACCGGAGACCCCACCCCCGCTGCAGCGACGTCGCCCCGCTACAGCAACGCCACCGGAGCAGCGCCCTCCGCCGAAGCCACCCCGACAACCCCCGAAGCGCTCCTCCGAGCTTGCACGCCTCCCGCTCCTCTGAGAGCCCCGCGGTAGCCACCACCCTCCGCCACGAGCTCCGCCGCTCGCTGCTCCGGTCGTCAGCTCCGAGCCCACCGCCGCTTCGCCTGAGAATTCCCCGCCACGACAACACAGCCTGATGCTCCGCCCCTCGACCTCCCTCGCTTCCGCCGTGCTCCGACGAAGTCGCCGCCGGCAACCGCCGCCTCCCCGCCGACGTTTCCCGACCCCCTTCGCCGCGGTCGCCGTCACGGACCCCATCCCTCCGACGTCGAGCCCCCGACATGCGGCGTACGAAACGGGGGTGCGTAATAACTCTAATGGCAAAATTGTAAATACGTAGATTAATTAGTATTTTCGTATTTTTATTAATTAATTAATATGGTTTTAATAGTTTTAAATTCATAATAAATAATATAAGGGCCAGAAAAATATGCGGATAGCTCCAGAAAATCAGAAATGATATTCTGGACCCAATGGAACTAGTTTCGTCTCAATCGGACGCTTAGATTTTTCAGAATAAATTTTTAAGCCTAAAAGATAAATATGTTATTTTCATTCAAAAATCGATAACTTGCTATTTTCACGTAAACTAATATACGATAAAAATATATGTTAAAATATTCTTCGAGACGGCCATTTTGACAGTTCATTTGTAACTTTCTGATGCAGAATGCATCCGGAATAAATTATTGAATAATTACGTACTTAATTAAAAATTAGTTTTTAAATTGATTTTAAGTTTTTAAAAATTATAAAAATTAGTATAAACTTCAGAAAAATATTTCCTCCTACGATAAAATTATTTTCCTTATATCTAGGCTATATAAAAATTTAGAACACTTTTTGACGACGTTTCAATCGATTATAAAAATCGAAACGATCAGATTAAATAGGTAGAAAATAGGGTAACCCGTAACTGATGTTATCTTGTATTTGCAGGTACCAATCCTCATGCACCAGCATCTTCATAAGCTCTAACTCCAACCTCGTCTTGCCACGACGATCTCAAAAAGTGTAAGTCACTTTAATTCTAACTTTAGAAATTTAGTCTGTGTACTCGTATGAACTTAGGGCATGATACCTAGACTCAGAAGCTCTGACTTGAACCAATGATTAGAGACCTAATTTAACTAGAAAACTGGTCAATAGTGGAATGACCAAAGGACTAAATTGAAATAGTGCACTTTTATTGAATTAGATATCATAGTTGTTGGACTTCAAAGCATTGCTCAAGATTAAA
>CM061138.1:43367012-43498851 GCA_030789695.1 Scilla litardierei | reverse complement strand
TTTACCGAGTGATGATCCTAATGTGACCGAGTCGAGTATTTTATGGGAGCTTAAAGATAGATACTCATCGACATCATTCATTATTTACCCTTCACCTGTGTCACCATGGAGCTGATTATGATTTCTACCTTGTTGTGATATTCATGTCGCTGTTCACCAAGTGGTAAACTTCTCAAGCTGCGAAGAATGATAAAAATCTGGTGTGAAATTGAGATATAATCCTTTATTGTATTTTATTTTAGATCTTATACTTGAGATATTGATAGATTTTGAGTCCTTTGAGTCTTCTAGTTATTTTGAGTCTTCTGGTTATTTTATTTAAGAAAGAATTTGAGTCCTTTTGAGTCTTTTATTTATTTTTGAGTGTTTTAGTTATTTTTGAGGTTTAGTCCCACATTAGATGTGGTTTTTAACAACCAAATTGTAAACCTATATAATGGTCATAAACTTATTTATTTTTATTGATTGATTGAATAGAATACAAATTTTAGGGCAAACTTTAGTTTCTTTAAAAAGAATCAAAGCTTTTACGTTGGAGTGCGAGAATGTGCTTGGTTTCCTAGGCGAGATGTCTGAAAAATCTCCACATACGAGACATGTGAGGCGGAGATCGTTAAATCTCCAGAGTGCGCCAAAGAGCGAGGCCTGAAAAGTTATCATTCCCAACTTTCTTATTTTCCAAATCCCCACCATATCAATTCCCTCTTCCATTCTGTGTCAACGTCATATTTATTAAAATCACAAATACGCAATGAATGCCAACAGTAACACCAATTTGAGTAAACTGATCATTCCACCACACTACAATAGATCCAACAACATTTTTCACACCACTCTGAAATCCACTATCCTCCTATGGAACTTAACATCTGATCTGACACATCTGTAAGCATAGATTCTTGAAAACAACCGACATCAGTCTTATGCAATTTACAGTAATCATAAACCGTGTTACTTCTAAGGATGCTGCATATGCCCCCCTAACGTTCCAAGATAATATGATAATGATGGTTCATATATCTTGCATATTCAAGAACAAAACCACCGCTAGGATAAAATTTGAGACCACAATCATAATCCATTTTAAACAACCGAGAATTAGTCGCATAGCCAAACAGAATGTTATATAAGGTAGACCCTAAAGACTATGTATTCTGCATACCTGACTTCTAAGCCTCCTCAGATAACGCCACACCCAAGCATTTGAAAGTAGCTCTATGCTCTGTAAGTTAGCAACAGGAATTGTATCAATTTTCAAAAGTCTACAGCTCTTCTGACTACAAAAGGAAAAGAAACAGCTCTCTTTCTGTGCATATCCCCTACCGCTCTGTTAAAATACTTGCCCATCATGAGTCTCCTCTACCTGTATCATGATATATGAACTATATCCTCAATCAAATCACCACCCCCTGCAACAACCTTTGCTCATCACAAACAGAAAAATGCCTTACCATTGTTCATGGGCACCTCCTAAATCTTTCTAACAAGACAATTATCACCCACTTCCATATACCAATCAGAATCAATCTCCATAGCAGGTTGATTGCAGGGAATTAAGCTCCAATACTCCAGCTTATTATCTCCTACATCTAATGATTTCCCCTCCTGACACACCACCCCCACTGAAACCACAATATCAATATACATCTCTGATTCCTACCACCTCCAACCTGAACAATTCCTCAGACTTGTGATCAGTTTTCTTAACCCATGCAACTTTACTCTTCTTCTTTAAAATCCACTAACTACCCATAAAACTGGTAGAAGAGGACCATCCTCCAACAGAGGTAGAACCAGAATCCTACTGTTCACATCTCTTCCATTTATCCCAAATCTTTTTAGACTCCTGAGAAAGTAATATTCTTATCCCTAGGCTTAGTATAGTAACTTGAGCATCATAGGCAAAACTCCTAAAACCACTTTCCCACTTCGTGGAATACAATTAGGAGAATCTACTGCAACTAAAGGAACCACATCAAAGAATTAAGCATCATTCAAATAAGCTTAATCCATCTTCAAAAGATCCCAAAACTTTGGATGACTTTAGCCATAGCTTAAAACTCCCAATAAAAAGGGAGCAAAATCTTAACCCTAATCCAAACTTTACACTCTCTCCCTTTTTGAATGTTCATGCTATTGGGAATGGGGGGCGGCCACACTATTTGTGGCAATTTTGTAATTTGAGAGTTGAGAGCATTTTTGTAGTTATGGGCAAATCAGCCCTTTATATAGTGGGTGAGGTCAGGGCTAGTTCTTATGTTGAATTTGTGAAAAGAAGAAGAGAGAATATGAATAATTAGACATAGTTCTTGGGATATTTAATCTTTATCTCGAATCAAAGCTAAGAGAGTGGTCTTCCTCTCTACCTGAGACCAAGGTATCTTGTATTTTGTATTTTTATCTATAAAATTTTCATCTTTCTTACAATCCCTAAATTTATTCCATAAAAACTCTAGTTTTTCCGATCAAATTGGTATCAGCTCACTATGATCCTTATGGCGGGTGCAAGATCTAGGAAAAAGATCGAGACTTTAGCGGAGAAATTTGATACCGAGCTCGGGGACCTCAAGAAATCGACGGAGAAGAATGTCTCTTCGATGGATGCTGGCGATGGAAGAGATGCTCTCAAATCAAAAGAAGATAGCTATGGAAATTTTCATGAAAAAAATGGAAGCTATAAATGGAAGCCCTTGATCTAAGAAGAAGAGCTCTTCAAACCCAGATCCGAATGAAGAAGACGACCCCAACGAGGATCGTAACTCTTGGACAAAGGTAATGGGAAGATGGTGATTTTTAAAGGTGGTCTACTTCCAAGAGACAACGGCTGGAACGAATGGGAGCAAACCCCCCTCCAAGGTCTCGAGGGGCGACGGTCGTCGATAGCACACGAGGGAGGGCCGCCGACCCTCGACCCCCTAACTGGGGGGCGACAGGTGTCACTCTAAACCCTAGGGTCTTGTGGGGCCTCGACAACCGTGTCGGACCCCTGCGAGGCCATGCAAATTCGTGGGGGCCTCGTGAGCCCCAGTCAGAGTCATGGGGGGATCAAGAGCCCCCGACGACATCCTGGGGGGGCTCGAGAGCTCCCGACGAACCTCTATGAGTCTTGCGAACCCCAACAAACCAGCAGGGGAGCCGCAAGCCACATGCACATCCGCAAAGGCCTCGCAGTAACCTTACGCCATAGCCAGGGCCCTCAGGTCCCCTTTCTGTTCAGCAACATGGCCACTAGCCCCTGACGACCTTCCAGGGGGCGGCGACCCCTCCATTGGCATCCAACAGCCCGTTGGCCTTAAAACAATGATTTCGGCACTCGTCGAGCAGCGCGGGTAGATGACGACCATGTCTGGGGTACAGTGACAATAACGGTGACACATGGGGCGTGGCAGATAATGGCGAGGGTCTGGATTGGGTTGACAAAGGCTAGGGGAGCCACAGTTAAGCGGGAAGAGGCCCTTGGGGATGGAGGAGTATTGCAGAATGCCTATCAGCGGTTTCAGTACGACCACCAAGGTGGAGAACAGGACAAGTGGTTTTTGGTCCCAAAAGCAAGGTCCGAGAGCTTAAGTTGCTAGTTTTCAAGTGGAAGGATCCCTATGTATAGGTTTACCGTGTGGAAAGAGATTTCTCGATAAACTGCTTGACTGAGAAAAAACTATGAGCGGCCAGCGTTTACTTAGAGGGAAAGGCGTTGTTATGGGTACCTGTGGAGGGAACGACATCGAGTGTGATCATGTGAGGAGTTTAAGGACTGTCTGTTGGACCATTTCCATGACACTCAGGGCGAGAATTTACACGAGCAGTTTCTTGTCCTCCGACAGAAAAGTACAGTGAGTGAGAGGAATCCCTGATGCAACATTGGAGCGAGATTCATGCAAGGACTCAGGCTTGACATCCGAGATGAGCTCTGCTTACAGAGGCAGAGAGGATTGATGGAGACGATCGAGCTGGCCCAGTTGGTTGACGACAGGCTTATCGTAGAACGTCAGTACAAAAGAGCGAATAGTGAGGCCACATTCCGCACTCAAGCAGCAAGAAGGCCCAGCCAACGATGGTCCAGACAACTAGGGGAAGAGCGGCGAGCATCCAACGGATAAAAAGTACAAGCATCTCACACAGAAGGAAATCTTGGAGAGGCACACCAAGGGGTTATGCTACTGCTGTGACGAGCGATTCAGGCAAGGACATCATTGTTGGGATCGTGCGCTGCAGGTACTGATCGTCGAAGAAGATGAAAGAGCAGCCACTAGAGAGGATGAGCCAGGAGGGGACGAACACCCCTATTTGGAATAGGGCAACCACGAATTTCATGCACAACCTTGAGGACAAGGTGGTTCTTCAAAGACGGAATAGTGTTGGGAATGGGGACGGCCCGCAATATTGGTGGCAATTTTGTAATTTTAGGAGTTGAGAACATTTTTGTAATTATGTGCAAATCAGCCATTTATATAGTAGGGGGGTTAGGGCTGGCTCTTATATTGAATTGAGAAAAGAATGAGAGAATATGAGTAGATTAGATCTAGTTCTTGGGAGATTTAAGCTTTAACTCGAATCAAAGCTAGGAGAGTGGTCTTTTTCTCTAATTGAGCCCAAGTATCTTGTATTTTGTATGTTTATCTATAAAAATCTCATCTTTGTTCCATCCTTAAATTTCTTCCATCAAAACCCTATTCTTTACTATCGCATACCCTCAAATCCAACCCACTGCCTGAATCTTCAGAACAACCAATGTTCACCCACTGCAATTGCATATAGTCATGCATGTGAGTATCCATGTCAAGTCGAATAAGATACTTATTACTTGATAAAACAACAGACATTCTCATAAGATTCAACATGAGATGCACAGAATCAGTATCGTCCTCACTATTGAATATTGCTCTTATATTTCATCCTGAGGTAGAATCTGTCGGGCTTCCCCAGATCTGACCATCATCAGGATAAAAATGCTGCCTTGAATGACCTATAACTTCTTCTTAAGCCTGACTATGAACCTGAGCTTCAATGTCACAAAAATGCTTCCAAAAATGGCTTGATCCTCTTCCGTAATCCTGAAATCAACCTTTACCTCCATGGATCGGAGCCTCTTAAGCAAAGAACTGCCATCTTGGATGAGATTTACCCTTCAGATCCTCAACATATATCTGAAATTATTGATGATGACTAGAACCAGCACCAAATCCTCCATTAAATCTATCAGAAAATATTGATATACCTCCCCCTCCAAAAAAATCGAAACTGACCAACCCCTCAATTCTAGAACAAGATCTCAGATTTAGGGTTTTGCTCCACAACCCTGTCATTTGTGATCGCCGCCATCTCCCTCTTCACACAATTGCTCCATCAACCGCTTGGTACAGTACTTCTCCACATGACCCAAACCCTCACAATAGAAGCATTGCAGTGTCTCCCTACACTTGTGCACCATGTGAGATGAGTCTCCACAACAAATACACAACCTCTTACTTCTAACCAAATCTGCAGATAACTTTGAGATGAAGGCAGAGAATAACAAGGAGGTGGCGATGGCGATGGCGATGAAGAAAGAAAAAACCTGGGGCTAGGGGTTCTCAAAAGTGAACCTTTATAGTACTGAGAAGATTTAACATTATAGCATGCATCCAAAGCTTTCAAACCCAAAAAAGCTTACCACTTGACAACAAACACCCCCTGTCTGATCAAGATTTTTAGCAAAGATACCAAATTTAGCCCTTAATCCTCCATTAAAGCCCAAAGAATCTTTGACTGAGCGAAACAACGAGAAACTCCTAGAATCACCATTTACTCGTGGTCCCTTAACCTCAAACATTTTTCAGATTTTTTTCCAGATTTTTTCCGATTGAATCATACAATAATGAGCTAAAAGAGTTGTCATGAATACATGTTGTTATTTCCTTGGAGCTGATCAGATTATCTTTGAAATAGGTAAATCCAAGGTCTTAGGTCTCAGTTTCGGCCTCGGTATTGCTTTTCCAAAAAATTAGGTTTCGGTATCATTATCGCCAGTTTCAGTGGTTTCGGAAGTAAGTTTCGGTATCGTCCGTATCGGAAGTTTCGTTTCGCGTATTAGTTTTGATTTTGGAGATACTTTAAATATGTATATACTATATACACAGTGACGTATTAGTGACGTATTACATGTACAGTTATATTTAGTTATACTTGTTAGATACATTACGTGTAAGATCTGTATATATTTATGTGTAAAGAACTAATATATACACCAAGTTTTGAGGTCTCGGTTTCGGTATCACTCTACCGAAAATTTAGGTTTCGGTATCAGTATCGTCCGTTTCGGCGGTTTCGAAAGTGAGTTTCGGTTTGTCCGTATCAGTAGTGTCAAAATTTTTAAGTTATATGTAACTAACAAATTTGTTACTAATAAGATAATGGCAAACTAATAAAGATAATTTGTAACTTATAACAAAATTATGAACAATATTAGTTTAAAATATGTTATTCACGTTAACCATTTGCTAAAAACACTCTCTATTTAGTTACAATATAGCAAACTTGTAAATAATGCGTAATATGTTTAGACAAATGTAAGGTTTGATTGTGTGTCTATCTCATTTTTGAGTTTTTTTAGAGAATTTTTATTTAATTACACATTCTTCTTCCTCCGTCTTCGACCGATACTGAACGATATCGGTCGGTATCGACCAAAACAGACCGATACCATTCAGTATCGGCCGATACCAAAACTGACCACTAGTTTCGGTCTCGTTACCCACCGATACCGAAACGATACAGCAGATACTCAAGAGTATTGACCGAAACCTCAAACCTTGATATACACAGTTATATTTCATAAAGCAATGTCCAGTTATATTTCATAACGTTATCTTTAGTTATACTTGTTAGCTATATTACGTGTAAAGAACTAATGGTCTGTGCAACTCTCTAGCAAAAATTGCGAAGTGACTGCTAATGATCACAGTTGTCTCATAGAAGGATTATAACTTTTTTCTTGGGTTTTTGGTATACATGTTTATGTTAATGTTTTGAACTATGTTAACATAAATATAATGCAGGTGTTAGAACTTTTTGTTGAAAGTTTGACGGCATTTCTGACATAATATGACTTGTTGGCAATCAATAAAAGAACTAATGGCAAACTTGTAAATAGGTTCATCTGTGAACCGAGCAAAAGGGGGTGTTCGCATAGCAATTTCTCTAAAAAAATATCTGAGGAACCCCACTGCGTTATGCTACTCACATTACACATTTTTGCTAAACATACTTCATTTATTTTGCAAGTTTGCCATTTCAATGGTGAACTTGTAAATAAGAGAAGTATGTTTAACAAAATGTGATGTGTGAATAGCAACACTAAAGTAGTGCCATGTACCACTACTCCCTAGGCCACGCCCTCACATCACGTCCATCTTCTTCCCTCTTCCCTCTTCCCTCTTCCCTTTTTCAGGTAGCGGTGGAAAAGGAGGCAACGGCGTGTTTGACAACGATGACAACAGAGGTGACGGTGGCGATGACGATACGACGACGGAGGCGGCGGTGGCGACGACGATGCTGACGATGGAGGCGGCAGCGGCGACGATGAAAGAGGCAAGTCTTCTTCCCTTTTCTACTTTATTTTATTTTTCTATTTCTTTTTTCCCTTCGATTTTTCTTGTTTTTGCTTCTTTTCGTCGAGAAAATTTTTCCAGCAATTTCCACTCATTTTTCCTTTCATTTCGGTCGAAACGGCACCGTTCCGGCTGAAACCAAGAAACAACCACCGATTTCGTATCGGTCTGCACCGAGACCGAGACGAAATGCCCGATACCGAAGGGGATCGGGCGAAACCTTAAACCATGTGTAAATCAATTCAAATGTCTTGTAGACAAGTATCATATTGTACTTACCACTAGAATTTTAAATGTGAACGGATAAGAGAAACTGTAAATTAAATTTTGTGGGACCTAACCATGCCTAGCATATGCTTACTTTATATACAATCAGTTTTACAATGCGTGGATGTCTATGCTGACAGAAAAAAATGTAAGTAAATTTCCCACATTGTTGTATGACTCGATAATGAACATTCACTACACAACTAAAAACTTCAAAAGATACCTCTTTCGGAGAAGACGTAGCATGTTCCTATTGTCTCTTGATATTCTCCAATCTGTGTCCACACAAAAGAAACTGGGTGAAAACAATGATTTAAAATAAAAATAGACAAAATTGAAAACAGAAATATGTAAGTCTCTGCACCCCTGCCACCAAGAAGCTAGGAACCAATGGGTAACATAGCTTGAGCACAATAAAGGCTTGGATAGTTCATTGACAGCTTACTGGCTTCTTCCACTTTTGGTCAAGGGAAAATTACAAAATATTATTGCTATCAATTATTTCTAACTATAGCAACAGATAAATCTACATAAAAAAGTTGGTTAGATAATAGAGGAGAAAAGAAACAAGTAGCTTAGAGACCGAAAGTTGCCTAACCAATCTAGGACTTGAGCTCTCTGAAGCATGCACTTACTATTAAAACAAACTGTATACTCATTTAAGACTTGTGCTAACTGATGATTATATAACATTTAAACATAACAACACTGTCATGGACAATTCAAACCATATTACCTAAGTTCTTTCTAGAAAAATGAATGCCATTGAACAGATCCCTCGTTGGTACCAGCAACATCGTTATCTTCCATTTACACCGTTATCGATTGGCCGAGGAGATCCACACAGATTTCAAAAACTAGACTAAAAATTATGAGCACTTAAAACTATAACTTTCTATTAGCAAAAGAATAACTACGTCCTTTTTAGTAACATGATCTTGTTGTTCGATTTAGGTAGTGTTGATGGCAACGACCCGGTTTGTACTAGGTGTCATTACAATTTTCAAGAATTTGCAGGTCCTATTGTTTACCCGTGAAAACAATATGGTCGAAATAGAAATATACCGAAAAACATACATGAATGAGTAGTCTCAAAATCTCTGTGCATTGCTCAAAGAAATGGAAGCTAATCCTAGAACTCTGAACCCGCATACTATACATGTTCAACACTAGAAAAAATATACCACTAGATTAAAAGTAGATTATATCTAATCCAAGCAAACAATTTATGTACGAAGCAAGAATAGAATAATACTAGGCTGGTAAAAGTATACTACGGTGCGAAAGTGTAACAGTTTATGTGTCAGGTTTTGAACATGTTAATCAATTAAAAGACACGTAAACTACTGAACTAAAATGTAACAAAATCCAGAAAGACATGAATAAGAGTTTGTTCTTAATTACGATGATACAACTGTTCTACTTCATGTGTTTATTGTACCAATCCTAGGCTGTGACGCATATTGAAAAGTACGATATGCAACTTAAAAACCACCTTGTACCACAGGGATCTATACCGGGCCGAGTCCAAACAGATACATGAAAGGGACTCAGGATCCCTCCATTGGGTAGCGGATTCATGTAAGTATTCAGAATTCCTCCGACGAGTAACAGATTAATGATAGGATCCAAACCAGAAACTATGACGAAGCATGAATCTAATTGCTCATGCACTCTCTCTAATATGAGTTAACCTAAAACCCTGTGAGTCAAGTCTAATGTCAAGGTATTGTTTTCTAGATGTCTAGTAGTCCTCGAGTTGTCATGTCATTTGTGTCAATGTCAAAAAATATTGTATCTGATATTGTGGTGTTTTTCAATATAAACCATGTAAGAGATTCTAGAACTGGCTCTCATAAATCCAAAAGGTGGCACCCGATATACCGTGGCACTTTGTCTCATTTAGCACTTAGTTCCCAATCATCAACATATACAATATCCAGAGTCTGATTAGTAAGTAATATCAGTGAACATGTACAATAGATGAATCATATATTCGTACAATATTCAAGTAAGTGATCATTGTATATTATCCATTGCAACATCCATTACAATCATATCATGTAATTGGATCATATATCTTATCACAGTTAATAGTTAGCAAAAAATAAACATGTTATATGTGAACTATGTAGCACGAGCTTTTCTATGTAATATCATCAATGGTGTCAATTCAAGTTACTCGTCGAAAAGACAATTTCTTACATAACAAATTATCTATAGTTAATGAAGAAATCTCAACAATAAGTCTGAAATTTATTCAAAAACTGACAATTAAGAATTAAAAAGGAAAACAAGGGGATCAAATTCATAATTTTCGGCAACTAAGAATAGACAATGGTCTACCAGCACAGTGGGGGTTGCTGCCACAATTTTTGGCAACTAAGAATTGATGAGTTGGGCTTTTCGGTTAGGCCAAAGAAAGGAGAAAATGAAATAATAGAAAGAAAGGGGGTGAAATAGACTGGAAAATAATTTTAAAAAAATCTTAGAAAGATTACAAAAAATCTTAATTTTATTGGAATTTCGGGTCTATCCCTATCAACCTCTTCCTCACATTACCACTTATCTTGACTTTTGAAAATTCCAAGGTTAGAATTTTTTTTTGTAGATTTTTGAAATATTCTAAGATTTTTTAAAATTATTTTCCTCTCTATTTTTCTCCCTTTTTTCTATGTTTCCTTGTCTCCTTTATTTGGCCAAAACTAAAAGCCAAACTCATCTTCAATCATATCTTTATTGTCTTCTTTTTCCCTTTTACTTTCAAAGCTAATGGACCGTCTCTTAATTATTCCTTTTTCTTCATTTCAATTTTGCCCATCTAAAGCAAAGCCCGCAAGCTGAATATGCCCAAAAGCCCAAGAGTTCCCCTTCACTTATACCCAGCCCGTTGCCTCTCCTCACACGAGAGATAACAGCAGGAGCGAAACCCAACAGCCGCCCGATTTCTCGTCTAACCGAACACGACGCCAACAGCAGCCGTCGATCATTCGCCCTTCGAAACACTAAACCCCTCAAACTGCCGCTCCTTGCAAGAGACCCGATACAATTAAAAATCCTCTCCTCGACGAAGAGTCCCACACGATTTAGTTATCCTCTCACGCGCTTATTCCCCTCTCTTTTCCTATTTAATTTCTATTTCTTTCGATGTTTTATTCATACAAAAATTATTTTCTCTCTTCAAATTTCTTCATTCTAATTGGTTGGATATTGGTATTTTCAATCCCTAAGGGTTTCTTGGCCTCGTCGATGATGGTAGATTAATTCTTCTGTAAGTATTTTCGGTTTATGGTTTCTATTTACTTTCCAAATTAATTCGTGCTTGATCAATGGAACTTCGATACATGGTTAATTGTTGGATTTTTTGGATACGATGATTCACATTCTCAAAGGGTTCTTTTCCCCTATACGAGAACTTTCTCGGCACCGTCATCGTGGTGGAGGCTCTCGCCGTTGCCGACGTTCCTTAATTTTGGGTTGGGTTTTCGTTAAATGAGTTGGCTACCGGGAGGGGGTTCTGCCTTTGCTGTGGGTATTTCCTGCTGGTGATTCTTCGCTGGCTCTTGATTTGGTTCTTCTTGGGGAAATTGATCTCTTGTGCTCATTAGTCTTGTAGACTCTTGCGGCCCTTGGACCTTGCCGTTGGTTTACTAGACTTTCGCATGTTGTCTCGGTCCTTGACCCGAGGCCTACCATTGTCTTCGTGTAATTGTACGTTGGGTTTTTATTTTGCTGGGCTTTCCTGAGTTCTTTTTACCCCATGTTTGTCCTTTTGGTTTCCTGCCTTGCCTGTTGTTTGCACAGGCCGCTGGCCCAACTGTTGTGATTCTGATTCTTGGGTTTTGTTTGGGTTGAGAGATTGTTTCTTTTCATTTTTAGTGGCTGCAACCCCCACTGTGCCGGTAGACCATTGACTATTCTTAGTTGTCGAACATTGTGAATCGGATCCCATATATTTTTTGTTTTCCTTTTTAATTCTTTAATTTCAGTTTTTGAATTAATTCCAAACTTATTGTTGAGATTTCTTCCTTAACTAAAGACAATTTGTAAAGTAAAAAATTACATTTGAATTGACACCATTGATGACATTGCATAGTAAAACTCGTATACATAGTTCACATACATGTTCATTTTCTGTTACAAGATCCAATTACATGATATGATTGCGATGGATAATGCAATAGATAGTACATAATGATCACTTGCTTGCATATTGTACATGTTCGCTGGTTATTACATACTGACCATAGACTCTGGATATTGTACATGTCCATAATTGAAAACTGAGTACTACATGGGACAAAGTGTCACGGTACATCAAGGGACACCTCTTGAATCCATGGGAGCCACCTTTAGAATCTCTTTCACAATTTATATTGGAAAACATCGCAGTACCATATACAAAATTGTTTGACATTGACACAAATGACATGACAACTCGAGAACTACTAAACATCTAGAAAGCAGTAACTTGACATTACGCTTGACTCACGGGTTTTGACGTAACTCATATTAGAGAGAATGCAGGAGCAACTGGAGTCATACTTCATCACAGTTTCTGGTTTGGATCCTATCATGAATCTGTTACCTGTTTAATGGATCCTGAATCCTATCACGAATATGTTACCTGACGGAGAGATCATGAGTCTATTTCATGTATCTGTTTAGACTCAGTCCGAGGTAGCTCCACGTGGTACGAGGTGTTTTCGAGTTGCATATTGTACTCTCGAATATGAGTCATAGTTTACTATTGGTACAACAATCACATGAACTAGAATAGTTGTAACATCGTAATTCATTGCAAACCCTTATGCACATCTTTCTGTAGTTTGTTGCACTTCAGTTCAGCGGTTCACTTTACATGTCTTTTAATTG
The DNA here is from genome assembly GCA_030789695.1 of Scilla litardierei. Classification (NCBI taxonomy): domain Eukaryota; kingdom Viridiplantae; phylum Streptophyta; class Magnoliopsida; order Asparagales; family Asparagaceae; genus Scilla; species Scilla litardierei. The sequence goes on along the minus strand of CM061138.1, from coordinate 43,486,123 downwards.
TTTAATATGTTCAAAACCTGACACACATATAAACTATTACAATTTCGCACCATATTATACTTTTACACACCTAGTGTTATTCTATTCTTGAATTAACACCATTGATGCCATTACATAAAAACTGTTGATAAATAGTTCACATATAACATGTTCATTTTCTGTTAACAATTGACCGTGAAAAGATCCATGATCCAATTACATGAGATGCTTACAATAGATATTGCAATGGATAGTATATAATGATAACTTGCTTGAATATTGTACTGATGCATGATTCCAATATTGTGCATGTTCATTGGTTATTACATATCAATCATAGACTCTAGATATTGTACATGTTCATGATTGAGAACTAAGTATTATACGGGGACAAAGTGCCACGGTACACAAAAGGCCACCTCTTGGATCCATGAGCGCCACATCTAAAATCCCTTACATAGTTTATATTGAAAAACATCACAGTACCAGATACAATATTGTTTGATATTGACACAGATGACACGACAACTCGAGAACTACTAAGCATCTAGAAAAATAGTACCTTGACATTACACTTGACTCAAGGGGTTTTGGCATAACTCATAGAGTCATATTAGAGTGTGCAGGAGCGACTGGAGACATGCTTCATCACAGTTTCTGGTTTAGATCCTATCATGAATCTGTTACCCGTCGGAGAGATCCTGAATCCTATTATGAATCTAATACCCGACGAAGAGATCATGAGTCTTTTTCATGTATCTGTTTACACTCAGCCCGAGGTAGCTCCACGTAGTACAAGGTGGTCTTCGAGTTACATATCGTACTCTCGAATACGAGTCATAGCCTAGGATTGGTACAAAATCACATGAACAAGAATAGTGGTAATTGCAAACTCTTATGCATGTCTTTTCATAGTTTGTTACACTTCAGTTGAGTAGTTTACTTTACGTATCTTTAATTATCTAACATGTTCAAATTCCGATACACACAAACTATTATACTTTCACCCCGTAGTATACTTTTACCCGCCTAGTGTTATTCTATTCTTGCTTCCTACATAAATCGTTTGCTTGGATGAGATATAATCTACTTTTAATCTATATTTTTCTAGATGTTGAATATGTATAGTACGAGGCTTCGGAGTCCTAGGATTAGCTTCCATTTCTTTGAACAGTGCACAGAAACTCTGAGACTACTCATTCAGGTATATGTTGTCGGTATATTTCTATTTCGCCTATATTGTTTTCACTGGTAAACAATAGGACCTGCAAATTCTTGAAAATTATAACGACCCCCGGAAACCGGGGCATTACATGCAGGCAGCAGTTACTGCAGCAAGTATACTTTCCACCTTACTTTGATTTCCTGCCGCAAGATGCATTTTTCCCTTTTAAAATATTGCAACACATTACAGTAACACTAAAAGAACTTATCTCTACATTGAAATCAAGTTGCAATTGGAACCCGAGTAAGTTTGTCAAACGTACGCACAAAACAATGTTACAGCACAATTCATACACATCACACAACCTTGTTTTGCAACACAGCAGTTGCATCAAAAAATACACTGCAGAAACTGCTCCTTATAGCAACCCAAAGTACAGAGATCTGGTACCAGCAAAAAGACCACGCCTCCAAACCTCTTTTTAACGCACGCAATTAAGTCTGAGTTATAGATCTTATGGTTGATGCAAAAGCATGCGCACACATCCTTCTTTTTTTAATTTCCGGTGTTGAAAAATAAGGATGAAAAATAAAAATCAATGAAAAAGTTACTTGGTATGGGTTTATAAATAAATTATATGGAAACATAATCGACTGAACTATTTATGAAATAACAGCAGACAACACAATGGTTTGCTCCAGACCAATAGGTTGTTCATCATCAAAATATTAGGAAATTAGAGTCGATACAATGGTCTAAAAACATAAAACATGACTGAAGACAACACTAGTGAAAAGGCAGAGACAACACTATGCATTTAAGGTACAAATATGATATACAACATCGACAACCTCAGTTTGAGACTGAGGTGACAGCTAGCATCTTAGGGAACAGAAAGGATATTCTTAAAGCAAAAGATTAAAAAAGAAAATCAAAACAGCATACTTTGGACAAAAAGACTGGCACATAGTTTGTTTACATGTGCCCGGAATATAAACTTTTTACATGATCTTACAGTGTTGTTGAGAGTGACTGACTCACCAGCTTCAAACAATTGCCAATTACCAGAATGGGATTTAATGTGTCCAGACCCTGCAAGAATTCACCAATGAATAAAAATCAAGCTCAAATCTTAGAAAATAACAACATATATGTCAAAAAGGCTAGTTCATTTATAAATAAGACATAAATTAATGGCATCAATTAAGTTAAAAGAAAAAATATATATGTTTAAACAAGAAAGCATGAACACATCAGCAGATAGAGGAATTCCAATTCAAACGAGTTATTCAACTATGCAAAAGACATTTGTGCACATGCATGTGCACGCATGACAACAAAACTAACATGATTCAAGGAAGAACTCCAAGAAATTTGGTAAAGGCATTTGCATGTGGCAGGAAAGTCACATGTTTGAGGCATGCCTCCAACAAGCAATGATGAAATGTTATCCCTCAGATGGCAGGAAAAGGGGAAATGTGTATGTAGCTCTCTTTTCCTAGTTTCAGTTTCACCTTTTTCTCAAAGTTATTAAGGTGTTATTTCCTAGTTTCAAAATCTTGGTTTCGGTCTTAGTATCCGCCGATGGTTTGTTGTATCAGTTTCAGTTGTATCAAAATATAAGATGATACGTAACAGAAGTATCAGAAGTATCGGACTTTCTGTATGAGTCGCCTTAGCTTAAAGTAGTTATTAATTGCATGTAGATCTTCATCTTCGATTTGTGTTTCATTTATCCACATTATTTTTGTCCTGAGGGCACTATTTTCTCTTTTTTTCAACTTATTCTATCACGGGCCAATAGATTTTGTATTGATTTTGATTGTGAAATGAGATTTCTAAATCCATTATATGAAATAAAATAGAATTACAAATTTTAGTAGTTAAAACTTTATATCTCCTCTTATATTATTCGTTAGTAATTAGTATCGGTAGTATCGGTGGTATCAGTCAGTTTCGAATGGAATCGTATTTGCATGCTTGAAATCATATATGATGCGAGCAATACCTATCAAGATTCCAAACCTTGATTATTCCCTTTGCAAATCATCACTGGTAACTTGGCAAACCTTAGAAGGCTTATATGTTTAAAAGGTTGGACATGGCCTTTGCCATTAGAAAATTGATGTCAATTACAAGTTCTACTGCAAATTCTGTTAGTGATTTCATGACTTTTAATCATTCTATGACATTGATAAGTGCTACTAGGGTTGCTTTCGTAATGTCGTTTTCTGTTCATATTAGTGCTTTTGCTTGTGCTCCACATTTTATGAAATTGTTTGCCATTCATAATCCTAAAGTTATAAATTTCAAGAATTGGCGCATTAATCTAGAAGGTCGTTTTCAAAATGGATAAGTAATATGGGAAAAATTATGAAAAGGAGATATAAACTGTGAATGAAAGTTAAGAAAGGTTGTCAGAAAAAATAAATCTGAAGAGTAGAAGTTATAAGGGGCTTTTTCTTTTCCAAAAAAGGAAGAGAACTTCTTAAACACTGGGCGAAAAGCTAACCTAAACTGAAGTCGAGCCAGACTAAACAATCATGAATTAAATAAAAATAAACAAAATTATCAAGGATCAAAAATACAACAGCGAGACTTTCTGCAGGTATAACAAGTAACAATTTAAACCAGAGATAACTTAACATTTTAAAGGGATTATGGTGCCCTCAACTTATAGGTGTGAACATCAAGAAAAAAAGAAAAAATCTTACAAAGGTTACCACTCACCAAGAAAACATACGGAGAATTGGCTGGAATATCTGATACATCATCCAGGTCAAGTAAGACATACTCTTCCACGACGTTTACTTGTTTACCTTGCTCGGGATTGGTCTCCATTAATTTTGCCTTTAAGGATGCACCCTAACCTGGTTGGTTCAGTAGTGCAGCAGCAGAGAGAATTAGCTTCAGCTATAAGATGTTTAGCTGCAAGCTTTTACCAGTAAAGAATCCAAAACTTAAACCATCATATAACAGAAAATAATGTAGTTATAACCAAATTCAAGCCTAAACAGGCAATCAGGTAAACGAGGAAATGCTGACAATAGGAAGTCTGAGTGATATCTTAATAGTACAAATTATGCTACAGAATATCGAAAGCCAAATTTGATGTGATCATTTTCTTAGAAGAAAAATCAATATGGTGTTTCCCAATACCAGTAGACAATGTTGAGAAAGTATCAAGTCCTGACTCATGAGCCCCACAAAGATACTACAATGGTAACTGAATGTTGTTTGTTATGGCTTTGGCAATATTGCCCTAAGTAACAAATGCAACATTCAATTTAATACCTCACAACTACCCTAGAGGAAAACATATTACTAGCAAGCAATTTTTTTCTTAAGAATTTTAAAAAATAACATGGAAATATGATATATAACTTAACAGATCATACTTGAGCAAATTCTGGTATTTTGAAACTAGATATGAAAATAGGGATTTTGTGAATTTGCACTTACTTTAGAGCCATTGATTATTGACCAATCCTGGCAGGTGGTTTCTTCCCCAATACTTTTATGGTTTGCCCAACATTAGTCCAAGGCAATTAGAAGACGCATTGGTTTGCTACCAAAGGTGCAATTGTACAAATACAGGACATGATTATGAGACAATACAGGTATATCATTAATGTGGCAATTTCAGGCACAAAAGAGTAAATAAACAGATAAAAAATCATTCAACCATCACATGTCATTATAATACAAAACAATCACCATATATTCAATAAAACTAATAAATAGATAAGTTATAGATAATAAGTATAAGCCATAGCAATGTTTGAGAACCCGGTTTCTGTTCCTTAAAATTTTCTTGTTTTCACCCAGTTTCGATGGTTTCGTTAGTTTCGTTTTAAGTCTTAGTGTCAGTTTTACATATATTTAAATGTATATTTTTGTAATAGTTGAATCAAGTAGGATCATAATGTAAAAGGAAACCATATTGCGAGTTACCGTTAAAAAACAAAGTGAAGCTAACTAAAGCTAACGGATTGGATTTGACCATACAAAATACAAGAGCATGGGATTCTGGTTTGAATGTCAAACACATCAACCCATCTAACATAACTACTATCAATGGAATAGGTTTGGAATCTAAAGACCCAAAACCGATATGCAAAACAAATAGAACCCAACCCAACCCAACCCTAAAACCCCACTTTCATATTCTCTTACCGTCCCGATTAAAGAGGAAGTAGCACCAATTGTAGCTGTTATCGATGCTTCGACCCTCCGATGATGACGTCACATGTAAGCTCTCTTACTTAAATTTTTTTTGCATGTTTGTTTAGAAGGAATTGATTATTTTTTACTGTTCTATTAGTCTTTTTGATCAATTTCTTGAGAAATTTTGCTTGGTGCATTATTAATTTGTTGTTTTATAGCTAATCTTGATTTTTTTTTCCTATGTCTTATGAGTTTGTCAGCTGAAACCAAGTTTGGAAGCTTGTTTCACACCGGTTCCTGACAAAAACTAGTACTACACGACCGAAACTTGTTGGTTTTGGCCAAAATCTAGAACCATAGCATACCATTTTGACACTGAAAACATCATTTCATTAAGTTAAAATTATGAATTCTAACAAAAAGTAGTCAAAATCTACACAATAACAAAATCTTGTTAGCCATAAGTCATATCATGCCACTACAATAGAAAAAACTTTAGTCCACTTAATCAATTGGTTATATCTAAGAATCATTATAATAAAAATCTTTACAATTACAATGCCAACTCCCCATCCCTTCCTAATTAAGATGCCATAGACTAACATAACATCTTCTCATTTTCTTAAATATGGTAAATATGAGAATTAAATTGACCTAATTTAATGTCACCAACCTCATTAAATACACAAGTTAAGAGTGCTTTATTGTCAATGACATATATCATCATTAAACAACAAATGAATGATAAATGTGATCATCTTTGTCCATTGTAAATCATTTAGCATATCAACATGCTCAGGTTATATGCAAATTGTCAATTTTATTACCCATGCACTTGCACCCAGCTAGTCAAAATGTCCGCAACAATAACACATGCATATAATCACAAAAATTGTGATCTCATCAATTTATCCCAACATTTACAAGGGAAAAAGTACTATTCAGAAATGACACCTTCATTATACACACAAAAATCTGGAAAGTTGCATGCTTTGACAAGTGACAGCAATTCTTTCTTTTTCCCTCCTCTTTTTCATTAAATATCTCTTTGTACATGCTCATAACCATTATCAATTGAAACTGTTGATTGCCCAAATGCATCATGATCAACATTCGCTAAAGGAATCAATAATCTGATACATATAGGCTGAATTTTGTAAAGCAAACGTCACATGTAAGCTCTCTTACTTAAATTTTTTTTGCATGTTTGTTTAGAAGGAATTGATTATTTTTTACTGTTCTATTAGTCTTTTTGATCAATTTCTTGAGAAATTTTGCTTGGTGCATTATTAATTTGTTGTTTTATAGCTAATCTTGATTTTTTTCCCTATGTTTTATGAGTTTGTCAGCAGAAACCAAGTTTGGAAGCTTGTTTCACACCGGTTCCTGACAAAAACTAGTACTACACGACCGAAACTTGTTGGTTTTGGCCAAAATCTAGAACCATAGCATACCATTTTGACACTGAAAACATCATTTCATTAAGTTAAAATTATGAATTCTAACAAAAAGTAGTCAAAATCTACACAATAACATAATCTTGCTAGCCATAAGTCATATCATGCCACTACAATAGAAAAAACTTTAGTCCACTTAATCAATTGGTTATATCTAAGAATCATTATAATAAAAATCTTTACAATTGCAATGCCAACTCCCCATCCCTTCCTAATTAAGATGCCATAGACTAACATAACATCTTCTCATTTTCTTAAATATAGTAAATATGAGAATTAAATCGACCTAATTTAATGTCACCAACCTCATTTAAGTACACAAGTTAAGAGTGCTCTATTGTCAATGACATATATCATCATTAAACAACAAATGAATGATAAATGTGATCATCTTTGTCCATTGTAAATCATTTAGCATATCAACATGCTCAGGTTATATGCAAATTGTCAATTTTATTACCCATGCACTTGCACCCAGCTAGTCAAAATGTCCGCAACAATAACACATGCATATAATCACAAAAATTGTGATCTCATCAATTTATCCCAACATTTACAAGGGAAAAAGTACTATTCAGAAATGACACCTTCATTATACACACAAAAATCTGGAAAGTTGCATGCTTTGACAAGTGACAGCAATTCTTTCTTTTTCCCTCCTCTTTTTCATTAAATATCTCTTTGTACATGCTCATAACCATTATCAATTGAAACTGTTGATTGCCCAAATGCATCATGATCAACATTCGCTAAAGGAATCAATAATCTGATACATATAGGCTGAATTTTGTAAAGCTACATGGGTCCGGTTACGTAAAGATATCCTGACCTTTGAAAAAACACAAAAGAACTTTTGCTGTTTCAAAAACTGACTTTATACTAAATTTCATAAAACTACCCTAACCTGTGGACTGATAAAAATATCCTGAACTGTGACCCGATTTCATAAAACTCCCTCAACTTAAAAAAAACAAAACTAACCTGAAACTAGACTAGAGTTCATTGTAGTTTTTTGAAACTTCAAAAGTTAGCTTTATGAAACCAGGCGAAGTTTCATGGTTGTTTTACAAAATTCAGCCTTCCTAACACATCTCTAAGATTGTAATAAAGATAATGTTCAAACTTCAAAGTTTTTTGAGGAAAAGGGGCATACCTGCTGGCTCAATTAACCTCAACAAATGATAAGATCCTTTCCCACAAAACCCTAATTTTTTTTCTGAGTCTCGCAACTGGTTCGTCAGCTTCAACTCGAGAGAAGATAGGGGAAGAGAAAGGACTGAGAACAAATAGATTTGAGGATTATTGGGCCGATGGACGAACACAGACGCCCATCATTAGCTCTGGGCTTCCAACCAGCCCAACCCAACTATTTTTAACATCAATTTTGGAAAAAGTTACAAAATTATTTGAATTTCTTTTCAGCTTTAAAAAAATAAGAAGCGTCCGGTTTCAAACATCTCAAATAACGAACAACCAATGGGTAATAAATTCAAATAATAATAAATAAGTAATGAAAAATAATGAACTAGTCATAACACGTGCCCGCAGGCACGGTTCATTAAAGATTTACCCCGCGAAATCTTTGTTACCCAAAAAATTATTTTCACAGCCAAAAATTTAAAAGAACAACAAATTAGCGTAAAAACGATGCGGAACAACAAATACGACTTAGACGTCTGTGGCGTGGAACAACAAATACGACGCGGGTGCCTTCGGCGCAGAACAAAATATTCAGCGCGGGTGGCTTCAGCGAAGAACAACGCGCGAGTGATTTCGGCGCGGAACAACAAATTCAGCACGGAACAACAAATTCAACGCGAGCGCCTTCGATGCGGGCCCCTTTGGCGCGAACAACAAATTCGGTATGTGCGTCTTTTGCGCGGAACAACAAATTCGACGTGGGCACCTTCGGCGTCCTTCGGCGTGTGTGCTTTCGGCGCAGAATAACAAATTAGCGCAAAAAAATTTAGCGAGTGCCTTTAGTACGGAACAAAAAACCACATGGTATTTTTACGCTAATTTGTTGTTCCGCTAATTTGTTTTACGCTAAATTTTTTACTTTGTTTAAATTAATGGATCATACTTCTCCACAATCTTTTCCACTGCACTTTTAATTTCAAAGTTTAGATTCCCAATGCATTTTCTCCCAAAAAATTTAATCTCCACAATCTTTCCCAAGACACTTTTAATTTCAAAGTTTTGGTTTCCAAGACACCCCCCCATTTAAGTTTTCTCACTTAAATTTTCACAAAATCCAATCTCATCCATTGATTTGCCAAGACTAAGTCTCGGCCACTCTTTATCTTGTCCTAGTCAGCCCTAGAATTCAAAAAAGGTTGTCAAATGTATAATAGATTAACTTATAGGATATTTAAAATAAATAATAATAATAATAATTTTTGTCAACATAAAAGGTTCTCATGTGATGTATGCTCAGTAATAAGACCTGGGAAGAGATTTTGTTGTAGGTTATCAACATGGATGGAGCCTGCCATTCTTGACATGGTGGGTAACATATCTATTTTTTTTTTGTGGCAAGAGTTTACAGATTTATCGAAATTTTAACAGCAACTAAAAAAATTTATTACTATTATTCCACTAATAGCTAGGCAACATATAATAATAAAAGTCTAAAGAATATCCTGTTTTTACATATTTCTAGACAAATATCGATTTTAAGGCTTTTATTTAGATAACATGTTTTACATCAGCAAATAATGGGGAAAATGCTTAATATTTCTTCTGTAGGCTTCTTTGGTGAAATGGAATTGGCATTGCAACTTTTTAATGATAGTAGTGTTTTTCTTTTAGAAGTTAGTTTTACTTTTAAAAAAATAGAGTGGTATTTTAGGATGATATTGTGAATTTTAATTAAAATCTTGTACTTAAACTAGTTTTGAACTTAGGTGTAATATTTACATGATAAAAGTCCGTTATTTATTAATTATTTTAATTATTTGGTTCAAGCAGTTTTTCCTTCTTTTGATATAGAAATAAGATCCAACACATTTTGTAGTTGCTTAATGAAATATTTTTTTAGCATGTGACTAAAATTTTGAATTGATTTGATTTGATTTGAGGCTAAAGTTTAGAAGAAACATACACTAAGCCTCTTGATTTTGGAGTGTTCTATGACAATTGGAATGGGCAACTCATATGAAACCCCAACATCTATTATATAGAAACTTGTTATTGATTTCGTGATGCCCTTGTCCACTCATGTCCCTCTTTAAATTTTGAATTGACTTGAGGCTAAAGTTTAGGAGAAACATACATTAAACCTCTTACTTATTAAGCTTGGGTATAATAGATTTGAGTTTAAATGTTAATACTAAATTAAACATCTTGTTTCACCACAAGAAAAAAAATTAAACATCTTGAATTTTTAGCCTAACATTAACGAACTTTTTAATAAGGCCAGTGTTGAGCATCGTTTTTCTCTGATCCACATTAGCAGCTTTTAAGGTTGGCCCTACGATTAGTATGATCTCTCTGTTTTGGGCTAACCATCAAGAATTGGATGCAGGTTCCGTTGATATTTGGTAGGGGAATGCACACCAAATAGACTGCAACCATATAAAAACTAGTTAACTCTTATAGTTTTATTTGAATATAAAATAGAAATAAATAAGACACAAGTAAGTAATGTCTTAAGTTATATTTTATGAGAATATTAGTCATAACCCATGACCATATGTTACTTTACATTCAAAATATTTTCTCGAAAAATTTCAACCCATTTAAAATCCCCCCACAACCCACTCTAAAAAAATTTCGCAGCCCCATTCAAAATATCATAACCCCAAAATTCAATCCCATTCAACATTCATTTGAAAAAAATTTACAACTACCTTCTAAGTATTCTACCCATTAAAAAATTTAACCACATTCAAACTAAAATTTTATTCACCCAAAAAAAATTGTTCATCTCAAAATTTAATTCCATCCAGATTTAGTTCCTAACAAAATTTAAAAATTTTAGCTCCCAAAAATTTAGTTAACTGCAAATTTAGTTCCCCTAAAAAAATTTTAAATTTTAGTTAACAAAAAATTTAGTTAACCCTAAAATTTAGTTCCCTCCAAATTTAAATTTTTTCCTAAAATTTTATACGTTTTCTCCCCAAAATTTTCCCCACAAAATTTTAAGGTTTACCCACCAAAATTTTCAGAAACTATCATCATAACCATTTATTTCTTAAGGTTCAATTGCAGCCGTCTTTCTACCCACCCTTTTATACTAGGCAGCAACATCATTCAAAAACATCCCTAAATTGTTTAATATATTTAACCATCGCACGGTAGGGATGAGAATGGGATGGGCCAGGCCGGGCCAAATAGATTCCCAATTCAAAGGTGCTGGGCGGCCCAAAGCCCATGTAGGCTTCTTGAATTATATCCAAATGAGTTTAAAGCAGGCTTTGGGCCAGCCCATCAGACCTTACTTAATAAGACTACATTTTGGAATATCCATCAAAAAAAATCAACACATTGCACCATATACTTAGTATAAAGCTTAGGAATTGGAAAACATTGCAACAAGTTACAAGCAAAGAGGACAATAGAGATTTAAATTACTTGTAGCAAATACACTCAAATTCTGAGTCCTTGATATATACAAATCATGTGGATACATAATGCAACAAACATCGCGCCCCATAACCTGAGGACTGATAGGAGATCAACTATCTTGCAGGTTGATGATCAGGTTCTTCTGGAGTTTCTGCTTGATCAATTCTCTTAAAGAGAATGAAATAAGTTAGCAATAAGTTATCCCTGCAAATGAAACCAAATTCATCCCAACATTGAAGTATTTTTATCAACATCATCCTTTAAAAAACCAAGCAGATTCCAGCTTATTATCATTAAGAAATTGTTACTTGGAACAACATGCATATTAGAGAATCGCATTTAAAAATAAATTAACACAAATAACCCAATGGGTTGTTGCTTCAATGACCAACATTACTTCTGCCCAAATCCCATCACAGTTCTTTTATCAACACTTAGATATCTATTTGCACATTAGTAAACGAAATAACCAAAGCCAAAAATAGCACAATTAATTATACCCCCACTTCTTCCCATTTTATCAAAAAAAGCACAAGTAAAAGTTGATATCGATCATCAATGAACAAACAAACAAACAAAGCAATGGTGACATAAACAAAGAACCATCGAGAGGTGGGGGGGAGAGAGAGAGGACCTCAATCAACTACGGTGCTCTCAGAGCAGAAGCAGAATCGACCAGTGGGTGAAGACCTTATATTAAGGAGATGGGTCTGTATGGATCAGCGGCGACTCCTTGGCCTTGGTAGAGAAGCGCTCGGAACTTTGAGCGGATCAGTGGCGACTCTGTTGCATCGTCATCGGATCTTCTTCTTCTTCTTCTTCTTCGGCGGATCAATCGCGATTAGCAGCGCAGCTTTCTAACCTAGAGGGCTTGAGGGCTGAGAGAACTGAGAACCTGGAGGGCTGACGAGCTTGAGTCGTATCGGACTTGGGGATTGTTTTCGGGTATTTGAGTCGGGCTTCGGGTATGTCAACTACTCGGCCCGAGGAAGATGTATAATCAAGTCACCCACTTAATATTGAGTTAAAAACACGATGATGTCACCAATAATACTGATGACCTGAGTTTAATCAAATGATTTATTAAATAATCACCCCTAATCAAATAAGAAATGCTTTACAGCAAAGGCACGAAATCATAACCAAATAAGGAATTGAACTAGGAAAAATATATTCTAATTCGATGTTCTCGATTGCTTTCTATACATTTACTAATTTATTTAATTAATGCAAAATAATTCAAGTTATTTTTTTTTTTGATACATCCGGAAAAAAAATAACAACAAATCCAAGAGTAAACCCTCGATTATATCCAGTTCTCTTACATCCATGATAAGTAATTGAAATAATGAAACAGTAGCAAGTTCCCAAATACGTAGTTGTTCCTCTAAATGACGTCCCAAATTAGCTAGCGCATCCGTTCAGAAGTTTGCCTCCCGAAAGACATGATGGAAGGTATAGAGTTGAAAAATGTCTTTAGTACATTTGCCTGCACTTTTTAAAACGTTGGGAAATGTTTATAGTACATTTACCAGCACTTCCTTGTAACATTGGAAAATGTATATGATACATTTAGCAGCATTTTCGTAAACGTTGAGAAATACTTATGGCACATTTAACAACATTTTTGATACATTTAGCAGCGTTTTCATAAAATGTTCGAAAATATTTATGGAAAAATTAGACCTAAAACTAAGGCATAATCAAACTTTAAAAACACAAACAGCACCTCGCTGGGACCCATCTCACGACTAAACCACCTGCTCCTCGCGGGGCCCCCACCTCTCAACCAAGAAATGTCAACCGAGAAAAGCCCACCTTTCTAGCAAACAAACCAAAAAGCCCACAAAATCAATCACAAAAGGGAGTACGTTAGCCCAACCCCACCAAATCCAAATTCAACCCCCGCTCGCCACGTGGCACACGACCTCAAAACTTCGCGCGCACAGTGGGACCGGTGGCTTACAGATTGCGCTTGCCCCCATGATCTACCATTCACACAGTCTTCCATGTCTCACAGTTGCGCCAGGCCATTGGCAACCAGACCTCTTCCCCTACATTACCAGAGACCCTTACTGCTGATATGGAGGTGAGGATGGAGTCCGAGTTGCTGAAAGGGGTTCACCAGAGCGACACATGCGGGAGGCAAGTACTATTGTAATGGAGAGGCTTACCACAATCTTTTGGAGTCGTGGTGTCTACCATTTGCTTAGCAAACTGTTAGATCCGGCCCACTTGTGTTTGGTTCGTCGTCATCCGCGTAGGGCTTCGTGCAATCGTCACTAGATCCGGAGGACGGATATAGAGGTAAAAATCACCAAAACGATGTTTTTAATCATACGTATGATTGCCCCACCCCTAGATCTCGCAAGATCGATATGGGGATCGATCGTCGCCTTAACATTCTAAGACAAGTATACAAAATGACACACTACTCACACAATCTTTTCCCTCGAGATCGAACCGCTCTGATACCAATTTGATAGGAACCAAACACAAGTGGGCCGGATCTAACAGTTTGCTAAGCAAATGGTAGACACCAAGACTCCAAAAGATTGTGGTAAGCCTCTCCATTACAATAGTACTTGCCTCCCGCATGTGTCGCTCTGGCGAACCCCTTTCAGCAACTCGGACTCCATCCTCACCTCCATATCAGCAGTAAGGGTCTCTGGTAATGTAGTGGAAGAGGTCTGGTTGCCAATGGCCTGGCGCAACTGTGAGACATGGAAGACTGTGTATTTCAACGATTCAAAGTCTTTACCTACTTCTTTAATCCCACATTAGAAAATCCCACACTAGAAATGAACAAACAACTAGTGTTGTTTATATAAGAACTCTCTTCTTTGAATTATTAGGCTACTAGAATGGATTTGCAATAGGGGGTTGCTTGTGCATGCACGAACCCAAGCAAGGAGGCAACGCAAATTTGATTGGCCAATCCGAAAACCTATTAACCAGGTGTGTGCACGTGCAATTCACGTGCAGCAGGATGCAAACCCCTGATTTGGGCCTGGTGGTTGCATGTGAATTGGGTCTCGTTTTGCATCTTTTTAAAAGTAATTATATCCACATATGCATGCTTATTCTCATGATCATCCTCATGCATACGCACCTCATGTTCATCCACGTATGTATGCAACACCACACCATGGACCATATGCCCATCATCATGCTTTAGCACAACATAATGTTACATACACATTTTCTCATGCTCTTGCTAGATCTCATGTTCCATTTTTCTAATTTATTTAATTAATGCAAAATAATTCAAGTTATTTTTTTTTGATACATCCGGAAAAAAAATAACAACAAATCCAAGAGTAAACCCTCGATTATATCCAGTTCTCTTACATCCATGATAAGTAATTGAAATAATGAAACAGTAGCAAGTTCCCAAATACGTAGTTGTTCCTCTAAATGACGTCCCAAATTAGCTAGCGCATCCGTTCAGAAGTTTGCCTCCCGAAAGACATGATGGAAGGTATAGAGTCGAAAACTCGTAGCTAGCTGTTGAATATCAAGTATCAGATTCAAAAGAGGGTGGGAGTAGACATTCGTCGAAGTAAGAAGCAGTATCGCAACCTTTGAATCAGATTTGCACATAGTCTCCGGGGAACCTCTTATGCCAAGCAATCTTCAAAACAAACTGAATAGCATGAAGTTCTGCATTCAAATTAGTACATCACCTAATATCAGCAGAGAACACAATTAGACATGTACGCTGGTCATCTCAAAAAATGATGCCCTTGCGAGCCCCTGGGTCCCCTTTACTGGCCACATCAACATTAAGCTTAACAACTCCAAAATTCAGGAGGAACCACCAACTGACAGTGGCAGCAGGAGGGACTGTTGTAGGCTTGCCATAAACACGTGTAACCTCTGTTGCAGTATGGGTGATCTGTCTAACCGTGAAAGTATCATCAGCTCCTACATCCCCAGCCGAAAATACCCGTTTACAACGAGCTCCCAGATTGTCCACAAACATGTAGCAAAGAGGACAACTTGATTCATGGGATGTGTCTGCCTATTTAAAAATTCCTTCAACCACTCTGCAAAAGAAAATTGGTAAGAACCCAAGAAGGCCGAAGAAGGAAAGAAAACCTACCATGTATTCTGGGCTCCTATGCAATCTCTAAGAACATGGGTAGTATTCTCGGCCTCAGATTCACATAATGAACACAAGTCTGAATCTAAGGTTCCCCTCTGGAAGCGCGAGGCGTCTATAACTATCCTTTCCTTGAATACTAGCCATAAGAAATAAAACCACCCAGCAGGCAACGGCAACTTCCATGGCTGTTAAGGCCAAAATTGACCGAGACAGTTGGCAAACTGACGTAGACTCGAGATGCTGAGTCGGAACCTTGTTAGCAGTTGGAGTGGGACTCTTGGTTGGAAGAACCAGGGTCAAGTGATGGTAGTTGGAGATGATGCGACGTTCGATCGACCTTCGAGCGGTAGTTGTGTTGATCGTTCGAGGCTGGAAAGCTCGACGTCGACCTTCTACTTTGGATGATGACCGTCGGTCTGCACCACAAGAACTCGTTAGGGGGGTCGGATCTGGGTTCCAACCCAAATCCCTCCGATGCTTAAGTTAGTATAGAACTTAAGGTAGAGAGTGAGCTTGGTGCAACTGAGATCGACTCGGAGGTTCATCTCAAGACTGGCGACGCAAGCTGAAGTATATGAGAAGTATAAGCTGAGAAAGTAGAGTTCTATGTCGTAAATCTCGTACCTTGGAAATGGAACCCCTTTACCTTCGTTCTTTGGTCTATTTATAGGTAATTCCCCATTGATGATGTGTAACCGTCCCTCATTGATCTGGGCACGAGCTTCTTCGGGATTCGAGTTAACGGCTGCCTAATTACTCAACCCCATTAACTTTCCCCTGAATGTTAATGCCATCCTAACGGTCGAATGACCCATTCGTCTGACTTAGCGATACCCCGCTAAGAGTGTAGGGGGTATTGGGTTACGGATGCTAAATGGGTCGGGTATGCAGATACTCCAGTTGGATTCGTACCCGTGCACTAACAATGGCCTAGATCATTCGTTCCTCAGAAATCGTGCTGACTGAGACCGAATGATGAGTAATCATCGTAAATGCGCACGGTTTTAGAATCTCTGGGGCGCTTTCGCCCACCTGGATACTGTCATCAACCTTCCGGTGCAGGAGCTTTGTGTTGGATCTAGATCGTAGCCTATAGGGGTGAATAGGCTAATAAAAATATTCGTGCAACCCACGAACAATCACACGTAGTTATAAGCACAGGCAGAGTAAATAATAAGTAAACACAGATGCACATCAGATTTACCCTAGTTCGATCGTCCCAACGACCGACGTCCAGCCCCCAAAGCAGATACTATATTAATTATGAGAATGTACAACCACAAGCTAGAGCACGACCTACGTCTCTACACTCGACAGACTCTCAGTACCCCCACAACAAACGTGTTCAAAACAATTAATACCAGTAAGAGCTTTCTATTGGCTAGTGTAATGGCCCAGAGTGCCATATATGTTAGGGGCTATCTTTTGTGTAATATATAGTGTATGTGTGTTTGAATACGTATGAAGTGTGCATAATAATGGTAGTGCCTATTGGTAGTCATATCGGTATGTCATGTATTATATTGATATGTTGTCTTGATATGATAAAGGTATTGATATATGGATGACTAATGGAGGGCACATGATTGCTTGACATATGTTTGTAGTAGTGTGTATACCCTTGTATGCTTATATAGGGCATGTAGTGTGTGTATTGATGTATTACTATGGGTGCATTGTATATTAGCGGTGATGATTTGGTTTGCAATAAAAATGAGCTATTAGAAGTAGAAGTAGGGTTAGATATTATTAATAGTATTATTTGATTTCTTTGATATGTAGCGTAGTGTGTTAATGGTATTGTAGTATGGTAATAGTAGTATTATGATTATGAATATGATTATCACTATCATTATTTATTAGTACTCTTACATTTTATGTGTAATGGCCAGTTGGTATTTATGGTTGCAATTAGAAGAGGCTATGTATTAGGAAGTGAGTTAGTGTAGGGGGCTTAGTGTGAAAAGGGTTGTAGTTAGTGGTATTTTTATAATTAGTGGAGAGTGTGTGTGTGTATAGTAGGAGTATAAGGTAATGGCATACTTGTAATTAGGTATATGTGTGCAAGTAAGATGAAAAGTGTAAGGAATGTCAAACTTGTAAATAATAGATTTTCTAGAAGAGATCTTTTATTCAAATTATTCTTTTCTTTCTTTAATTTATTCCTTCCTTTTTCCACGCTATTCTACTTCTTTCCTTTTCATTTTTGTCATACTCTCTCTCCCCTCACCTTCCTCATATGGGCCAAACCAAAAAAGGAAAGAAAAAAGGAAAGGAAAGAAAAGAAAAAAGAAGGAAAGAAACAAATTAGAGAAGAGATGGAAGAAGGAGAGAATTAAAGAGAATTCTTTAAAGGAAAGAATAGAAAGGAGAAGGAGAACACTTCATCCTACATGATTTGAGGTAAGATTCCTAACTTGTGCATTAAGTGTTAATTTGGGTTTTGTTGTAGAAGTTGTAGCTTTAAATAATTAAAGGTTGTGATTTGAGTTGAGATTCAAGTGAAAGATAGCACCTTTCTTAAGTATCATGCCCAAATTGTGTTAAAGGTGACATCTTTCATGGCCCTTTTAATTAAAGTAGGCATCTTCGAGATCATCCTTCTTATAACTTCATGTATTTTTGGGTTAAAGCTAGTTGTTGAAATAAACCTTTGTGTAAATTTATAAGATTGCACTCTCTAGTTAATTGGTTGCATTTTTGTGAAATCTTGATTAAAGATAGTTGCTTTGTAATGTAGACCTAAATTAAGTAGTTATAAAACTTGCTTCTTTAATGTAGAGTGGTTAATTGTTGCATTTTTAATGTAGCATGTTGCATTTTTATATTAAAGGTTGCATTTCTATAAATGTTGCATTTTTTTAAATGTTGTTTTTTTAAATGTTGCATTTTTGTATTAAATGTTGCATTTTAAATGTAGAATAGTCATAAATGTTGCATTCTTATATTAAATGTTACTAAGGTAGATTTGCTTAAGCTTGCATCTAAATGTTATATGGAGATTAGTTCATGTTGCTAACTAATCTTAAATCCCACAATGATGTTTTATTGAAATTGGTTCATGATACTTTCTTTTAATCTTGGATTTTCATTATGTTGTCTTTCTTAGTATATGTCTATGGAAAATGGTTCATGTTGTAAGAATTCCTTATGAGGTTATGTTTATGTAAACGGTGAAAGGGTGTATGTTATATGGAGATGGTTTATGTTGTATGACATCCTCTTAAGGAATGGTGTTGCATGGAAGATGATGTATGTTGCAATGGAGAATTGGTTATGTTACATAATGGAGGGTTATGAAAAATGGATTATGTTGCTTATTAGTCTCTTACTTTAAATGTAATTTCAATATGCATTACATTATGCTACCCTTGTTGTTAAATGCCAATCTATTGTTGTAAGCATTTCAAGAATTCTATTGTTGTGTGCAATGTTAATGTTGTTTTGAATGCAATTACCATGCACGTTAGCCTTGTTGTTTACCTATGTCACTCTAATGTAGTTTAAACACAATTCTTTCGATGTTGCATGCTAGCGTACTCAACTTAAAAGTTAATAAATCATAGGGATGTCTCGGTCTGCTACATGGCAGGTGAGTACCCTAGAATGGGGTTGGGGGAAACTTGAGTACCAAATATGCATATGAGATAGGCTGCTGAGTTTGTGGGCCACTCATGACGAGCCCACAAAGGCATGGAGTTGGTGCGGTTTTGGTTGAGTTGGTTGAGTTGGTGAACGGCTTCTTTTGTAAGAGCTTGTCTCGGGAAGTCGTAGCATTCCACCCACCTTACCGGGTGAGGTCCATGCCCGTTTGCTTACTCGTTGCCCAGGTTTCCAATCAAATTTTAATTACATACTTAACTACCATAAGATTGAAATGTTAAACTCTTACACTCTCTGTCTGACGTATCTGTTGTTTCTTTCATGCCTTATATGTACCTGTTGTTTCTTTCATGTCTTAAACTACACTGTGACTAATAAATAACACACCCAAATTAATACTTAGTTTTGGCACGAGTTGGGTTTCCTACTTGGACACGCTTTGACATGCTCCAATTTGTGGTTTTAGGTATTGGAGTTGGTGGCAAAGGTGGAGTTTGGGAGTAATGGTTGAGGTGTTGAGTGTAGGGTTGGGTGGAGAGAAGAGAGTAGAGAGACTTGTACTTTTGGGATTTTGCTTTGGTTAGAGAGATGCATTGCCTCTAATGGATGTATAATGGATATTGGGGATGTATAAATATTATGGTAACTCTTGGTTTAGTTGTTGTCTCTGAGTTATTGTGTAGTTTCTATGGTTCTCTCTGTGTTCTCTGTGCTGTGTTGTTGGTTTGTATTTTAGACATTACAGGTGCTATCCCAGCAGTGCGCAGTAGACCTGTCGGTTTCTTTTGTACTTTTCTTTCCTTCTCCCTTCGTAACACTCGCTGCTCTGGGAGTACCTAAGACGGATTCGTACTTCTTGGGTATCCTGGGGAGCGGGGCGTTACATTTTGGCGGCCCATGCATGTCACCGCACTGCGGCTGCGTACGGATAGTGCATGTAATGTTTCCGTGGACGGTAGTCGAGTCCTAAGGTGGGTAGATGGTCTTTGATGAATAGTATACTCTATCCTCAGCCTAGGTCCTCTAGGTATGTGTACTATAGGGTAGCTGAGTATGAACATACGAGTGTGTGAATCAATTTGGCTATATGGTCATGTGAGTATAAATGCGTATATGTATTTATAGCTATATATGTAATCATACTTGTGACAAGTCTATTTACCAGGTATATCTGTATGACTATGGATGATTATTGGGATGACTATATTTGGATGTATAAATGGAAGGACAAGTATATGAGTGTTGTGTGTACATGAATACTTGTGTGTCTATGTGTATTTAGAGTATACGGTGGTGTGTTTATGCGTATATGGGTGCATGTGTGGAGCATATACACCATAATAATCTATGTACCTACGATAGTACGTGTGAAGTGTATTTACATTTGTATGGCGATGGATATGTTTTATGTATAGTCATACGTTTCCCGTGTAAAGATTAGATTAGGTCCCTATATAATTGTATATGTGTCTTGGTGAATGTGGATATATGTATGCATGTATGTATCTAAGTGCTAGTGCACATTCGTATTGGCTATCCATATATATGTGTATGGGGTGTAGACTTATGTATCTATGTATGTGTACTTCATGTCTAAGTGTATGCATATGGGATGAATATTTACATATGATGGTGTAATTATATAGACTATGTTTGGACTATGTGTATGGATATACGAATGGATGTAGATATGCTACTTGTATGACTACTTGCATGACTACTTGTATGTGTGTAAATTGCATAGATAGTTGATGTATAGATAATTGATGTGCAGATGTACGTGTGTAAGTGCATCTACACATCAAATATTTGCATATGTTGTAGGTGTGCTATGTGAATGTGTATGTCTACATATATCAGGTATATATTTGTGGGTAGTCTATTGTATTGTGCCTGGGTATATGGGTGTGTTACTCGATGAATATGTGTATTTTGTATATGTGTGCCTCATCTATGGATGTATATTATAGATAAAAATGTGTGTATTGGATTGTTCTAACCCCATGGATCATATGGGTATCAATAATTTTGCCATGATTATTATTTTAGATTATAGTGGTGGACTGGATTGATGAAAATGTGTGTATTGGATTGATCTTGTCTTACGTTATCCATACCTTGGTGTGTCTCTTGTTGTGTGACATAGTGCATATAAGTGAGTGAGATGTGTCCAATGTAGTGTATTAATATTGTTGACTACGCTGTATCGAGAATATAGTGTGTATCGTATAACTAACTATATTGGTGGGTACATATGTACGTGTGTGTCTATATTTGAGTGTACCTTATATATGTCCATATGAGCATATGTATATATCTTGGTGCATGTGTATGTATATGTACTAGGAGTTGAACGGTATACTAAGCATGTATGTGTACCTATGTGTGTCTGTTGTCTACTTGGATATTTAGGAGTATACTTGGATAAGTTGTGCAGCTGGATAAGTGTGTATGAATATTTGTGTATGTCTAAGTGTATGTATGAATGTATACGTATGTATACTTGTCTGTATATTGGTGTATATACTCGTACGAATGATTAGGTGTGTGTATGAGTACGTCTTGTCTTATTGGATAGTATATGTATGTCTGGGATAGGGTGGCGTTTGATGTCAAGATCTGTCCACAATTAAGTTGGCCCTTAACCTAGAAAGTCCGAGGACGGACTTGACTTTTAAGGTGGGTAGAATGTAATGGCCCAGAGTGCCATCTACGTTAGGGACTATCTTTTGTGTGATATATAGTGTATGTGTGTTTGAATACGTATGAAGTGTGCATAATAATGGTAGTGCCTATTGGTTGTCATATCGATATGTCCTGTATTATATTAATATGTTGTCTTGAAATGATAAAGTTATTGATATATGGATGGCTAATGGAGAGCACATGATTGCTTGACATATGTTTGTAGTAGTGTGTATACCCTTGTATGCTTATATAGGGCATGTAGTGTGTGTATTGATGTATTACTATGGGTGCATTGTATATTAGCGGTGATGATGTGGTTTGCAATAAAGATGTGCTATTAGTAGTAGTAGGGTTAGATATTATTAATAGTATTATTGGATTTCTTTGATATGTAGTGTAGTGTGTTAATGGTATTGTAGTATGGTAATAGTAGTATTATGATTATGAATATGATTATCACTATCATTATTTATTAGTAGTCTTACATTTTATATGTAATGGCCAGTTGGTATTTATGGTTGCAATTACAAGAGGCTATGTATTAGGAAGTGAGTTAGTGTAGGGGGCTTAGTGTGAAAAGGGTTATAGTTAGTGGTATTTTTGTAATTAGTGGAGAGAGTGTGTGTGTATAGTAGGAGTATAAGGTAATGGCATACTTGTAATTAGGTATATGTGTGTATGTGCAAGTAAGATGAAAAGTGTAAGAAATGTCAAACTTGTAAATAATGGATTTTCTAGAAGAGATCGTTTATTTAAATTTTTCTTTTCTTTCTTTAATTTATTCTTTCCTTTTTCTACACTATTCTACTTCTTTCCTTTTCTTTCCTTTTCATTTTTTTCTTTCCTTTTTTGGTGCGGCCCATATGTACTCCCAGAGCAGCGAGTGTTACGAAGGGAGAAGGAAAGAAAAGTACAAAAGAAACCGACAGGTCTACTGTGCACTGCTGGGATAGCACCTGTAATGTCTAAAATACAAACCAACAACACATCACAGAGAACACAGAGAGAACCATAGAAACTACACAATAACTCAGAGACAACAACTAAACCAAGAGTTACCATAATATTTATACATCCCCAATATCCATTATACATCCATTAGAGGCAATGCATCTCTCTACCCAAAGCAAAATCCCAAAAGTACAAGTCTCTCTCCTCTCTCCTCTCCACCCAAACCTACACTCAACACCTCGACCATTACTCCCAAACTCCACCTCTGCCACCAACTCCAATACCTAAAACCACAAATTGGAGCACGTCAAAGCGTGTCCAAGTAGGAAACCCAACTCGTGCCAAAACTAAGTATTAATTTGGGTGTGTTATTTATTAATCACAGTGTAGTTTAAGACATGAAAGAAACAACAGGTACATATAAGGCATGAAAGAAACAACAGATACGTCAGACAGAGAGCGTAAGAGTTTAACATTTCAATCTTATGGCAGTTAAGTATGTAATTAAAATTTGATTGGAAACCTGGGTAACGAGTAAGCATACGGGCATGGACCTCACCCGGTAAGGTGGGTGGAATGCTACGACTTCCCGAGACAAGCTCTTACAAAAGAAGCCGTTCACCAACTCAACCAATTCAACCAAAACCGCACCAACTCCCTGCCTCTGTGGGCTCGTCAGGAGTGGCCTACAAACTCAGCAGCCCATCCCATATGCATATTTGGTACTCAAGTTTCCCCCAACCCCATTCTAGGGTGCTCACCTGCCATGTGGCAGACCGAGACGTCCCTATGATTTACTAACATTTAAGTTGAGTAAGCTAGCATGCAACATCGAAAGAATTGAGTTTAAACTACATTAGAGTGACATAGGTAAACAACAAGGCTAACGTGCATGGTAATTGCATTTAAACAACATTAACATTGCACACAACAATAGAATTCTTGAAATGCTTACAACAATAGATTGGCATTTAACAACAAGGGTAGCATATTATAATGCATATTGAAATTACATTTAAAGTAAGAGACTAATAAGCAACATAATCCATTTTTCATGACCCTCCATTATGGAACATAACACATTCTCCATTGCAACATACATCATCTTACATGCAACACCATTCCTTAAGAGGATGTCATACAACATAAACCTTCTCCATATAACATACACCCTTTCACCATTTACATAAACATAACCTCATTAGGAATTCTTACAACATGAACCATTTTCCATAGACATATACTAAGAAAGACAACATAATGAAGATCCAAGATTAAAAGAAATTATCATGAACCAATTTCAATAAAACATCATTGTGGGATTTAAGATTAGTTAGCAACATGGACTAATCTCCATACAACATTTAGGTGCAAGCTTAAGCAATTCTACCTTAGTAACATTTAATATAAGAATGCAACATTTATGACTATTTTACATTTAAAATGCAACATTTAATACAAAAATGCAGCATTTAAAAAAAATGCAACATTTATAGAAATGCAACCTTTAATATAAAAAATGCAACATGCTACATTAAAAATGCAACAATTAACCACTCGACATTAAAGAAGCAAGTTTTATAACTACTTAATTTAGGTCTACATTACAAAGCAACTATCTTTAATCAAGATTTCACAAAAATGCAACCAATTAACTAGAGAGTGCAATCTTATAATTTTACACAAAGGTTTATTTCAACAACTAGCTTTAACTCAAAAATACATGAAGTTATAAGAAGGATGATCTCAAAGATGCCAACTTTAATTAAAAGGGCCATGAAAGATGTCACCTTTAACACAATTTGGGCATGATACTTAAGAAAGGTGCTATCTTTCACTTGAATCTCAACTCAAATCACAACCTTTAATTATTTAAAGCTACAACTTCTACAACAAAACCCAAATTAACACTTAATGCACAAGTTAGGAATCTTACCTCAAATCATGTAGGATGAAGTGTTCTCCTTCTCCTTTCTCTTCTTTTCTTTAATAAAATTCTCTTTAATTCTCTCCTTCTTCCATCTCTTCTCTCATTTGTTTCTTTCCTTCTTTTTTTTCTTTCCTTTCTTTTTTTCTTTCCTTTTTTGGTTCGGCCCATATGAGGAAGGTGAGGGGGAGAGAGAGTATGACAAAAATGAAAAGGAAAGAAAAGGAAAGAAGTATAATAGTGTAGAAAAAGGAAGGAATAAATTAAAGAAAGGAAAGAATAATTTAAATAAACGATCTCTTCTAGAAAATCCATTATTTACAAGTTTGACATTCCTTACACTTTTCATCTTAGTTGCACACACATATACCTAATTACAAGTATGCCATTACCTTATACTCCTACTATACACACACACTCTCTCCACTAATTACAAAAATACCACTAACTACAACCCTTTTCACACTAAGCCCCCTTCACTAACTCACTTCCTACTACATAGCCTCTTCTAATTGCAACCATAAATACCAACTGGCCATTACACATAAAATGTAAGAATACTAATAAATAATGATAGTGATAATCATATTCATAATCATAATACTACTATTACCATACTACAATACTATTAACACACTACACTACATATCAAAGAAATCCAATAATACTATTAATAATATCTAACCCTACTACTACTAATAGCACATCTTTATTGCAAACCACATCATCACCGCTAATATACAATGCACCCATAGTTATACATCAATACACACACTACATGCCCTATATAAGCATACAAGGGTATACACACTACTGCAAACATATGTCAAGCAATCATGTGCCCTCCATTAGCCATCCATGTATCAATACCTTTATCATATCAAGACAACATATTAACATAATACATGACATACCGATATGACAACCAATAGGCACTACCATTTTTATGCACATTTCATACGTATTCAAACACACATACACTATATATCACACAAAAGATAGTCCCTAACGTATATGACACTCTGGGCCATTAGAGCTAGCCCCAACTAGCCAAGTCCCTCTTGGCTAAACCAACTAGACAAGACTCGAAAACGTAACAATGGTAAAGTTTTTCCTACGAAGATCAAAACACTACTTCACAAAATAATAATAATAGAGTTTAGAAAATCTCAGTTTGTGTAGCCGTCATCATCTTTATCAATCAGCGCGGGTCAGATCTGAAACTAACGTGATGTAGTCATCGTCTGCAAGTTGCGGCCTTGGATGTCACCCACTTGAAACTTTCGGCCTTGGTTCTTGCTTTGGCTTGCGGCACTTGCTCCCTAGGTCGGCAATGGAATGACTCTAGTCTCCAAGGGGTCGGCAATGATGGATGCTTGAGGTTGCTTGGTGGCACTTTGAAAGGTGCGGTCGGCAACAGGATGGTGCGGATCCTCCTTGGGTTGGCAGAGATCTTGGGCGCAGCTTCTCCTTGTTTGCAGCAACTTGAAGACTCTTGAATCTCTCTCCCCTTGGTTGATTGATGAAGATGGAGATGGCTTTGTAGAAGCTTGGCTTGCGCTTGGAGAGGATTATCAATGTAAGATCTTGGAGCTTGGTGCCTTTGTTGTAGTTGCGGCAATAAGATGTAGTGTAGGGTGCGTTGGCCTTGGTAGGAGCTTGCGGCTAAGGATCTTTGCAATGGATAGCTTGGGCTTTGTAGCTAGGATGCGGCAATGGAGAGATGAAGTTAAGAGCTTGAAGCATTGGCTTTGTGGCTTTGATGGCTTGCGGCAATGAGTTTGCTTGTAGCCACAAGGAGAAATTAGGGTTTTTGACCGACTAGCTTTGGTGTATGTCGCATACTTGGCTCTAGGGGTGGCAAAATGAGCCCGACCCGACCCGACCCGACCCGACCCGACCCGAACCCGGCATACTTAACCGGGTATGGGTAGAGGCCAATCCGGGTTAAGTAGGAAACGGGTTGACCCGACCCGACCCGGATAAAATCTGGGGCGGGTATGGGTTTGGTAAGTCAACCCGGATGACCCGAATTCGACCCGGTTTACTTTCTCAATATATATAAAAATTTATATAATAACTTCAATACAAAGTTGCAATGGGGGTTATGCTTATACGATTTGAATTGTTGTCCTCTTCTTTAAAAGGTCTTGGATTCAATTCCCTTTACTTACAACTTTTTTGTTAATTTTATTACTTTCGTTTATAAAATGGTAACGTTAATTATACTTTCTTGTTGTCATCAGTGCAGTTTAAGCGACAAGCTACTGGAAATTATACAACACTTAATAAATTTTTGGTGGCTCTTAATAAATAGCCGAATATCGAAAAAAGCAGTAGTGTATAAGTCAAATCTTAATCCGACGGGTTAACCCGAACCCGACCCGGAAATTTTCCTGGTCACCCGAACCCGACCCGGATTCAATCCGGGTCGGGTTAGGGTTTACCCGTATCTGGGTCGGGTCAAATCTGACCCGACCCGAACCCGAACCCACCCGACCCGTTTGCCACCCCTACTTGGCTCCCTCTTTTGAGAGGGGTTTTATATAGGATTGGAGTTAGGGTATTGCGGCATGGGAGGAGACGGGAAGGAGTAGGATTCGGCTATGGGGGGAATCCTCCTAGAGATAGGAGAGGATCTTGTAATTGGTGTTTGGATTGGATTTTGGAGATATGAATAAGATCTTGTTGCAATGCTAATGGGATTAGGATTTGAATTAAATCTCCAAATTGATTTCTCCACATCTCTTTCATCTTTGAGCAAGTCCACTTGCTATGTGAATTGCTCGTTGGCCAAGTCAAATTGCTATGTGTATAGCAATTTTTCCATCTCTTTGGCATAGTCATCGTTTGGATATTTACGTCATCGCCACTCTTGCAAACACCTAACGCACACATCAAATTGTTCACACACGTTTGTTATAATCAAACAAGAAGTCCTAGATCGTTGCATATAATAATCTCCCCCTTTTTGATGATGACAAACTAAATACAAGATTTGAGCAAATTATGTTTCAAATAGGTGTGTGTGTAGTGTGATTGAGGATGTATGCAAACAATTGTGACAATGATGAACAAGCATACAAGCATGCAAATAATACAACAACGATGTAATACATGTAAGTATGTCATGCTCCCCTAGAACCAATATTCCATGTATTCAACATTAACATATTCAATTAAGCACATCATTCTCACAATATCAAATCTTTCTCAAATATTTCTCCCCCTTTTGTTATCATCAAAAGTATATAATGAAAAAACATACTGCAACGCCCCGCTCCCCAGGATACCCGATAAGTATGAATCCGTGTCAGGTATTTCCAAAGAGGTGGGTGTTACGAAAGAAAAATTACATAAACTCAAGCAGGTCCACTGCGCACTGCTGGGATAGTACCTGCAATGTTCCCAAAGCACAACCAAAAACATAAACAAAGAAGAAACACAGAGGGAAACTGTACAACAAATAACCCCAAAGAAAAGCCTGATATATATACATCATCCATCTGTGCATACATCCATCATAAACATCTCGTCACTACCCAAACAAAACCCCAAAAGTACAACACTCTCTCCTCTCCCCTCACCATCCCAACCTAACTCATCCACAGAACTCCACTGCTCCACCTCATAGTCACCAACCAACTCCAACACCTGAACCTGAAAAGTCAACAGTGGGGCACGTCAAAGCGTAACCCAGTAGGAATTCCATGCCACAGCTAGCCCTTACACGAAGTGTGAAAAAGGTGCACGTGAGCAGGCAGAGTGTAAGACATAAGGCAATGAATGCATAACATAAACAAAGGTACAACAACCAAAGAGTGAGACAACCTAAGTAAAATAAACTCAAGCGACAAGAACTACCATAGGCGAGGTATATAACAAAGGTATATAATATGGAAGGGCTATAAGTAAAGCATGTACAAGTAAGCAGCAATTGATAATGCTACAAAAGTAATGAACATTATTTGAAGTGTTTTGGACCCTAAGTAGTGGGTAGACCATCTTGGGACTGGACCTCACCCCCAGTTGGGGTGGAACAGGCAAACTCCCCGAGACAAGCTCTTACTAAGGGAGCCCTGTTTTCCCCTTATTTCTCCTTCACATTTTCTCCATTTCTTCTCATTTCTGCCACTCTCCGTCACTCGGGCAAGAACAGGAGGGCCACAAACCACCAGTCTAGCCCCTCATGTTTTTCCCACAACTTAGTGTCCCCAATCCCCGTGTCACCCTCATTTAAGAGGACTTAATCATTTCTTTCATATACATTGGTTGGACCATGAGACCGCTGCTTCCAGAGCTATTTTCAGTTGTGTACTTTCTTTCTTTCATGTACATTCATTGGAATATTTTTGTACAGTATGGATTGTAGTAATTGGACACTATTTGGGTATTTTTGTACATCTCTGCATTGTGGCTATTTTGGTTTCACTGGTAACCTGCAGGACCTGCGCAAATATCAAATAAGTAACGGGCCCCTGAAAGCTGGTCGTTACACATCGTATATAAATCCACCCCCCTTGGTAAGACATACTCTAGCCTTGAACAGGTAAGGAAGATCTTAAGGGCACTGCCAAGATCATTCAGGCCTAAAGTCACCGCCATCCAAGAAGCAAAAGATCTATCTTAGATGAGGGTGGAGTACTTGATAGGTAATTTAATGTCTCACGAGCTTGAGTTGCAGAACGTTGAAGCTAGAAAGAATCCAGAGGAGAAGGAAAAAGCTCCAAAGCCACTAGCTCTGAAAGCTATTGAAGATGACGATAATGAGGAGATGTCGCTGACGGTCGGAAATACTGTCGCGTCTGGACCGTTGTTGGGTCCATTACCAGCATCATTCTGGTTGGGACCCACATTCAGGTGATTGATCCCAGATCCAAAAGCAATGTCCTCGCTTTCTGAAGTGTTCCTTACAATTGCTTACATGCGTTTCATAAGGTTTGATCAGTTTCATTGAGTATTTTATACATCATATTCTGAACTTCCTGTATTGTTCATGTGGTATTTAGCGTGGACCTGCATGGGCCACCAAACTTGTAACGACCCCCTTTCAGGGCCTGTTACTGTTTGGAAGATGCGCAAGTCCTACTAGGCACCAATGAAGGCAATACAAGCGTTGTTGCATAAAAGATGCCAAATACTCATACATGAAAATGAAATACAACCTTATCACAATCAGCAGCGTACAGAAAAGGAAATACAACCGAATACAAATACACACCAAGCCACTCTGATACATCAAATACTAAAACACACTCACACTCACACTTAGTAACCAGCGTCCTCCTGGTCAAACTCTACAGCAAACTCGACGTCTATAGTCTCTGGTGCAACTTCTTTAACCTATGAAATATCTGGCTGGTCCACTACAAAAAGAAGGGTTGCTAGGATCAGACGTAACTCAAAGTATCTCTAAGCATTGAGAATTAATACAAAGTACAAGCATGGCAATCTAAAGAGAAAAGAAGTAAAGTGTGAACAATGATGAAAAGGAAATAGAGTAGAAATGTAACTTGCAATTTACAACTATCAGCAATATCCAACAATTAAAAGTACTTTATTTAAAAGAGTCCATGTTACGAGAGTCTAACTGAGTCGTACATAGACCGTGACTTATAATGCAGGGTACAGTAAGCAACCAAGAGTCCACCTTTTTCCACGGGGTGCTACCCGGGCGAACTATTCTCTGAGAACTGTGCAATAATCTGTGATCTGTGATGGTTATCACCGGCTACTGCGATGGGTTGCTAGAGCCCGCACGGTGACAAGAAGGCCTGGACTAGTCGCTCCCGCACCCTCGCTATTATAAGTTACCCCAAATCCAGTGTCTGCGATGTCACCGTAATTACAAGTTAGGAATCATTTATCTAGAGTTATACATTTTTACGTAACTGTTCAAAAGATCAAGCTTCCACGATACTGTGCAGATTGTCAAGACTAGCTAACTGTTCAATCGATCAATTACTAGTGAAAGGAAACTAATTTTAGTATGCATTTGTTTTTGAATTAAAGCCCATGGCAAGATTACGAAGAATTACCGATTTGCTTTGAAGTGAACGGCGCGTTTTGGTCAACGGTAGGGGTACCTGGTTCACATATGTTACATGGCAAGTTAGCTATACAAAACTAATAATAAAACTAAGTTATTAACTTATATAATAAACTAACTTAACTATTAATATTTAACTTATAAAATATTGGCTTATATTGACTTAAACTTAACCTATAAAAATAACTTTAAAAAATCATAACTTTAATTAATAACTTATATTATAACCTATATTAACACTTAAAACTTATATTAAAACTTTATATAATAACTAATCTTAACATATATTATTAACTTAAACTTATATAACAAATTAACTTAACTTCATAAAAATATAACTAAACTTCAAAAAAAAATATAACTTAACATAACATAAACTAAAAACTTAACTTATAATTTAAAATTAAATTAACTTTACAAACTTGGTGGCAGGTAGAGACATACCTCATTTATTATTAACTTACATATTTCCCACCTCTCTCATTGCCTTCTCTTTCTTCCCTTCTTTCGTTCTGTTTTTTCTTTTTTTTCTTTGTTTCTTGTTGCAGGTGAACTGCGGCAAGGGGAGGACGGGGGCGGCGCGAGGCGGGCACGGGGGCGTCGCGAGGCGGGCACGAGGTCGTCGGCGTTCGGGCGCACGGGGGAGGGAGCGGCGCACGGGGGGTTCCGGCGGCCTGGGGAGGTGGCGACGGTGGCTTGGAGGTGGCCGGCGGTGCGCGCAAGGGAAGGCCGGCCTGGGGTGGGCGGCAGCTAGGAGGAGGGAGGAAAAGGGGAGAATGTAGGATTAGGTTGAAATTGGGTTGAATAGGAAGTGAATTTTTGGGGATTCTAGTTTCAATTTCGCTGATCTCCTCTTCGATTTCAGATTTGAGTTGGTTGTTTGTTGTTTGCAGGAAGCTTGAACAAAAATGGGGATGATGATGTGCATGAGGATGAACGGGAGAGGGGTTTAATTAAATAAGTGTAAACCTATAATACTGTAATTAAGAGAGTATTTAATGAGAGTGGGTGGGACTTTGACTAATGTTTTAGGGGAGTATTTTGGGGAATGTATCAGGCTGTGGGATGAGAAAAACGTAGAAGGGGTGTTGGGAAATAGGTTAGTTAATTAGAGGTAATTAATAATAGTAAACGTAATTGGTAATGATAATTAGAAAAACAAAATAACTAAAGTAATTAGTTAAGATAGTAAATATTCTTAAAACAGAGACTGCGCTCGTGTTGACGCATAGAAAAGAAAACACTCGGATAAAAACCACTCGAACAACTGTAGTAAATACTGAAGGATCCTGTCCAAAACAAAGTTAGGATCGATAATTAAAGTGGAGACTTACGCTTGCGTATGCGGAACGATAGTCTCGGAACTTTGCCTTCGGATTCGCCACGACGGATCGAGTCTTCTCACGAACGGAGTAAGGCTACTAATCCACAATCTAAATCTCTATTTTAGATTAAGAACTTGGAAGGAGGGAGAGGAAATATTTCTGCAGAGCTTCGCTATGAAGAAGATGCATGCATGAATTTCATGCAAAATGTGTAAGGAAAATGGCTACCCTTGGGTCTTATTTATAGCCCCCAAGGTAGTTATTTTAGGGTAAGTTGTTCCTTTGGAACAACTTAATTAAGGTGTACCATGGTACATGGCACATTATAAGCTTAAGTTGTACCATATGCATGGTACAACATAAGCTTAAGATATTTCCCCTTTATTAGCCATATGTCGCATGCACTTATGCATATATAATGCGACTTTCCCGCTCATACAGAGATCCTCTCCGCAAGGGAACAGATTCCCTTTGCACATGACTTCGTGTGCGCGACGTTCGAGGTCCGTATTCCCTCGTACATCCCCCACAAGGGTGTACAAACGTCTTCCATATCCAACATCTCCCACTCACACTTGAGGGGATTGTAAGAGAACGTCTTTCCCTTAGTTCTTTCATCTATCATACCGAGAAATAGACCGTGCGACCGTCATGCGCGTAGAGTCTGTTGTTGTGCACTTGTTAGAGATACACAACGACCTCGAAGGTGCAAAGTTGAGTAGTTCAACGCATGCTTTACCCTAGATTATTTCTTCACATTTCTTATACTTTATATTCAACAATTGAATCCCATCTGGATTACAATTGGCTGGCCAGCTTTGAATCATTTAAAGTCCAAATGTGAATATGAAATCAATCTTCCTCTTCTTGTGAACCTTCTGATCTTGACTTGATTCGCTTTTCTAACGTACCCCGCCGAGCCGAATTACCATAGCCCATTAGCAACACGCTAAGATAGCGATCATCTCGTCAAATCTAAAGGAACCAATTCGAGTCCTTGAGGGTAAGAGTTAAGACCCGTATGGCCTTTGAGTCTCACATAATAGCAAACACTATTGCTACTAACTCAGTGGTCGAAATGCATACGTGGTATGAACACGTATTACAACATCACTCCTTTCCCAGGGAGAGTATGTCTTAATGATGTTGTACGGATTAAAGATCAGACACCACAGTGCCTATCTTTTGAGTCCCCTTACTACTCAGGAAATATTCCCGGACTCTCATCCTGCATAAGACAGATAGGATTAAAAAATCCAATGAGATCTTTATATCCTTGTAATACAGATCTCAGATCTTTTGTAAGCATCCATATGATGCAGATCTTTCATTCGACTATCTTGTTAAAGTCATGACTCTAAATCATTCGTCTAATGATTTTGACTTTAAACTAGTCTCATCTCTATCTTATCCATCTGATAAGATAAGGCGGTTGCTCATGTGAGAGAGCCAACCTTAATCTGTCCGACATACACACAATTCAGCTGAGATTTCAAAAATGTACACAAACATTTCTTAAGAAATTCATATGCAATGTTGGAAAAAGAACTTATTCTTTTATTAATTTTGATCATTTCTTAGACATGGGAATATATATTTGGTACAACTCAGCCCATACGCAATCCTTGAGATGATAAGTGTTTATAAAACACATTTCTGGGGATTGCTTTCGTAAGTTGATCCTCTATCATCTCATGCGTAGATATGTACCTTATGTCTACCTTCTTGGTTTTATCATAGTCTTTTGCAAATCTGCAGTTCCTTTAAGATACTGCATTATCCTCTTAACCGCTTTCCAGTGTTCTTGCCCTGGGTTGGATTGGTAACAGTTTACCATTTCCAACGGCAAAACAGATGTCCAGTCTCGTACACACCATAGTATACATAAGACTATCAACTGCACTGGAATATGGAACTTTTTCCATAATTTCCTTTTCCTTTTGGTTCTTTGGACATGATTCCAGATATAAATTATCGCATATGCTTATATGAATATCAATGGACTTGCAGTCCTGCATATTAAATCGTTCTAGAACCTTCTTTATATAAGTCTCCTGTGAAAGAGAAAGAAGTTTCTTCGAACGACTCCTTGAAATCTTAACTCCAAGGATATATGCGGCTTTTCCTATGCCTTTCATCTAAGATACTGATGAAAGCCAAGCCTTGATACTCATTACAAAGCCCTTGTCATTTCTGGCTATTAAAATGTTATCTACATATAGATACATGATAATATACTTGCTTTTAATCCTTTTGATATATACTCAGTTATCTTCATCAAGCATGGAAAAAATCCATTTGATAAGACAACTTCTTGAAATCGTATATACCATTGCCTCGAGGATTATTTAAGACCATATATGGACTTACGAAGTTTACAAACCTTATGTTTGTTTCCTTCTTTTACAAACACTGTTAGTTGTTCCATATAGATCTCCTCGTCCAATTCTCCATTGAGAAAGGCAGTCTTTACATCCATCTGATGTAATTCGAGGTATAAGCAAGCTACCATTGCGAATCAAGGTAAAACGCACAACAGGTGAGAAGTTTTCTTTGTAGTCTATCCCTTCCTGTTGCGTAAAACCTTTCGCGACAAGGCGAGCTTTATATCTATCTATAGAGCCATCAGCCTTATGCTTGATCTCGAGAACCCATTTGTTCCCAATCGAGAACCCATTTGTTCCCAATTGCTCTATGTCCTCTGGGTGAGTTAACTAAGTCTCAGACTTGGTTAACTTTCATGGATTTCAATTCCTCCTTTATCGCTTCCATCCATTTGTCATTTGCAGGGCATGATTCGGCATATTTGAGATTCTTCAAGTCCTTGTTGACTTGAATTTAGATCAATTCTAATATCACTCCCACTTGAAATGTTGTTAGAATTGCTCCCACTTGGATCATTATTCCCGTATGGAATAGGATAATCGTCATTCGTATAATCCATTGGTGAAGGTTGAAAAAGTATTTTCGTTTTCACCAAGAATTCTCCCACTCGAATGAGGTAATCCTTCTTGATCACAAATCTCAAATAGAGATAAGTCCTGACTTATCTCGCCCTGTCTTGGAAACTCGTTTTCCAAGAAAGTGACATCCCTCGACTCAAACTCAATTAGCACACCATTGTCTTCCTGACTAACAAAAACATAACCTTTGGAGTTTAATGCGTATCGTTTAAAGATACATTTCCTTCCCCATGGCCCAAGTTTGCCATACTTATGGGAGGAAGTATATGCGTTGAATGCACAAACTCAAGGTAAAATGTTTAAGTTAGGAGACCTTTGGTTCCACAACTCATAAGGAGTGGAGCTAACTGATTTCGAGGGTACGCGGTTTAAAATGAAAACGGTTGTCAATAATGCATCACCCCAGAAGGTGATTGGCAAGTTAGCTTGCGCCATCATTGAACAGACCATTTTTCATTAAAGTCCTATACCTCCTTTCTGCAACACCAATTTGTTGAGGAGTATAAGGCATAGTTACCTGATGTACTATGCCTTTTTCATCACAAAGTTACTTTAAACTTGTTGATTGATATTCACCGCCCCTATCGGTTCGCATGA
Organism: Scilla litardierei; assembly: GCA_030789695.1. Taxonomy (NCBI): domain Eukaryota; kingdom Viridiplantae; phylum Streptophyta; class Magnoliopsida; order Asparagales; family Asparagaceae; genus Scilla; species Scilla litardierei. Next base: position 43,450,575 of record CM061138.1, on the reverse strand, counting down.
CCTTAATCTTGCGATCTAATTGATTCTCCACTAAACTCATATAGTTTTTAAAGCAGGTTTAGTGCTTTCACTTTTGTGGGATATCAAATAGATATGACCGAATCGGGTGAAATCATCAATTAAAAATGATGAAATAGGACCTCCCGCGTCTTGTCTTGACATTCATCGGACCACATATGTTCGAATGGATAAGCGGTAATGGAACCTTGGCCATTGTGCCGGTTCCAAACGGCTTGCGACAAGATTTCCTTTCAAGGCAATGTTCGCAGGTCGACATTTCAACCTTTGAAACATTGGATAGAAGGCCACGTTTGGCAAGTCTATCCATACGTGTTGGTCCAATATGACCAAGCCTTGAGTGCCAACAAATTATATTAGACTCATTAGTCAAAGAATTTGTCATAAGGAAATGAGAAATCATACATTGTACTTATTACAATGAATCCTTTAAATACATAACCCAGAACCAATAAAGGAATTATTACAAAAATAGGTCCATATTACAAACATGAAGGAACCAACCATTAACCAAGACCCAATAAATTGACCACAATTTTAATATTCCTTTGAATATATGGAATGAAGAGAACATCATGAAGTAGGATAGTGCGGCCGTTGTCCAAGACAAGCTTGCGAGTCCCAACGCCTTTCACTTCAACACGTGTGTTGTTTCCTACATTGATCCAATTCATTCCTTGAGTATCCGGTGATACTCCACGAAGGACCGTCTGTCCTTTGCTATGTGGTCGGTGGAACCTGAATCAATTATCCCAAAATGGATTAGATTCCACAAGAAATAGTGAACTAGAAACACATATGTAACTAGTATTACAAGTTACCTCGTCACTTCCACTCGTACACGAACGAGCATAGTGACCGAGCTTGTTGCACTTGAAGCACTTGATCCTTTTCAAGTCTTTCTTCTTGTGCCATTTCTTGTGTCCACCCTTATGTTTAGGTTCCTTGGTAGACTCAGGTTGCTTATTACGTTCATTAGAAGACTTCGAACGATCTTTACGCTTCTTTCCCCCGTGTGAGGAACTAGCAACCATGTGCACTTCTGCACCTGGCTTGGCAGCCGCAAGCCGCTCTTCCTCTAATTCGAGGTGCTTGGAAACATCGTTGAAGGTTTTGATGCTCTCATTATGAGTGAGATGCATCTTCATCTGATCCCACCCATTTGGTAGGGAACGTATGACTGCTTGGATTTGTTGCTCATCTGTGAGCATATGACCTGCGTCCTTTAACTCCGAGATAAGGTTCGCCATATGTCGCAGATGTTTCCCTATGGAATGATCTGGACGTTTCTTATATGTATCGAACTTTATAGTTAAGGCGCGAAGTTTGGACACCGATGTGCCACCGAACTTCTCCTCTAGCTTGGACCATATGTCCATGGCTAGGTCATGTTCTCGGAAGATGCACATTATGTCATCAGCCATACTGCTTAATAACGTAATGCGCGCTATCTTATTCTTCCGAGACCAAGCATCAAAAGCTTCCTTGTCTCTTCGGTGTTGGGCCGTAGTGCCCAACTCGGGTTCAATCATTACGTTCTTTAGAGTTTCGAGCACTTCTTGCTCCTCTAAAACGTATTGTATCTTAATGGACCAAAGTTTGTAATTATCGCCGTTGAGTTTTTCACCTTTGTTTAACTCAGCGACGATATTCTTTGAAGCGGAAGACATTTTACTTTTAAAATGCTGCAAAAAGACAAAACCGAAGGTTCGATCAAAAACATTGCATAAAAAATTCTCAAAATATAACTCCCACTTGAAATGATAATAGAATATCCCATTTGGATAGTTCTAAAATTCAAATCCCACTTGGAATTATATTATATTTGATAAGTTACTTTCGAAAAATATTGAAGGTGTTGTTCTAGAATCGAAAAGGTCTCTATGATTCCAATCACCATCTAGAACAACTTTCAATATTCCCCCATCACTTATCAAACAATAGTACTCTTATAGTACTAGCAGCGGAAAATGAGTATTTGATAAGTTATTTTCGAAAAATATTGAAGATGTTACTCTAGAATCGGAAAGGTCACTATGTTTCCAATCACCATCTAGAGTAACTTTCAATATTTCTCCCTCACTTTATCAAATGTTAGTACTCTTATAGTACTTAGCAGCGAAAAAGCGTTTTTGAAAAACGTATTTTTCAAAACGAAAATACATTGGCTAATCTCCGTAGAGTAGAGCACAACGTCATAAGTACATTGGCTAATCTCCGAAGAGTAGAGCACAATGACTTGGCTAATCTCGCATGAAGTAGAGCATTACGGCTAATCTTCAAGGAGTAGAGCACAATTTCATAAGTACATTGGCTAATCTCCGAAGAGTAGAGCACAATGACTTGGCTAATCTCGCATGAAGTAGAGCACTATGGCTAATCTTCAAGGAGTAGAGCCCAATGAAAAACTTCATTAAAACGTTAAGTCCCGTATGAACTATTCGGCACTGTGGTTAGCCCCGTATGGACTACTTGACACATTCGAGTTTGACCAAGGCCATTTGTTACCCCGTATGGGTCATCTGGCAAATTTGCAATCGATCCAGACCATCTGTCAGATTGGTCGACCAAAAACACAAAATTGGTCGACCAATTTTCGAAATACAAATTCTCCCTCCCGGTCAGGGCCTCTGCCCTGACTGGGGCTTGGCCAAAGGCCGGCCAGGGGGCCTGGCCCCCTCGGCCAGGGCCGGCCAGGCCCTGGCCTCTGCCAGGGCCGGCCGGCCAGGCCACTGGCCGGGGCCAGGGCTCCTGCCCTGGCCTCGGCCAGGCCACTGGCCTGAGGCCAGGGCGCCGGCCCTGGCCTCTGCCAGGGCCGGCCGGCCAGGCCACTGGCCGGGGCCAGGGCTCCTGCCCTGGCCTCGGCCAGGCCACTGGCCTGAGGCCAGGGCGCCGGCCCTGGCCTCTGCCAGGGCCGGCAGGCCGCTGGCCGGGGCCAGGGCTCCTGCCCTGGCCTCGGCCAGGCCCTGGCCTGAGGCCAGGGCACCGGCCCTGGCCACTGCCAGGGCCGGCAGGCCGGCCTGGCCGGCAAGGCCCTGCCATGGCCGGCCACTGCCGGCCTGGCCCTTGGCCGGCCACTGCCGGCCTGGCCATGGCCGGCCATGGCTTGGCCATGGCCGGTCATGGCCAAGGCCATTCGGCGTTGGCCGGCCAAGGCCCCTTTGGCCATGGCCGGCCACCCCCTTTAAACGGGGTTGCCGCACTCATTCCTCCCCCTTGATGGGGTGGTCGCCGGTGGTTATTGGCCGTAGCCAACCCCCTCCGCATGTGGAGAGGGGATGCATGGCCTTCATAGCCCATTTGGCCATGGTGCACATGCACCAAATTTTCCTCTTACCCGATGGAAATAACTTCCATCATCTTCCTCGATGAAGCACCCGTTCGTCGAAGAAATTAGTTATCTCTTAATGGCCGTGTGCCAAAAATGAATAACGTACTACGTGAACGGTCGGTTCTTCCCGTCACGGAGAGTTCCTATCATATCCGTAATGATAGGAGACCCTAACGTGAAAAGAACAACCGCTGCGTTCTCTCCGTCACGAAGCGTTCCTACTATATCCGTAACAGTAGGAGACCCATTCGTGAAAAAGACAACGACTCGTTCGTAGTTTCGACGGGGCGGTGGATTGACCGGGGCGAACCCATATGGCTCTGATACCAATGAAGGATCCTGTCCAAAACAAAGTTAGGATCGATAATTAAAGTGGAGACTTACGCTTGCGTATGCGGAACGATAGTCTCGGAACTTTGCCTTCGGATTCGCCACGACGGATCGAGTCTTCTCACGAACGGAGTAAGGCTACTAATCCACAATCTAAATCTCTATTTTAGATTAAGAACTTGGAAGGAGGGAGAGGAAATATTTTTGCAGAGCTTCGCTATGAAGAAGATGCATGCATGAATTTCATGCAAAATGTGTAAGGAAAATGGCTACCCTTGGGTCTTATTTATAGCCCCCAAGGTAGTTATTTTAGGGTAAGTTGTTCCTTTGGAACAACTTAATTAAGGTGTACCATGGTACATGGCACATTATAAGCTTAAGTTGTACCATATGCATGGTACAACATAAGCTTAAGATATTCCCCCTTTATTAGCCATATGTCGCATGCACTTATGCATATATAATGCGACTTTCCCGCTCATACAGAGATCCTCTCCGCAAGGGAACAGATTCCCTTTGCACATGACTTCGTGTGCGCGACGTTCGAGGTCCGTATTCCCTCGTACATCCCCCACAAGGGTGTACAAACGTCTTCCATATCCAACAAATACGTGCAATCAATCAAAGACGGCTAAAATTACATGTCGTTACACCAACTCTTATTGTAAAAATTCAGAGATTAGAGGATGATGCTAGTTAATAATATTAGAAAAGAAAAGACTTATCAGCTGAGGCGTGCTAGACACTATCCTTAAGAGTAGATTTCTGCCCATCAGAATGATTACTCGGTGCAAGGCAGGTCCAGCGCATACCCTTCAGGATTCAACGGCAACGACTTTGTAAGTGTGCACTCACAATACAAGGCTCCAACGAGCAGCAAGTAGTCTGCGATCGCACAGGAAGATGAAGAGGTACGGCTGGTCGCAGATACAAAAGCGAACATCAACAAGGAAGAATATATGGCAGCAAGTTTGTGGAGGAAGAGAATGATTTTTTTCGCTCTCCAATTCTCTTGATATGGGGAATAAATATAGATGTGTAAAAGTGATTGTTGGAATTCCCATTAATAAGAAAATGGCTCTTGGAGATTTTAATGAGCTAGCAATAAGAAAATAGATGTTGCAAAATTAAATATCAATTAAAACAAAAAATATGGATGTTGAAAACACAATGGGCTTTTAATTTCTCTAAAAGCAAGAGGGCTAAAAAAACATGATGCAAAACTCGGGCACTCCGCGCACCCCCCACTACACAGGCACGATGCCAGCGCACACATGCTAAGGGTTTTCAGATTCATCGCCGACAGTTTTCATTCGACTCAACCCGGTTTGGGCTCGGCCCTATGCTTGGGTTCATGCGCACGCAAGCTTCCCCTCATTCCTAGCCCATATACAAGTCCAATAGCCCATTAAGAAGAAGTCTATCACAAACTCCAACAAGAGAGTTATCACATCCAATATGGGACTAAAACAAGGCTTTGAATTGAGAAATATCACCAAATATCCAACATGCTCTAATTTCCAACTAGTATAGTTATCAATCCAATAACCATACATGTGTGTTTCTGTGGGCTAAGAAATTTGTCCTGTAAGGGCCTGTTCTTTTCAGGAGAATAACGTGGGGAAACTGGTTTATGGTGGGCCCCCAGACACTGTTCACCGAGCTTATCCTCTCGTTTCTCCGCTGCTGTTCGTTTGACGAATTTGTAAACCCTGGGAAAAGGAATCTCGCTGAGACGAGAAAGGCGATCTCGGAGCAACTCGAAATCGGAGTTTTTTTTGGCTTGGATTCTCCTCAGGTGGGTCCCTCTCGCCATGTGATCACCTCCTCCTCCTTCTCCATCCCTCAGCACGCTTCGATCAAACCCTAGAAATGAAGATCTGGGGTGCCAAGTCCATGGCTGCCGACTGAAATTCTAGGGCTTGGAAGTTGGCGATTTTGGGGGTTTGTTTGGAACTGCTTGAGGGATCTGTCTGATTGCTCCTCGATCCTCTCTCCGTGCTATTAGCTGAGGTATAAATTCTGCAACACTAAATCCTTTTGCTATTTGCTGAGATTTATGAAGGTTGGTTGCGATTTGTTGGCTAGCGATGATGATCTAAGCTGAGCTATGTTGGTATATGATGAATGTGGGTATGACGTTGGGATTTTAGGCTTGAAAATCAGGATCTATATGCTGATCTATATAAATATGATGATTTTGTTATTTTTGTTGTCAAAAATATACACATTCAATGTGTTTGCAACTTCAAACTGCCCTAAGCATTTCAGACATCAGTGTGCAGCTAGGATACTGTGATCAACAGCACAATGAAGCAAAAAAAATACATTTTCAATGTGTTTGCTTTCATACATCCATGTTGCATCAGCCCTATGCACACCAAGCAAGCTGATCCCTACTAGTTAGTCAGACCCAGGTGAATAAATGCTCCAAGATGAATCAAAAGGAAATAATTGTAGAGGAATCATGCATGGCTTGTGATGGCATTGCTGGATGTTGCAACATGGTGTATTATTTGAATTTCAAAGTTGTTATATGCGAGCCCAATGATGACACAAAATAAATGCGGGACGGATGATAAATTAAGATATTATTACTACTGATTCCGGCTGGCTTGAAGGCACCTTCATTACAATTAAATGATATCGGAAGTTGGTTAGGGTATAATGGGAAGGAGCAACTGCCAGGCCGTGAAAATGATGAACATACAAAGTCTGAGGGCAATGAAAAATCCCCAATGAAAATGTACGGATTTTTCTTCATTGTTTTATTTCCTACAGTTATCCTAGCTGAACACTGATGTCTGAAATGCTTCGGGGCAGGTTGAAGTGCAAACAAATTGAAAATGTACTTTTTTTTTGCTTCATTGTGTTGTTGATCACATTATCCTACTTGCACACTGATGGCTGAAAATGATTATGGGCAGTTTGAAGTGGGAACACATTGAAACTGTATTTTTTTTCCTGCATTGTGTTGGTGATCCCAGTATCCTAGCTGCACACTTTATGTCTGAAATGCTTCGGGGCAGTTTGAATTGCAAACACATTGAAAATGTATTTATTTGGGCATTTCTACTTTCATGTTGCATATGCCCTATGCAGACCAAGCAAGCTGAGCCCTACTATTTATTGAGCCCCGTGTGAATAATTGCTACATGATACTAGCAACAGTAAATAAAGGTAGCGGAAGCATGCATGGCTTGGCGTGGCATTGATGGTAGGTGCAACATGGTGTAGGAAATGAAGGGAAAAGTTTTTCCCGGTCTTAAAGTAGCTTTGATTTTTCAAGAAATAATAAACGATTTGTTTTATGCGAGCCCAATGATGACACAAAAAGAATGCGGGACGGATGAGAAATTGAGATATTATAAATATCAATGTACGCCTGGCTTGATGGCACCTTCATTACCTAAAACAGTTTTAAACCGGATGTATATTCAAAGGGATTTAAGGGAAAATTTGCGTACTCATGTTTTAAGGTGGTTGATTATTTGAATCCGGCATGTTGTACTTGAATATATTGGAGTCCGCATGGGTTATTTGATTATATGGGTATAATGTGAAGGAGCAACTGCCAGGCCGTCATGAGGGAATATGAAAAATAAACATAGTCTGAGGGCCATGAATACGCATTATGAATTTTTTTAATGAATGAACATGTATATTATCTTAGGGGTGTGGCAACATATGCATGAATTTATGGTTGATTACTGTATGATATAGATGGATGAAAATGGAGACATGTCGGGGCATCAAATATGTTGCGCGGCTGCGGCTACTGTAGTTTTTACCGTCATACAATTTCTTTTACTATACGATGATGCTGAGTCTACACGTTTACCTAGAGAGCCTTCTGTTATGCGTGATTTGCATAGGAAATCCCACATGCGTAGAATCCTACATGGGAGTGAGACGAGTTGTTTACACTACTTAAGAATGCGGACCCCTGCATTCATGAACCTGGCAAGTTTAATGAGAACTGGGAATATACTCAAAGACACGGTCAATGTGTCCATTGAGGAGCAGTTGGCAATGTTTCTACATATCGTAGGTCACAAGTCAAAGAACAGAGTGATGCAAGTTGATTTTATATGATCCGGATCCACTGTTAGTCGTTACTTTAACCAAGTACTGCAAGCAGTGTGTGCCTTGCGGGATACGTACATGAAGCAAGCTCCAAATGAGACTCCGCCTGAGATTCTGAATATTCCAAGGTGGTTTCCATATTTCAAGGTACGTGATGTTTCTTGAATATATGGCTGCAGTATCTATTGAACGAAGATGAGTTAAACATTTTTGTTGGTTGACTGTGATGTAGGATTGCATTGGTCTGATTGATGGGACCCATATCGATGCCATGCTCCCCGCCAATCTCGTCCCCCGATTTAGAGGCCGTAAGGGGGTGACACAAAATGTGCTGGCGGCTGCAACACCAAATAAACGATTCACTTACGTCATGGCAGGGTGGGAAGGATCAGCAAATGATTTTACTGTCCTTAAAGATACGTTGTCATTACCCCCTCCCAACGGTCTTCGAGTATATGAAGGTAATAGGCGTACTATAATCTCCATGAAATATACACATATTTATGATGTCGTGTGATTATAAGGTGGTTGTACGATACTGATTGCAGGGAAATATTACCTGTGCGATGCTGGGTATACTACCATGCCTGGGTTCATATCTCCATACAGGGGCGTTAGATACCATCTGAAGGACCATACTGATCGAGTTCCTCGCAATCGCAAAGAGCTATTCAATCTGCGTCATTCGTCGTTAAGAACAAAGATCGAGTCGACTTTTGGCATCCTTAAGAACAAGTTTAAGATATTGTCGGCCAATCAGCATTATCCCTTCCCAATTCAGGTCGATACCGTGTTGGCGTGCACGGTTTTGCATAATTATATCCAAGTAGCAGATCCACATGACCCACATCTACTAGAGGATGTTGATGTGCTTGAGGAGGAGGGTGATGGTATCGATGATCAAGATGATTCGATTATGGATATGTCACAACAGGTGAACAGACGTGACCAAACCCAACAACGGGACCAATGGAAACTTCAGAGGGATCAACTAGCTTGGGATATGTGGGTGGACTTTGTACCATTAACAATCACGGGAACACAATTGAATATGGCATGTGAGATGTGTGTTAGTTTTCATGCATGTGTGTGCTTGAGTACATTGATATGTTTGTTCTATATATGTGCCTTATGACATGAATGATGCATGTGGTGCAACAAAATTTTATTACTTGAATGAAGCATGGGTGTTTTATGGAAGTTTTTGCGCTATTAACTCCTTTTTGTTGTAGGCATGGAAGGATCATCGGACCATGGTCATTAGAGTGAAAGTATGAGTCAAAGGGGGGAAGATGAAAGGCAAAATGAGAATACTCCGTTGCGTCCTACGGCGCATAGGATGGGAGACTATCAATATCCTATGCAAGGCTTCCAAGGTGTTGTGCCTAGTATGTCGTATCAACCGGGCTATATACCAATGCCAATGCAAATGCCCGCCTCTCCCGGTTATATGCAAATGCTACATGGAGGGATGATGGGGCAAGGTGTGGGGAGCTTCCACGGAGTTGGAATGGGTGAAGGTGGCCATATGCAAAGGCACAATCCGCCGGGGGATATGCAAATGCTACATGGGGGGATGATGGCCCTAGGGGTGGGTAACTACCAAGGGGGTGGAATGGGAGACTGTGGGAGATGGGGAGGGAATTCTTCGGGGGCCGGGAATGACACGAGGATGGGGAGCGACTCTTCTAGGAAGTCGAGTCGTCGGGATGAATCCGAGGATGCTTCGGTGTCAAGCCCAAGCAAAAAGGCGAAGACGCAAGCACAACCCAAAGGGGCTACGAACAAGTATTGGACGTGGGAGGAGGATATGGTCCTTATCCCTTTCCTTGCGGACCAAATAAAGGAAGGGCATAAATCCGATAAGTCGTTCAAAGCTTGCGCCTTCAATGCCGCTGCGGCTCACATAAATGGGAAATTTAACAGGAACTACACCGGCGCCAATGTGAAGAATCACCTTAAAGTCATTCGGACTCGCCTTAAAGATGTGAAAGCTTGCATCGCAATTAGTGGCGCCGGGTGGTGTGATGAGGAGCAAATGGTGATAATGGAGCCGGAAGTTTATGAAACCTTTGCCGCGGTATGTCCTTCACCGTTTTATAGTTGCCGTCATCCTCAACTTGAATTTTTAAATGCAAGACGTATAATCATATGCCGTGTTCGTGTAGGCAAACCCAAGACGCAAAGACTATGTCAATAAGCCCCTCCCGTGGTTTGCTAATCTCCAATCGATCGTAGGAGACGACGAGGCGATGGGGAATTATAGGAGGGTTGTGTACGAACCATTTGGAGCCCACACCTCGGATGGCGAAGGCGAGCATCATGCGAATGAGCCTTCGGAAGATGCATCAATAGACAACGAGGTATCTCGTACAATCCCCCCGGCTACACCTTCGGGTCATACTCCCCATGCTAGCCCCCCATCAGTGGGGAAAAAGAAATCCCGCAAACAACGCATATCGGACGTGCCATCCATAATGATGAAGATGGTAAATTCTGTTGACAATGTTGCCGATGCGATAGGTCGTTCGCTAGGACATTGGCACAAGGAATTGGGCGAATCAGTTTTTTCCCACGAAGAGTATCCGCTCGATATGTTGTCTAAGGTGTATGAACATTTGGCCGATCGCGAGCATGCCGGAAGGAAGTTTCTAGGGATGCCTAGGATAGCTAGAGATATGAAGATAAAGATGATCATTGAGGAGCTTGCGACGACACGCGGTGAAGGTAATGATGATGATGATGCTACCGATTCCATTGGGTAGTGAGTGAGTAGTGGTGACGGAAGAAAAGGTTGGGGGTTTTTGTAATATGTCTTGATACACTCTAATTATGTATGTTTTGGATGTGTGATGAATGGGCGGTATTTGCGAGGGGCAGAGGCATGTTGGTGTATGTCATATTATGTTGATGGAAGGAGGGGGGCATGAACAATTTAGTAACATGTAATATAATGTGTGGGGTAGGCTAGTAAGGACAAGTTCAGCTTGAAGGGGTAATGGGAAGTATGAAGAGCAGGTGGCAATGAGTATGTATTTTTATTTTGGCAGTATGGTGGGAAGTATGAAGTGCTTATGGCTACTTTTTGTTGGTGATCACAATATCCATGCTGACAGTGAAGGCTGCAATGCTTATGGGAAGTTTGAATTGCACACATATAGAAAATGTTTTTTTGGCTTCATTGTGTTGTTGATCACATATTCCTAGCTACACACTGCAGGTTGATGTGTTATAAATGAGAATGATTTTGCTGCACACTGCACACTGCACACTGCACATAGAATGATTTTGATGTGTTGTAAATGAGAATGATTCTGTTGATCACATATTCCTAGCTTCACACTGCACACTGCTTCACTGTGTTGGTGATGGGTTATACATGAGAATGAAACTGTTTCACACTGCACACTGCTTCACACTGCACACTGCTGACACTGAAATGTGAAATGATTTGGGGATTTTTGAGTTGCTCACATATTGAAAGTGTATTTTTTTTGCTTCATGTTGAATTTGCTGACAGTATCATACTTGCACAGTGAAGGATGAAAGGCTGAGGGGAAGTCTGTAGGGCAAAAACATAGAAAATGTTTTTTTTGGCTTCATTGTGTTGTTGATCACATATTCCTAGCTGCACACTGCAGTTTGAGGGGGTAGACAGGAGAATGAAGTGGAATCATGATGAAAATGAATTTTTGTTGCTTCAATGTGTTGGTGATCTCTATAGCCTAGCTGACACTGAATTTTTGTTGCTTCACTGTGTTGGTGATCACCATATCCTATCTGATCCCAGTAGACTAGCTGCACAAGTTTGAATTGCACACATATTGAAAATGTTTTTTTTGCCTTCATTGTGTTGTTGATCACATATTCCTAGCTGCACTCTCCAGTTTGAAGTGTTAAGCATCAGAATGAAGGGTAAACAGACTGAAAATGTATTTTTTGTTGCTTCACTGTGTTGGTGATCACCATATCCTAGCTGACACTGATGTATGCAATGCTTAGGGGCTGTATGTGTTGCTCACATATTGAAACTTGATTTTTTTTGCTTCATGGTGTTTGGCCTCACAGTATCCTACTTTCACACTGAAGGCTGAAATGCTTAGGGGCAGTCTGAAGGGGTAACATATTGAAAATGTTTTTTTGCCTTCCATTGTGTTGTTGATCACATTTTCCTAGCTGCACACTCCAGTTTTAAGTGTTATAAATGAGAATGAAGGGGAATCACACTGAAAATGTATTTTTTGTTGCTTCACTGTGTTGGTGATCACCATATCCTAGCTGACACTGATGTATGCAATGCTTAGGGGCTGTATGTGTTGCTCACATATTGAAACTTGATTTTTTTTTGCTTCATGGTGTTTGGCCTCACAGTATCCTACTTTCACACTGAAGGCTGAAATGCTTAGGGGCAGTCTGATGGGCTAACATATTGAAAATGTTTTTTTTGCCTTCCATTGTGTTGTTGATCACATTTTCCTAGCTGCACACTCCAGTTTTAAGTGTTATAAATGAGAATGAAGGGGAATCACACTGAAAATGTATTTTTTGTTGCTTCACTGTGTTGGTGATCACCATATCCTAGCTGACACTGATGTATGCAATGCTTAGGGGCTGTATGTGTTGCTCACATATTGAAACTTGATTTTTTTTGCTTCATGGTGTTTGGCCTCACAGTATCCTACTTTCACACTGAAGGCTGAAATGCTTAGGGGCAGTCTGATAGGCTAACATATTGAAAATGTTTTTTTGCCTTCCATTGTGTTGTTGATCACATTTTCCTAGCTGCACACTCCAGTTTTAAGTGTTATAAATGAGAATGAAGGGGAATCACACTGAAAATGTATTTTTTGTTGCTTCACTGTGTTGGTGATCACCATATCCTAGCTGACATTGATGTATGCAATGCTTAGGGGCTGTATGTGTTGCTCACATATTGAAACTTGATTTTTTTTGCTTCATGGTGTTTGGCCTCACAGTATCCTACTTTCACACTGAAGGCTGAAATGCTTAGGGGCAGTCTGATGGGCTAACATATTGAAAATGTTTTTTTTGCCTTCCATTGTGTTGTTGATCACATTTTCCTAGCTGCACACTCCAGTTTTAAGTGTTATAAATGAGAATGAAGGGTAAACAGACTGAAAATGTATTTTTTGTTGCTTCACTGTGTTGGTGATCACCATATCCTAGCTGACACTGATGTATGCAATGCTTAGGGGCTGTATGTGTTGCTCACATATTGAAACTTGATTTTTTTGCTTCATGGTGTTTGGCCTCACAGTATCCTACTTTCACACTGAAGGCTGAAATGCTTAGGGGCAGTCTGATGGGCTAACATATTGAAAATGTTTTTTTTGCCTTCCATTGTGTTGTTGATCACATTTTCCTAGCTGCACACTCCAGTTTTAAGTGTTATAAATGAGAATGAAGGGGAATCACACTGAAAATGTATTTTTTGTTTCTTCACTGTGTTGGTGATCACCATATCCTAGCTGACACTGATGTATGCAATGCTTAGGGGCTGTATGTGTTGCTCACATATTGAAACTTGATTTTTTTTGCTTCATGGTGTTTGGCCTCACAGTATCCTACTTTCACACTGAAGGCTGAAATGCTTAGGGGCAGTCTGAAGGGGTAACATATTGAAAATGTTTTTTTTTCCTTCCATTGTGTTGTTGATCACATTTTCCTAGCTGCACACTCCAGTTTTAAGTGTTATAAATGAGAATGAAGGGTAAACAGACTGAAAATGTATTTTTTGTTGCTTCACTGTGTTGGTGATCACCATATCCTAGCTGACAATGTATTTTATTTTCCTTCATTTTGAAAATGTATTGAAAATGTATTTTATTTTCCTTCATTTTGTTGGTGCTCACAGATTCCTACTTGCACACTGATGGATCAAATGCTTAGGGTCAGTCTGAAGTGCAAACAAATTGAAATTGTATTTTTTTTGGCTTCATTGTTTTATTGATCATAGTATCCTAGCTGCACACTTCAGTATGAAGTGCTTAGGGGCATATTGAAGTGGTAACACATTGAAAATGAAATTTTGTGGCTTCATTGTGATGGATATCACATTATCCTACTTGAACACTGATGGTTGAATTGCAAACATATTGAAAATGTATTTTTTTGTCTCACTGTGTTGGATATCACAGTCTCCTACTTGCACACTGATGGCTGAAATGCTAAGGGGAAGTTTGAAGTGCAATCTGGCTGAAAATGTATGTTTTTTGCTACATTGTGTTTTGATCACATTATCATACATCTCCAGCTGAAGTTTTCCATGCTTGTTGGCAGTTTGAATAACAATCACATTGACAATGTATTTTTTTTCCTGCACTGTTTTGGTGATCCCAGTATCCTAGCTACACACTTGGTGAAAATGTATTTGTTTTGCTTCATTATTTTGGTGATCCCAGTATCCTTCCTGCACACTTATGTCTGAAATGCTTATGGGCATTTTGAATTGCAATCATGTTTTTGGATTTTACTGTCGCTTTTTATTATATTTGCTATTTCTTTTACAATGCTGATTTCTGCATGCTGTCGGCACCAATGACACCGTCATCCTATATAATCGATCTTTGGTATGCCCTCCTCACATACTTCTCTTTACATTTCTCTGTATCCCAACTAAGTACATTATACGTATTAATTGTCTGTATCTCTTTGCTTTCCTAGATTAAGATGAGTGCAGGCTCAAGCGCATCATTTCGCTCCCGCCATCAGGCTTCACATGATGCTGCTGAATTTATGGACATATCCAAGGTGTGCCACTGTGGCCTGAGTTCGCCATTGATGACATCTAGGACCCCTACCAACCCCGGCAGGCGATTTTGGGGTTGTCCTGCTCGCGGCAAAAAATGTGATTTCTTCGTCTGGAAAGACCCACAGCTGGTCAATGCTGCGACAGCTAGAGGTGCCGGGGCATGTGGAGATATTTCTGCAGTTCCTTTGTCTGATAGGTACTTGGTAGAGATAGATGGGAGGTTGGATCAGGTAGTAGGAGTACTTGGGAGAATAACGTTTTTGTTGTGTTGTCTGGTAGTTCTAATGGTTATAGGGTTAGTGTTGATGTATTTAAAGCTCGACTGATTGGCATGTATGCTACGCTATGCGCAGTATGTAACTCAACATTGTCTGTTACGCTTTTTGTGTATTGCGGGCGACAACAGTATTGTCAGTATATGCTTTGTGTTTTTATTGGTTTATGTATTCATTTTTTAAGCAGATACAGTGTGTTTTTATTGAGTCTGTCACTGTTTTGCAAAATAAGAATGTAATTTTCAGAAATCATTGTGGTTGTGCTCACTCTCCTCTTGCTGCACACTAATTTCGTATCTGAATCTGTTCAATTTGGGTTGCATCCCGGAGGAATCAGTATTTTTTTGCTTCATTGGGGGGGGGGGGGTGAACTTAACCTATACTCACCCCCTCCCTACCATACTCTACTTTCCCACTTTCCCTCATCAACTTTCCCAACCCAAAAGAACACAAGAAAGTTGGTTGGGATCCACCATCCACTACCATATCCACTTTTCCAACTAACTTTCCTATCAAAAGAACACAAAACCATCTTTTTCTCTCTCCAAGATTCCTCCATCCCTCAACTTTCCCAATTCCCCCTTCCACCCAAAAGAACATGCCCTAAAACATGCAGCTTGCTTCCCGAAGAGAGGAAGATGAGCAATGGGAACATGAATGAGACGTTTTATTTGACTTTCATCCCACTCCAAACTCGTGATGCACGACCCCATACTTAAGACAAACACTCTATAACTCATAGATTCCTCATCATTGACATTTACCAGACATGGAAATGTAAAAAATAAAAAACGAAACTAAAAAATCACGAAATTACCAGGTGTCTTGCGGTTATACGTCGGATTACACGTCAACGGTCGGATGTAGACGCTCCCACTTTATTAACGGCCAAACCGAACAAAAAAACAAATCGCCTACTCTCAGCGTATCAACGGCACCCAATCAATCTCTAGGGGCATTTTCGGCAGATAACTTTCCGAGAGAATTGACCGGCCAACCAAATCAACAACTAGAATGGAACCCTAACCGTTCCCGCGCCTAAAATCCCGGAGAGAAGCGGACCAAAAGTGTCGGCAGAACCAAGGGCGGGACAGGATGAGGGGCATCACCGTCATTTCGACCGAACAAGCAAGATCCCCCCGCACATGGGCGGTGGGGCCCACGACACAGTTGCCGATTGGCCGAGTCCTCATTCTGCCCGTAACAGTGGAGTGAGAGCATCGGTACTCCTAAAATAATAGGGAGCAAATCTCACCCCTTCTTTCTTTTTTCCATCTATAAATCAGTGGCCGTTACCACTCTGAAGAGCACAAAGAGGCAAGTAGCAGAGGCGAAAGCAGCCACAGAGCTGGAATTAGAAGCGTCTGCTGCCTCCAAAAACGCCAAAATCTCAAACAATGCCAAGCCCTTCTGCTTTCTGTTTCTGCTTCTTTCTTCTCTTTCTCTGCTTCGAAAACGGTGAGCCGCACCCCGTAACGGACCTGCATTGGCATCCGGCCACCGCTACTTGGTACGGCAGCCCCGAAGGCGACGGCAGCGACGGTACCCGTTCATCGTGCCTATTTTCTGTATAAAATTATTATTTAGGAGCATAATAAAGCCGCAAGCTTATTTATTTTTAATGTATTTTCTCGCTGCGCGCGCATCAGATTTCTAGCCGTTGCGGCAGCGTCAGATTGTCGACACGTGTCGACAGCGGTGCCCTGTTTGAGGGGCGTGCTGTCTGTTTCAACTGTCACGTGGCCCGCAGCTTTTTGATTATTTTTATTTGTTTTGGATCAGGAGGGGCCTGCGGGTACGGGTCGCTGGTGGACGTGAGGCCGCTAAGGGCGAGGGTGGGTGCGGTGAGCCCGGTGCTGTTTAAGAACGGGGAGGGGTGTGGGGCCTGCTACAAGGTTAAGTGCGTGGACCCCAGCGTCTGCTCCAGACGGCCGGTGACGGTGATAGTAACGGACGAGTGTCCCGGCGGCTACTGCGCCTTCGGCCGTACTCACTTTGACCTCAGCGGGGCCGCCTTCGGTCGGATGGCCGTTAACGGCGAGCATTCCCTGCTCCGTAACCGAGGCGAGATCTCTGTCCTCTATCGAAGGTAAATTATAAATAGTTGCAAATGGTTATAAAAAATTAAATTGCTGCCGCTGTTTTTATAATATAATTAATCTGGACCGTAGCTTTAAGGGAAATGTCCGAAATATCCTCGCCTACTTTTTCCTTTTTCTTTTCAGACCTAAATTTTGACTAATTTATGTATTGTTTGAGATAGAATAACAACGGGAGATTTCATGCGATAACTTCCCATGTTCTTCTTCTCATAATATAAGTGAACATCATAATGTGTATATTTTGTTTACATGAGAAAGATCTCGTATATGAAATTAATGAATAAAACATGGATGTATATTGTAGGACTCCATGCAAATATCCTGGGAAAAACGTAGCGTTCCATGTGAACGAAGGGTCCACGGAGTACTGGCTCTCGCTTCTGGTTGAGTTTGAGGACGGAGATGGTGACGTCGGCTCTATGCACCTCAAACAAGTGAGTAGTGTTTCCGTCTCACTAGTTATTTTTGGTATTTTCTGCAATAGATACCCTCTTAATTATAATGTTAGTTTCAGTGATAATGGACGACACTAGATAAAATTATCAGATGGGTCCACTGAATTTTATGCGTGTAATCAAAATCTACATGAATAAAGCTCATATATATTCAACTGTAATTTATATTGAACTAGCGACTATTCACTACTTTTTGCAAAGATGATAAGATCCAAATTCAGAGGAGAAGTAGAAATAACCAGTGTGTCACAATGTGGTCTGGCATGTTAGGGGCTACTACGTACTTGGTGTATAGAATTTCCAATCAAGTTGGAACTTTTTAAGCTCATGGTTTGTATGTCACATGATATCGGATCGTGTTCACGTGGCACACCATACGTGATATTATACTTCATTTTCGCTTAACCGATAAGGTTTTTTTTTTTTCAATTGCAGCTGGCGTGACAGTTTATCATTGGATCGAGCAAAAAGAATACTTCATGTTGTTTTTTTTTCGCTTTACCCAATAAGAAACCTCCACGTCAGCTGCTACTAGCTGCTACTAATTAAAATACTTAGCTGCCATATGATACATATTAATCTCAATTTAAAAATAGAAGTACATATGCATTCCCATGCATAGATTTTAATGTGCACAGACACACTATCACTCCACTTGGAGAAAGGAACTCCAACTACAGGATAATATTTGATTGGTATAAATAATTTCCTACTCTAAAAGGATAAGATTTGCCCAATCAAATGGACATGCCCCCAAAAGAAACATGCTCCTTGTCCCATTGCTTTAAATATCTCTTGGAAAAGAAGACATAGTCAAGCCTTAGTAACATGCAACACATTTCAAAGGCATTTAACTCAAACTCGCTTCTTCCACCAAAACATCTAATAAACTAAAGTTACTTTAGTCTCTACTATACTTGCACACACTTGAGGAGAATTTCATATGTATTCTCTTGTGCTCCTCCATGTACATCATATATTTCAGCTATAAATGAAAACATGTGTAGGTGCTTTTTTTCGCATGCGTGCTCTAATAACATGGAAGAAATATAATGTTACAATGAGAGAGTTATATGTTGATATCATTTCATTTATTGATATTGGTGCCTTGATCCAACATTTGCAGTCAAGTTCCATGGAATGGCTAGAGATGAAGCATATCTGGGGAGCTAACTGGTGCTTCATTGGGGGGCCTCTGAGGGGTCCTTTCTCAGTGAAGCTCACTACACTGTCCACACAAAGGACTTTGTCCACAAGAGATGTGATCCCTAAGAACTGGTCTCCAAGGGCCACGTACACTTCTCGCCTCAACTTCACTTGAAGATGCATGCCAAAAGCCAAAGAAGCCGAATTAAGTAGCCGTTGGAAATGCAAAGGCAATGCCAAGGCTAGATCTGCCATACTTATCTGTGTGTTTTGGCAGTTTCTGTATGCAATAGTTGTAGCCCTCTCCTGCAAGCTAAGGAGAGAGAGCGCTTTTAAGTTTTAATCAACTGTACTCAATTGTTTCAAGAGGTTAAAATTTCTTCTCCAAAATCAAAATCAAGAAAAACTTGGAGCTTTGCTTTTCATGTAAATGGAGCCTACATCACATGCTTAAAAGCTCTTGTCTGCTAACCAAATGGCATGCTGCATCTGGTAGCCTTTGGGGCCCAACCACATGCTATGCATTCTTGCATTTAAGTGTGACATGACAGTTGTATAGACTATGAGTGTGGCATGATTGATTAATATAATGCAACTTTCTTCCAAAGTCAGTGGTCACATGCCCAACACAATGTGTTTATAATTTGTGAAGAAGGGCCAGCCGACGGTTGTTTGTACAGTGCGCTTCAAAGGAGAAGGGGCCCTTGCTGCACATGAGAAAGATAGGAATCTCCCATATACAAAAGGGTGAGCATAGTGGATTATCTTTTTCTTTTGGTTTCTTTGGTGTTTCAGTAGTTGTTAGTGGACAGCAGTCTGCTTGCCATATGAATGTGTAGTGGACAGCAGCCAGACAGTGAGCTTTTCTTCTTCTTTAGCCTGCCCTAAACATTGCTGCACGCTTTGCTTGATCATCACCATTATATCTACTAAACTCCCATCTACCATCTACTTCCATCTTAAATACGTCATGCTTTTCTTTTTGCAGAGACATTGATGAGATCGTTCCATTTAAGGGTTGATACTTAACAAAGACAACATTGACTGCCAACAAGACAAACACGTGTGGCTAGGGGGGTCAAAAACAAATTTGTCTTTAATATTATCTATAGTCAATCATGCCCAATCTTCTCTCGAGTTTCTCAAAGGTTTTTGACTTTTGTTGATTTATGAATATGTCAGCAATTTTAATCTCTATGTAGTATTTAAACTTCGCATTAAATGTTGTGAATTAGGAGATGCCCTATCGGTTACTGATACAACCCCTCAAATGGGTCGGAGATAGACAGTCTGACCGCTAGGCCCAAAACCGCGTCGGGCCGTGGCCTAAAGGGGCCCAAAGGCGGGACGGGGTGTAGCGGCCCAAGACTGCCATCCGATAGACGGTTGACCCGCTCGATGGGGAAAACCGCTCCCCAGATCACGCCCGCCTTGATCACCATTGAAGCCGCCATTACATTTGCCTTGATCGTCATTTAAGGGACCATCAATGCGGGCGGGATCGGAGGGAAGAATGATAAACGCCATGAAGGCGTTGACATGCGGGACTCCTATAAGAGACCCAAAGAACAGAACACAAAAGGCCGAATTCTAGATACTTGACACCAAGGTATACAGAATCCTCCCAGACCTTCTTCCACCTCATATTTCTCCTCCACAGCTTGGTCGAGAACTCGTGCTTGGTCTCTCCGCAAGCCAAGCTCGGTTCCACCGAAGCACATATCAGCTAAGATCTGACTTAGGCATCGGATGGGACTTGGTCAGAACCAAGGTCTGACCATCCTAACGAGCTCTTCGTTTTGCAGATCTGAAGAAACGTCACCTAGCCAAAGCTTCCCTTCCCTTCGGCGTACCATTACTCGTACCCGAACGCCCTCGTGCCAGAGCCCCTTCGACCGACCGATTCCGGAGGCTGTCAACCCGCCGAAGCTATCATTCGGTGCGTTGTCGCTCGGACCCGTGCCTTACTGCTCAAGCGAACGTTCGGTCGACCGACCCTGAAAGCCGTCCCTGTCTCTCAAAGACCGTGAAGACATTCGGACCTCCGTACTACCAATCAACGGTGAGAAAACACCCCGAAACATTTGGCACAGTCTGTGGGAAACGAATCTTCACACACGTCAAACAACTACATATGAAATGACTCGGTCATGCGCCAAGGGCCGCAAGAGGGCGGCCACGGCCGCTCCCGCACTAGGCCATGTCAGAACCAACTCCAGTAAGATCGCGTTCGGCAGCTGCCCACCCCGGACCGGAGAATCAGGCGCCCGACGGGCAACGGCAATGGACCTAGACCGAGAGATGACCGAGGATAGATCTCAGAACATCTACTTCTCCGAGGAGGATCTAGAGGGGATCAAGCTGCCACACGATGACGCATTGGTCATCTCGGCCGTCATCGACACGTTCGTAGTCCGACAACTGCTCATCGATACGGGAAGTTCATGCGACATCATGTTCATGACAACATTGGAGAAGATGGGAGTACGGGCCGGCGACCTGGAGCCATGTTCGGTCCCCATAGTCGGCTTCACGAGAAATTCCACCACAATCTTAGGAATGATCCGCCTCCCGGTGATGCTCAGAGAACCTCCCCACTCGATCACTCTAACGACAGAATTTATGGCCGTAAGGGTTGGGTCAGCTCATAACGGAATAATTGACCGACCGCTCCTCAACGCGGCCGGGGCAATAGACTCAATCCTCCACCAAATGGTCAAATTCCGGACCCCAGAAAGGTTCGGAAAGGTGAGGGGCAACCAGGCAAAGTCGAGGATTTACTACCAATTGTCCGGCCAAGAGTGCAATGCGGAGCGGTACGACCCGATGGACCTCCTCACCAGAGAGGGGTCTCAGGCAGGTCAAGACCTGTTCCTGTCGAGGTACCAGAGCCCCTCCCCGTCACGGGCAGGGAAGGCAGATTCATATCCATCGGATTAGAACTTGACCCCGCCCTACTAGACGAGCTGATCGAATGCATAGAAGCCAACCTGAACATCTTCGCCTGGTCACCCGACGATATGCCGGACGTAGATCCTCAGGTGATCACCCACCAGCTGAACGCCGACCCCAATTTCAAGCTAATGAGGCAGAAGAAGGAACTTGGGCGGCGAGAAGATGAGGGCTGCAGCTGAGAAAGTCGAGCACTTGCTCGAAGTCGGCTTCATCAGAGAGGTCTGGTACCCCGACTGGCTAGCCAATGTGGCCCTGGTGAAGAAGTCAAGCGACAAATGTCGAATGTGCGTGGACTTCACCGACCTCAACAACGCTTGTCCGAAAGACAACCGCATGCTCACTGATATCGACCACCTCGTAGACAACACCTCGGGCTATGGGATGCTCAGCTTCACGGACGCCTACTCCGGATACAACCAAGTTCAGATGGACCCGGAAGACGAAGAGAAAACGTCGTTCATTACCGAACACGGGACTTTTTGTTACAGAAAGATGCTCTTCGGTCTAAAGAACGCGGGGGCAACTTACCAAAGAATGGTTAACAGATCTTCGGCTCTCATAATGGGAGAAACCTGGAGGTTTATGTGGACGACATGTTGGTCAAGTCTAGAAGCTCTACCGACCACGTCACCGATCTTCGGGAAACCTTCGAGCAGGTACGAAAGCACATGTTAGACTCAACCCTACAAAATGCACTTTTGGAGTGAAGTCCGAAAAATTCTTGGACTTCATGATCACTAACCGCGGCATCGAAGCCAATACGGACAAGATCGAGGCCCTGATCAACATGAAAGAGCCGACAACCATCAAGGAGCTATAAAGACTGAACGGCTGGATCACGGCTCTCGGGTGCTTTTTGTCTAAGTCAGCAGAAAAATTGCTCACGTTCTTCCGAGTTCTGAGGAAGGCTCTCGCCGAGCCGGACGGGAAAAGAAAGACCGTTGAATGGGACGCAAGCTGCTCCCAAGCATTCGCCGACGAGCTGAAGGAATACCTCCACAGCCCCCTCGCTCCTAACTAAACCCAAGGAGGGGGAGCCGCTGAGCCAGTATTTGACCAACACCGGGGAAGCGGTAAGTTCGGCGATGATCAAAGAGGATGCTGGGGTGCAGCGACTAATCTTACACCAGCCGAATCCTACGAGATGCGGAGGGGTGGTACAGCCCCATAGAAAAACAGGCCTATGCCCTCGTCCTTTCAGCACGACGACTTCGGCCCTACTTCAAACACGCACCATCTTGGTCCTAACCAACTCCCAGCTCGAACAAAACCTCAAGAGGTTTGATCGAATGTGAAGGATGCTGAACTGGGGTCAAGCTGAGTGAGTAAGACATCAGGTACAACCCGAGGACGGCCATCAAGGGACAAGCACATGCAGATTTCATCGCCGAATGCACCCTTGGCGACATAACGCCTTCTGACGGAGCAAGCCCAGACATGGTAACACCTCGCCCCTTATCCTTTCTTTCGACTGATGTTACTCCTGGTGTTCATCCAGAAGACAAGGACGCCTGGGTCATCCACGTAAATGGGTCTGCAACCAAGACAGGCAGCGAGGCCTGCATCGTCATCCGGTCCCCCTACGGAAACACGGTAGAATACGCCCTCTAGTTCAAATTTCCGGCCAACAACGTGGCGGAGTACGAGGCTGCCATCAACGGCCTGAAGCTAGCTCGGGCGCTAGGGGCGGACACAGTACGCCTCTTCAGTGACTCCAGACTCATAATCAGCCAACTGCTGGGGGGGATTACACAGCTCGGGAGGAGATGCTGCAACGATACCTTGCATCAACCAAGTTCGAACTGTCCAAGTTCAGACACGCCGAGACCCTCCACATGCCAAGGTCGAAAAACGCCCGCGCTGATGCCCTCTCCAAACTGGCCTCCTCTTCACTCAAAGAGTTGGGTCGCGCTATCTATGTCGAGAGCCTCTAAGGCCCCAGCACGGGAGGAGAGGAGCTGATAAACATTGACAGAGAACCTTCCTGAATGGACCCGATGATACGGTTCCTTACCATTGGTGAGGTCCTTACGGATCCAGAGGAGCGTCGGACGCTAGAGCAAAGAGCCCTTAGGTACGTGCTTCACGAGGGAGCACTGTACATGAGACGTTTGACAAAGACAGACGTCATCCCCTACCTCAAATACCTTGGACCACGAGAGACAAACCATGTCATCCGAGAGGTCCAAGAAGGGCTCTGTGGAAACCACCACGGGGGCAACGATCGCGATGAAGATCCTAAGGCAGGGGTACTACTGGCTAACCTTGGTCGATGACTCGGTGGAGTACGTTTGGAAGTGCTCGGAGTGCCAGAGGTTCGCAAAGCTCAGCTCGTCGCCCCGGCCGAACTCGTACCGATAATCAGCCACATCCCTTTCGCCAAATAAGGGCTGGACATTCTCGGCCACTTTACACCCACAAGCGGGCAGAGAAAGTTTCTGATCGTTGTAGTGGACTACTTCACGAATTGGATCGAGGCCGAACCATTGGCCACCATCACCTGGAAAAAGGCAAAAAGCTTCGTATGGAAGTCCATAATCTGCAAATTTGGGATCCCTCGATCCATCGTCACCGACAATGGGAAGCAGTTCGACTGTTCAGGGTTAAAAGAATTCTGCGCGGATTGAAAGATCAAGCTCCTATTCGCCTCCGTCGCCCACCCCCCGACCAACGGGATGGCAGAGGCTGCCAACAAATGCATCCTCGAACCACTTCGTAAGAAAATAGGGGAGGCGCACGGAGCTTGGCCAGAAGAACTCCCCGAAATACTCTGGTCATACAGAACGACCCACGAGGAAGCAACGGTGGAGACGCCCTTCATGCTCGCCTACGACGTCGAGGCGGTCGTCCCTGTCGAAATAGGCGAGGAGTCGCTTCGCCTCAGACACTTCGATGAAGAAAAGAACGTGGAATGCTTAGAAATCAACCTAGAGCTCATGGATGAGCGGCGCGATCGGGCCCTAGCTTCCGTCATCAGACAGAAGCAACGGGTGGCCCGCATTACACCTCCCGAGTCAAAGGGAGAGGCTTCCACCAAGGAGATCTGGTCTTGAGGAAGGCCATCTTCAACCCAGAGATCGCACGTAAAGGAAAACTCGTCACAAAATGAGAAGGACCCTATAAGATCGTCAAAGTCCACGGCCCGGCTACCTACCGACTCTCGACGTTGGAAGGGGAGATGCCCACTAACACCTGTAATGCGAAACACGTGCGCAAATACTACCAGTGAAGCGAAGAATGTACGTATCCTTCACAAGCATTGTACCAAAAGAAAAAATATCCCAAATAAAGAAGTCTTTGACCGCCTACACGACCTGAAACTCACTCGACCAAAAGGCTGGGGCAACTCCCCCAGCAGGCCGATGACCTATCAGCCATAAGGCTGGGGGCAACTCCCCCAGCAGGCCGATGACTTATCGGCCGTAAGGCTAGGGGTAACTCCCACAGCAGGCCAATCATTCGATCGACCACAAGCCTAGAGGTAGCTCCCCAACAGGCCGACCGATCCATCGACCGTAAGGCTGGAAGCAACTAACCCAGCATGCCGACCACTTATCGACCGTAAGGCTGGAGACAACTCCCCTAGCAGGCAGATCATTCGATCGATCGTAAGGCTGGGGGTAGCTCCCCCAGCAGGCCGACCGACCTGACAGCCGTAAGGCTGGGGCAACTCTCCCAGCAGGCTGATCACCTATCGACCATAAGGCTGGAGAAAACTCCCCCAGCAGGCTGATCACCTATCGACCGTAAGGCTGGAAAAAACTCCCCCAGCAGGTCAATCACCGGACGACCGTAAGGCTGAGGCAACTCCCCCAGCAGGCCGATCAGCTGACTACCGTAAACTGGGGGCAACTCTCTCAGCAAGGCGGTCGTCCAGTACTTGACAATTTCCCTCAAGCCTGGCTGACCGACAACGAAGGTCAGTTAGGATCGAAGAAGGGGGCACATCATCGACAGGGCATCAACAACACATTATAAAACCCGGTCGGAGCCAATGAGTCGTTTACAAAGCTTCAAAAGGGGAGGGGTTAAGACGCCTAAACAGAAGGTTAAGCCTTTGCTTCAGACTGGTCAACCGCAGCGACCTCAGAAACATCTCCTGCTGGGACGACGTTGGCAGCCTTGGCATCCTCCCTGGGAATCATCTCCAGCTCCTCAAAAACGACACTCGAGCTGGGGAACTTACGCTCGATCTCACACTGGCAATGAAGGAACCCCTCCTCGAACGCCGAGACATTCTCGGGGCGATGAAGTTCTCGGCCTATTCCCTCACCGCTTCCTGCGCTATCCGGGCAGGTCTACTTTCTCCAGCTCCTTGACCCGAGCCTCGAGGATGCCGATCTGACCCTGAAGTGCCCTTCTCCTGCGCACCGCCTCGGCAAGTTTTGCCTTGAGCTTGGCCTCCCGCGACTCCGACGCCCCCTACAACTTCTCGAGCTCCTTGAGGTTGGTCAACCCCTCCTCTTCGACCCTATTAGGCATCCCCGCAAGGGCGGCCCTCTCCTCAGCTTTGGATTTTTCGGCCAGCCCTCGCGATGTCCAACCTCCCGGCCTCGGCTGAAAGCTCGGAGATCCGAGCTTCCATCGACCTCGCTCGAAACCTCAGCCTCATGAGCTGCTTCCTCAGCGGCCTCAACTGCTGCCTGCTTTCGAGCGAGGCTCTCCTCCGCATCGGCGAGCCTTACGGACTGGCGCCGCAACGACAGACCAACCGAGGGCAATTGCTTCATGGGGAAAAAACAAGGGTCAAGGGTGTCCGCCAAGGAATAAACACCAGGTCACACATAACCTTACCTGTTGACCGGAGAGCACTACAAAGATAGCCAGCGTGTCACCTTTCACTTCATCCAGCATGGACCGGTCCTGGGGCAGGCAGGAGTTCTTAGCCAGCCGAGCAAAAACACCGCAGTCAGTGAAGACGGACTCCTTCAATCCCACCGGAAAGCGAGGGCAGAGCTGCTCACTCTTCAGTTGCGGAAGGTCGGCCTCGGTTGACCTAAAAAGGACCAATGACCGCTCATAATCGGCGGGAAGCAAACCCGGACAGACTAGAGAAAAGCCACCCCAAGGCCACTTGTCCCACAGTGCTGAGTGCTGAGAGTGTGAGGGGGACGAGGGGGCCTCGGAGGCTGGGACAACTCCCGCAAGAACCCCGCCCGGGGTGAGGATCCACACCTTCTTCCTCTCCGCTCTCCCTTGGTCTAGCGACGAGCGCTCCCTTGCCCTCCTCTCACCACCGCCAGTCGAACCTCTCCCGACCCGAGATGACCCACCTCGCTGCTTCGGACAAACAACCAAGACGTGATCGCATCTCCTTGGGTTGGGCTCGGGAAGAGAAATTGGCAGGACGTGCAGAGATGAACATCGGACGGCTCCATTTGACAAGACAAAAGATGATGAGATGACCGAGTGTTAAGGGAAAAGTCGGACCCAAGAAAAGGAAACTTACCTTCAGCCACACGGTCCTCATCATGACGTGATCCGTGACGAGGACCTTGACATGCCACTCACTAGCAGGGATCGCGGACAACTTGTCGATCGCCCCGAGCTCCGTATCGATGAGGCTCCTCCGCTCCAGAGTCATCGAGCGAGGATTGCCCCAGCGAACCGGGAAATCCGTCTCCTTGGAGAGGGTCACGAACACATAGTCCTCTTTCCAATGCTTCACAGAGGACGACAACCCCGACACCAAATTCCCACCCTTCTGAGCGGTAATGTAAAGCCAGGCGCCCGACTTGTGATGACACAAACGATAAAAGTGGCAGAAGAGTGGAATGGTCGGCTCAACTCCAAGGAGCGAGCACAACACAAGGAACCCCATCAGGGAGACAATGGCATTGGGGCTGAACTGACAAAGGGCGAGTCCAAATGCGAACAAGAATACGGCCACGAAGGGATGAAGATGGAACTGCAACCCAGACGAAAAGCTCTTCACATACACCCTCACTATGGCAGGGGCAGCAGATCCTCTCATTCATCGAAGGGGCCCTGGCACGATAAGGGGGCCGAAGGAACAATGAACGAAGCTCTCCCATGGAGGTAGCGCAGGCCACCAACGGCTGCCCCATCACCTCTGGGGCACGCTAGAAGGATCGCCCACGTCCAGGTGGACCTCGACGCTCGAGCCAGGGAGCACAGAACCCGCGGCAGTTGAAGCCACCAGCGCCCCCTCTGCGCGGCCTGGCCCGCCCCCGGAGTAGAGAAGGAAGACGAAGAACACATGACGAATGACATCCAAAGGCTGACGGCGAGCGCAAAAACGACGAAGGGGAAAGCAATGCTGAAGGGGCAGAACCTTCACCCAGAGGGTAACGACCTCCACTTATACAACCCTCTCTTGATTCACCCCGTCGTCCCCAACCGCTCGTTCCCGCGTACGTGTCAACATCCCATGGATGGCGACTCTTCGAATCTCGCACCCAAGGGGCGGGAGGATTCTCGATGCCCTACGCCATAATGACTCTCATTTAATGCGTCGCCTCAACTGACGCGCCTGTCAAATCCACCAGTATCACATCACTCGGACCGAACCGCCACAAGCCGAATGGCCCAAGCGATAGGGGTAATTGATACAACCCCCAAATGGGCCGGAGATAGGCACGCTAGGTCCAAAACCGCACTGGGCTGTGGCCCAAAGGGACCCAGAGACGGGACAGGGTGTAGCGGCCCAAGACCGCTATCCGACAGACGGTTGACCCCGCTCATTGGGGAAACCGCTCCCCAGATTGCGCCCACCTTGATCACCATTGAAGCCGCCATTACGTTCGCTTTGATCGCCGTTCAAGGGACCATCAATGCGGGCGGGATTGGTGATTCCGAATGAAAAGTGTCATTTTCACCCCATATTTCCTTGGGTTTTAGCGTATATATTTCACATATAGGCTATATCTAGCTTGTAATTGTGCAAAATTCGTATATTAGATCTTATTACTTTTTATGCTTAAAACCCACTTCTTGTCACTAATTATTGCATTTCCTTTTTTAGGATTTTTCTGGAATTTATGGAGATTTATTCGAAGCAAGAAGAAGAGAAGAATTCTGCAATGCCTTTTCTTGTGCAGAAATATGCTGTTATTCCAATGCATATTCCGGCCTCATGATATTTTTCAGTTGAAGTTCGTGAAGTCACGATTCCAACGCATATTTTTCCAGAAATTTTGGAGGTCGGAGCAATTTACTGCATTTTTTGGAAGACAAGGTGACGGTGCTGAAAATTTCGGGTTTGGAAATTCAGCTTTTCCCCTCTTGTGCAGAATTCTGCTATCATTCCAGTATATATTCCAGCCTACTGATATTTTTCAGTCGTAGTACACTTTGGTACGGTTCCATCGCCGTCTGGAACGCGTCATTCCGAGGTCGGATGATTTTTCTAGAATTTTTGCAAGACGGGGTGACGGTGCTGAAATTTCTGCAGATTTGGGCATTAGTTTGGGGTTTTGGGCGCAGATCCGACCTGTTAGTGCTGTTTCGAGACCCGAATTTCTGAGCCTATTTCTAGAGCTTCTTCCCCTCTATTCCCATCATTCCACTCTCCTTCTTCTTCATTCTTAGGGTTAGAGGCCATTAGAGAGGAGCAAGAAAGCTTGGAGGAGCACAATCATCGGAGAGAAAGTTGTATTTTCTTAAAAGAAATCTTTGGTGATCTCTTCCCCCTATTTTGTGTATTTGATTTTGGTTATTGTAGTAATATTGGATGATGGTTTTTAGAGATGAAAATGTCTCTTTTATTGCTATGAGTAGCTAGATCTCATTGTGTGTGGTTGTGTGGTGATGTTGCTTGCTTTGGCTATGGAATTTCAATCTTGCATGTTTGAAAGTTTATGTGGTAGGATTTTTTGGGATATAATTTGAATTAGGGATCCTAGTGGGTATTCCTAGAGTGGAGTTTGCCTAGTGGTACCATTCTTGTATGCTTGGTTGTTTATTATCTCAATTTTTCATACCCTACTTTCATTGCACACCAAGTGTTCGATAAAATGCCACATACACCGATTGCGCTTTCCTTAGCCGGAACGACAATTGAGTTATCCTCGAATTGAACCCATATGCTTAGCAACCTCATTCTCACACACCACACAAGCTTTCTCGCCTATTTGCCTCTCTGATTCTCGAACACTATGATGTTAGTTTGGTAGATGGTCTCACCCACATTTTCACGTGTATTTCCACTGTTAGCTTAATTGGTTGTAGCTTCGTCTTTATCTCTCCTTTATTAATTGAACTTGCGATTGCAAAACGACTTGTCCCCGTGATCCGACCCGGTCTCATCGGATATAAATTTATTACTTGACGTCCTCCTACACTTGGAAGTAGCGCTCAAGCATAACATACTTGAGACGCGTTCAAGCAATCGGAGGGAGGAATAATAAACGCCATAAATGCGTTGACATGCGGAACTCTTATAAGAGACCCAAAAACAGAACGCAAAAGACCGAATTCTGGATACTTGACACCCAGGTATACCGAATCCTATCAGACCTTCTTCCACCTCATATTTCTCCTCCACAGCTCGGTCGACAACTCATGCTTGGTCTCTTCACGAGCCAAGCTCGGTTCCACCGAAGCACATATCAGCTAAGATCTGACTTAAGCATCGGAGGGGACTTAGTCGAAACTGACCCCCTGACGAGCTCTTCGTTTTGTAGCTCTGAAGAGACGTCACCTAGTCGAAGCTTCCCTTCGACGTACCATCGCTCGAACCTGAACGCCATCGTGCCAGCACCCATTCGACCGACCGATCCCGAAGGCTGTCGACCCGCCGAAGCTACCTTCGATGCGTTGTCACTCAGACCCCCGCCTTTCCCGCTCAAGCGAACGCTCGACCGACCGACCCCAAAAGTCGTCCCCGTCTCTCAAAGACCGTGACAACACTCGGACCTCCGTACTACCAATCAGTGGTGAGAAAACACTCCGAAACAGTTACCAAGATGTTTAGCCCTTAAACCTACATTATATAGACTTTGTGTGGGGAAGACGCTAGCTCATTCCTAAAATATGGCCTACTTGAAAAAATTGTACCACAAGCAAGAAAAGTTTTATTAACTCCACGGCGAGTAAAATAATTTATTTCTTTCATGTCGATGAGTAGTTTTTGTAGCTTATCACAAATTTACGAATACAACCTAGGCTGTGCGTCTGTCCAAAGACATCATCCCAAACGATAAATTTGTCCAACGATGCCATCTAAGAGTGATATGTACGTCCATCCAAACTTATGGATATTGATCCATGCGATGCATTTATCAGCCACATTGGGTGGTATGTCCATCCAATATCATCACGTGTGATGCATCCTTACAAAGATGCCATTAAAGGACGATATATTTATTCAAACTTAACGAATTCATCCCATGCGTTGAAGGATTCAAATAAAATTTTTACGATTAATTAGACTAGTTGTCCGGCACATGCAAAGGGTCATGTATTTAAATTTAAATAAATCTGAATATCTTTTTAAATCAAAACAAACATATTAACTATTTGTGTATGCTATCTTAAAGTCATATGCCAAGCACGTGCAATCTAGAAGCAATTGTGTACAATTGAAATAAATGCTATGTAATCGACGTTGCATATGGCCCTCACAAACGGCGATATGCTTAGCATAGATGAGAAGAATTCAATAGTCATTTGTAACTGGAGAAGATGCGCGCGTTCATGAACTTTAAAGTATAATAGGATGCGGATCTATAGGCGAACAACTTTTGTAAAATTCTTTCAAATTACAAAAGAGACGGAAGCATATAGAATCTTCTTGTTTCGAGAATCTAGGATGACAAACTCATTGTGCTCAATCTCCTCAAGATTCTATGAAACACTTAACCTAGTCACATCAGGATTATTACTTGGTAAAGCTCGTCGAGAATTTATATGCTGCATGCAAAGCTTCTCCATTGATTCTAGTACGAACCTCTCTGGGCAAACTCGATTCATCTCGTCATCCATAATTGTAAATTCATGCAAATTTCTCTTTGATTCTGCAATAGAGTTGTGATTATCTTCGTTAATTACAGGAGTTTCATTAGTCTCAAGATGTAAAGCACTCAAAGCAGACGCAAAATGCTCATAAAACTCTCTAGGAACCGAGTCATAGCCAGCCTAACTCAAAGGAAATTGGATTCACATGAGGATGTATTAGTGGTGGTGGTTCTTCAACTTTAGCATTTTCTTTTCTCTTTAGCGGTATAATTAGTCATATTATCGCTTGACTGCTTAAGTTACTCATCGGCTTTAAAAGTAGGCTTCCTATTCATGAGAACTTTCATGGATTGCAAATTCTAAGGCTATGTTGAATGCTTGATGCACATTATCTACAGTGTAAGGTAGCATCTTTGCTTTCAATCCAGAACACAACCTAGCAAGAGTATATAGCGTATCTTCTTGTATTTCAATCCCCACAAATATATCATTGAACTTAGTCATGTACTCATACACGGCCATGCTTCTGATGCGGCTAGTAATTGGAGGGAGGGTGTATTTGAGTAAAATAACAAATATGGGTGTTTTTCTAATTTCAGGGGGTTGAGCCGGCCCTAATTGGGATGCGAAAATTGTTGAAGAAAAGTTATATTCCTTATTATTCCTTAGATATCTTGTATTAGGATTTCCTATTTCTTTGGATTAATTGTTTCTTTTATTCCTAGTCGTTATTTAGCGAGTAGACTATTTGTAGTAGCCATTTTATAATTTTAGAGATCCAGAATTGCATCAATTGGTATCAGAGCACTAGATCCAGGGCGAGCACCCGCGCTATGGAACGGATCAGAGAGGAAATGAGGGAGAATCAGGTGAAAACCGAAACAAAATTGGCGGCGATAGCGGAGGCAATAGCGACGTTGTCCATGATCATCAACTTAAAGATGGATCCAAGCAAAAAGGAGCCGCTTTTGACAACAAATAAAGATCCGGGGCTAGATCTGAAGATTCTAAGTCCAGATCTACCAGATACGGAGCCAGATCTGGAGAATTCAGGCATAGATCCACCAAATCCGGAGCCAGATCCAGAGCTTTCAGGCGCAGATCCACCAGATCCGGAGCCAGATCTGAAGTTATCAGATCCAGATCTGGAATTATCAGATCCAGATCTCAAAATTTCAGATCCAGATCTGGAAATTTCAGATTCAGATCCGATAGAGACGGAGGAAAGTGGTGCAGATCTGAAGCCGGAGGCTGTCGGCGATCCAGATCTGAAAATTTCAGATCCAGATCTAAAATTTTCAGATTCAGATCCGAAAGAGACAGACGAAAATGGTGCAGATCTGAAGCCTGTAGCTGTCGGCGATACAGATATGAAATTATCAGATCCAGATCTGAAATTTTCAGATCCAGATCTGAAATTTTCAGATTCAGATCCGAAAGACGGATGAAAATGGTGCAGATCTGAAGCCTACGGCTGTCGGTGATCCAGATCTGATATTTTTAGATCCAGAAAATGTGATTTTTAGGGAGGAAGATCCAGAAAATGAAGAAGACGGAGGCTTCGACCCGTACAACCAACAGAACGGAGCGGATTCACAAGGGTGGGACCTTCCAGAGTATTTGTCGGGGCCCGACGACGCTTTTTGGATCCCGCCTTGGCCCGACGATATTTTTCCGGACTTCGTTGAAAGCGGTGGGGACCACTCACATCCGTTTGACCCGGGAGGAGGATGCAATCGACCTGGTAGAATGGATGGCACACGGACATTATGCACCACCTTGAGGACAAGGTGGATTTTCAGGGGCGGAGTAGTGATGCGGCTAGTAATTGGAGGGAGGGGGTATTTGAGTAAAATAACAAATATGGGTGTGTTTCTATTTAAGGGGGTTGAGCCGGCCCTAATTGAGATGCGAAAATTGTTGAAGAAAAGTTATATTCCTTATTATTCCTTAGATCTCTTGTATTAGGATTTCCTATTTCTTTGGATTAATTGTTTCTTTTATTCCTAGTCGTTATTCAGCGAGTAGACTATTTCTAGTAGCCATTTTATAATTTCAGAGATCCAGAATCGCATCAGCTTCCTTGCCGTAGGTTGTTCAGTTTTCTAGTATGTGTTTTCTATATGTATAAGGCAGCTTTGGGCTTAAGCCTCATTTTAAAATTTTGTTCTTTAGTCAAATTTATTTTCTAAGACTTTTAGGCAATCTTCTGTTCGATGTATGTCGTCTTTAGGTCTAGATATATCCTGTGAAATTGATTATATTTCCTTTGAATTGCATTACATCCATGTTTGATCCTAGGGTTTGAACCTGTATGATAAGATGCAATCGTAAATATGCTAATGCGGTACATAAATTGAGACCAGAAAAATATGCAATACCAATGATATCGACTAATCTGAACAAAATCAAATAAAGCAATTTTTTTTGAAATTAAACAATTAAGGATTTGATTGGATCAGAGATCACATGGCGCATAAATCAGCTTTGTAGTATCATGTAAGGCCTTTAGACTTATATATCTTTAATCCAGATGATCAGGGCTAAAATTATGCACGGAAAGCTCGAGAATCACCAAAATACGTTAAAATACGGCTGAAATCCAAAATACGTTGAAATTCTGCTGAAAATCCCAATAAATTCGCAAGCCATACTGTTGAACCGCGGCTTTGGTCAGCGGGTCAATGGCATCCGGTCGGCTCGGCTCATTCGACTAGAGCCGGCTCTAGGGGCTCGGGATCGGCTCGGGGACGAGTAGATGAAAAGTGATGGTGAGTTGGTTAGCTCGGCTCGACGCGTCAGCTTGGCACATCTTCGGGGCCAGCTCAATCGAGCCGACAATATAGCACGTCGGCCTCGACAGTTTTTTCGGTCATTTCCGACGGCTTTTGGCAGCGTTTTTTGTTGCTGGTTGCTCGCCTCGGGCAGGCGCATCTCGTGAAGGGGTCGGTTATTCAGGTCGGCGTTGGCGTTGGTGTTGGCGAACTTTTTAAAGATTATCGATGGCGGTTCTGGGTGTTTTGGACGTTGGGGGCGGTTCTGCCGGGTGGTGGTGAGCTCTTTGAAGATGTTAGATATTGTTGGGGGAAACGGCGAGGGCCACTGTGGTTGTTTGAGAAGGCGGCGACTAGTGGAGTGGCGACGAATGCAGAGATCTTGCCGATTAGCGACGTCAATGTAAAACGATGAAGGAACTTCACGATGGTGGCGATAATGAAGGGATTGCGATGGTTGTCACGATTGAGGAGTTGTGCGGTAGCAGCTGGGGTATTGGGCGGCATATGGTAGGTTCTTGGGATTCTGCTTTGATTTTTCCCTCCCTTTCCCTCTTTTTTCTGTTTTTTGTTTGTTCTCTTCTTATTTTTTTGTTTTTAGAAAAGTTTCTCTTTTTTTGAAAATTCTTTATTTTGTTTTTGGTTTGGAATCTAATTTTTAGTGGATAAAGAAGAAATGAAGAAAAGAAGGTATGGCTTTGATACCAACTTGACGCAGAACGGAAGCGTGAAAGGATGTGGGAATTTGAGAAAGAAGTAGATTATGACTTGATAAATTTTCGGATCTCGCATCCCGGAAATCTTTTGATCACCGACTCGCACGTTGGGATTATTCGGACCTCTCACCCAATCAATCAAGCACACTCTCGCACACTAATGCAAAAGATTTAATTCGTGAAGAAACCAAAAGTTTACATCAGAAACTAATTTTCATTTAATTTTTCATAAAAATTAATAAGTTTGTGGCCTTTATATATGCTTACAACTTGACTCTCGAACCCCGCTAGGATTAGAACTTCTAGAATAATTAAAACTCTCAAAAATCATAAAGACTCAAATATAAAACTCAAATAACTGAAACTCTAACAATAACAAAAAGAGTCAAACTAGTAGGAATTCTTCAAGGGCTCAAACTCTATCAAATAAATAAAAGACTTCTTCTTGAATTGAACTCCGTCTCGAATTTGATCTCTATCATAATTCCTTGCTACACCCTTTATGAGGAGCCAGTGATATTGGGTATGCTGTGTGTTGGGTTTTGGGATAGTGCAGAGTGTGGGGTTTATGGAAGGGGATGCTTATACATGTCATAGTATTAA
The DNA here is from genome assembly GCA_030789695.1 of Scilla litardierei. Classification (NCBI taxonomy): domain Eukaryota; kingdom Viridiplantae; phylum Streptophyta; class Magnoliopsida; order Asparagales; family Asparagaceae; genus Scilla; species Scilla litardierei. Next base: position 43,415,094 of record CM061138.1, on the reverse strand, counting down.
GCTGTTGGGGCTGCATTATGGTACACTCATGTATGGGTGTTGGTCTGTCAAGTCAATTTCGCTCACTGGGTCATATTTCATATGAAAAGGTGATTTGCACATCCAAAATTTGACATTGCCAGTTTCCCCAGTGTGATCGACATGAATGTTTGAAAAGTGAAAGGGGTTCGGCTGTGAAAAACATAAATAGGATGTCACAAACTGTAAGCTGCTTGATTTTTCTGGTTTTTGAAAAAAGGTATCCTAAGTGGATTTAATAAGTAGGAATTATTTTTAAAACATAAAAAAGCGAGAATGGTTTAAAAGTTTAAAATTAATATCACAAAAGATGTAGTGTTGCAATTCAAAACAAAAAAAACAAGTATCTAACACTTGGATAAAGAGAATATAATAAAATCTTCACTTCAAAACAAAATTGCATGTTATTATAGACTGAAAAGTCAAGAAATACACTTGTGATCAGATTAAGATGTTAAGGGATAATGGCACATTTTTATGACAGCTGAACAGAGGAGAAAATGAAGGGAAAATAAGACGGGATAATATGATGGGTTGAAGAGAGAGAATAGACTTAAGAGATTACGAAGCAGTGCGACAAGGAGCGAAGTACTACACATACTGCACATACTGCACATAGCAAAATGTCACAACATACACCAATATGATGTGGGTATCTGTAGAATCCCATATTTCTCTATCAAGTATTAGTATCAATGTTGTAAATATAGGATATCAGGCATGTATTGGCACCTAAAATAGAAATCAGATTGCGGATATTGGATATATATGGAATATTTTGTCAATATCGGAGTGTCATATCAGATGATAGAAATATGGTATCGGTTGCATGGCTACTTCTTTCGCATGCTGCCAACTATACCCAGCATGTACCTACGCATCAGCTGCAACGCCAATGTTCGGTAAATACCAAAGTATAATCTTTCTACATGCAATGTCCTTTAGCGCATCTCCGATCACGAGGACTATGCTGCACCTACACTCACCAAAGATCTTTTGTTGACACTCAAAGTATTATAACCGTACAGAAGTATCTATGGCGAGTCATTCTGTGAACTTGTTCTCTATAAGCACGTGTGCATCATCTACCAATGTCTCCACACCAAGTGGCTACGAGATCAGTCACTACCATCCGATGGTATAGATCAATGCACACTGGTCTAACCAAAATATCGATGTCCCGTTTCGATATCCCTCCGACCCGGAACATTTCTGGACATATGTTCGGTGGACACATTGACCTCATTATCATGATCTCAATCTTCCCCACATAAGTCTTAAGACTTTATGCATGCATCATATAACACAAACACAACCATAGGAGTGACATAGGATTATAAGGATAAAGAATACCAAATAACTTACAATTATTTCGAACAAAATCAATGCACACTGGTCTAACCAAAATATCGATGTCCCGTCTCGATATCCCTCCGACCAGGAACATTTCTGGACATATGTTCGGTGGACACATTGACCTCATTATCATGATCTCAATGTTCCTCACATAAGTCTTAAGACTTTATGCATGCATCATATAACACAACCACAACCATAGGAGTGACATAGGATTATAATGATAAAAACTACCAAATAGCTTACAATTATTTCGAACAAGATGTTTATTACAATTACCATAATTGATCGAAGGGTACACATTCCACAACACATGTTGACATCTTATTTTAAGGATTCCTTTGTGGAATTATTGTGTTTGGCTGAAGCCAAGCTAGAGACACGGTCTTCATTTAATCCTTTGGTGAACCCTACACGTAATTAATGTGGGTAGAAAAGTTTTAAAGGGGAGAATATGTCCTTGACACCATTTTTTATAGTGTTTTCCCTGGAAAAATGGAAATGGTTATGTTACCTATGGTTATGTTACCTTAGAGGACATTGTAGACTAAGGGGGGCACATTCATCATGGTGGTATTGGCGACATGCCTACCAAGGTTCCAAATAGGGATGGTGAAAGAACTAATGAAGGATTAGTAGGGATGGCAATGCGGCATGCCCAATTGGAAGCCCAATCGGGCTTTGGGCATGCCCATTACCATCCCTAGTTCCAAACGACCACGTATGTTGTATGAAAGATCAGGCTAGGTTCACAAAAGATATTACGAGCCACAGGTCTAATAGTCTAAGTTTGCCTTCTAGTCACATCATTAAAAAGGCAGTAAACCTAATTAAACTTTATGTATAAGTCCATCCAGATAATTATCAAAACAATATGTACTTCACCAAAGGGATACATGGTGTTCAAAAAATTATAAAAGAAGTTTAAAGCATAGGAAGAAGGTGAAGGGGTATGAAAACCGATATAAGGACATGGGCAGGAAATTTCCTACAATGTTATTCATTTTGAATTTGTCATCTCGTTACTCAATTTTTTCCCTTGTTTTCATGCAAGCTATTCAATATGCATTAAAAGAAGCTTATGTGTTTTCATTGGTATCTTCGCATAATACATGTTGATTTGGTCATTGTAGGCATTCAAGATCGCAATCATGCCCCTTCTGTCATGATAGCCTTAAAGGAGTGAACTCAAGGGACATATGGGTGTATACTGATGACAAAGATATCGTGGGCATGTCAACAGTTACTAGAGAAAACTTGAGGCGGCTTTTCTTGTACATAGATAAGCTGCATCTAGTCTTGCCAACTGCCCATATTGATAGTAATGATTCTCAGGTGAAATGAATTTTTCATATCATATAAGTTGAGTCATCCAACTCTTAGTGCCAAATCAAGTCAATTGATTCACAAAAGAAGCCCTAATTCTCTCCAAAACTGCTGCTATTCTGGCAACAAAGTTACTCCGGATGTAAATGCATCTAGCAAGAAAAATTGTAAATAAGTATACTGTCTATGAAGTGATCTGTTTAGTTACCTGATGAGACTTGTTGCCAAGGCGCAACACACGCGAGCGCGCACACAAACACAACCCCCCCCCCCCCCCCCCCCCCCAACCCAAAAAAAACAAAAACAAAAAAAACAAAAAAAAACGGTGCCAAGAAAATAGTGATCTATCATAAAGCGACCTGACTTCGCGAAAAAGGCAGAAGGCATTGGGTGTGCATTCCAAAATGCTAGTGGATATTCAGTTGAAATGATGATTAAAAACATACATAGCTTGTTGTGGCATTACTGTTGCATTTTGGGTATATAAATCAATGTGAGCGTTTTTTCGTCCTCTTCATCTCCAACTTGTGCGGGTTTGGAATCATCATTATGGGCATGACTCAGGGTGCTCGGTATTTATACCCGATGCTTGGTGTTAAAGCAATGACCGGGTTGTATTTATGTGATAATTCTCTTCACCCAAGCCATTGGGTAATGGTTTTGGACTTGGATTGGCCGGAGACCAATTAAATTCAAAAGAAAACTGTGAAAGGGCCATGTTTATTTACGGCACAGCAAGGCAGCGACGCTCCACCATGCCAATGCTCATCTTCAATGTTCTAAGCAGTGCTATGAATGGTTGCATGTTTTGGTTTAGGTACTGCTTTTTGTAGGACATGCCATGAGGGTTGTAACGTTTATGATTATACCAATGTGATAATAATATGATAATGTATTGTGTTGGCTATAACATGCCTACCATACAATCCTCTTTCTCTATTTGAATTTGGGACTAGCAACGAAAACAGTAGCTAAATTTATTGAGTTTATGAAGCTGACCTGAAGATGCTACGAGGGTGTTAGACCCGCTGGTCTAACAGCCGGCCCATCTTGGGCCGGCCCATGTAGCCGGCGGGTTGGCCTTTGCGCGCGCGCCCCCTCTTCCCTAGAAACCCTAGTTTCCTCTATAAATACGGGCTAGCCGTCATTAGGGATTTTCATGCTTGATATTTGGAGATTTCTCTATTGAGCGTCTTAGGAGTAGTTCTAGATCTAGACGAGTGCGGACGTCCTCTAGGCGTCTTGGGAGGAGAATACACCTTTTTGTATTCAATTATCTTGTTTTTGCTATTATTTTCTCAATAAAAATCCTATCTTTGGTTGGTTCCTAACAATTTGGTATCAGAGCACGTGACGATCCATGGCGACTACGACAAGATCCCACGACAAAATTGAAGCTTTGGAGGCCAAATTCACGAGCGAAATTGACGGGATCAAGAAATCATTGACGGCCAACGATGAATCCATGGCAAAATTGACGGCGTCTATCGAGCAATTGACGGCAAATCAAGCGAAGCACGACGACCAATTTGCACAAATGATGGCAACCCTAAAGCAATTGGCGGCGAATAACCATGGGGAAGAAAACCCTAAATTGGGGGAAAAGACGGCACCTTTGAAGAAGGAGAAGGAAAAAGTTGATAGCTTTGACCCAAAAAGTGCTCTTTTGGTGGAGGATCTAGCCGACGACGAAGACGAAGAGCCATGGCGGGGAGACTACCGCGAGGAGGTGCGACGGAAGGCGGTGGAAAACCAACGGGGGAGCGGCGGCCCTAGCCGCCAAACTTGGGAGCCGCGGTCGACACGCGAAAGGGGCGGGGGGGCCTACCCCCCCGCTGCCGGGCCCCGACAGGGGGGGCCAGGCCCTGCCGGACCCCCGGCAGGGCCCGCCGGCCCTGCCGGACCCCCGGCAGGGCCCGCCACCCCTCCGGCAGCCCCGGAGGGGCTCGACGGGCTTCGACAGGGGGCCGGAGCCCCCCGATCTCCAGCACAGGGGGCCGGAGGCCCCCGATCTTCAGCACAGAGGGCCGGAGGCCCCCGAATTCTTCCCCAGGGGGCCGGAAGGCCACGACGCCTTGCAGAGAGGGCCGGCGGCCCTGCCGGAAGGCCGGCAGGGCCCCCCTTCCCTCCGACAGCCCCGGGGGGGCCACTGGGGCCCCCAGGATGCTCGGGGGGGGCCCGGCGAACCCCCCTGGGTTCAGCCGGGGGCGCCGAACCCTCCTGGGGTTCCGGTGACCCCCGCCGACCCCCGGGGTGACCGCTGGGGCCCCCGGGACTCTTCCAGACAGCGATCAGAGGCGGCAGCGATTTTTGGCGGCGATTTTGGGGGTTTTTCGCAAGATCCGCCACGGCGAGAGGCTCCGGCACGTGTTTTTGAGGAGGATTGGGGACCCGAGGATTTTCAGGAGCACGATGACTACTATCGGGACCCGCCCGACCCCCGCTTTGACGACGGAGGGTGGCAGCCACCGCCCCACCACCAGGAGAGGCGCGCCGCAGACACCGGAGGGAGGTTCGGAGACTACCAGGAGTGGCCAGAGGATGATGTTGGAGCAGACGCGGGGCACCGAGACCGAGGGGACTATCGGGGTCGCGGAGGAGGGCCACCCAGGCGTTACGAGACCATGGACGAGAGGCGACAGCACTACCGTCCGCGTTACAGAGACGATGGGAGGCCCGAGCAAGGGCACTTTGGGGGAGATTGCAGAGTCAGGAAGTTGAAGATGCCGGTATTTTCTGGGGAGGATCCACACGTCTGGTTGTTTACAGCAGAGCGATACTTCGCGGCACATCACATGATTGAGGCACAGAAACTGGAGGCGGCAGCCATATGCATGGAGGGGCGTGCTTTGAGGTTGTTCCAGTGGAAGGAGAGGAGGCAGCAGATCCGGAGCTGGGAGGAGCTGAAGGACATGGTTCTGGAGAAGTTTCGAGACCCCCGCTTGGGGAACTTACATGAGCAGCTATTTGCCCTCAGGCAGGAGGGGCCGGTGCGAGAGTACATTGAGAAATTTGAGATGCTGGCAGGACGAGTTCATGGGGTGTCGGATGAGTCGCTGGAGGGCACCTTCTTGAAGGGGCTACGTCCTAGTCTTCGAGCTGCGATGCGGCCATACAAGCCTCGAGGGCTTTCAGAGGTCATCGAGATGGCGCAGATGGTGGAGGACTCCCGAGCTGAGGATAGGCGAGGCGGAATCGGCTACAGTGGGCAGATGCAGCGGATCACCACGACTGGGACAGGCGGAGCAGAGGTCCCTACTGAGACAGTTCAGACAGGGCTTGAGAAGACATGGGAGCCGACCCCGCTACCAGCTGGGGGCCCATTCCGACGGATGACCGATGCGGAGATGAGGGAGAAGCGGCAAAAGGGCCTCTGTTTTCGATGCGACGAGCGCTTCTCTCCCAGACACCGTTGTGTGGATCGGAAGCTGCAGGTTTTGATAGCGGAAGCAGATGAGGATGATGGCTTGGAGGACGAAGGCATTGGAGGGGAGGACGACTCCCACTCAGAGTAGCACTGCCGGGACTTACACCACCTTGAGGCCAAGGTGGTACTTTGGGGGGGAGTATTGTTAGACCCGCTGGTCTAACAGCCGGCCCATCTTGGGCCGGCACATGTAGCCGGCGGGTTGGCCTTTGCGCGCGCGCCCCCTCTTCCCTAGAAACCCTAGTTTCCTCTATAAATACGGGCTAGCCGTCATTAGGGATTTTCATGCTTGATATTTGGAGATTTCTCTATTGAGCGTCTTAGGAGTAGTTCTAGATCTAGACGAGTGCGGACGTCCTCTAGGCGTCTTGGGAGGAGAATACACCTTTTTGTATTCAATTATCTTGTTTTTGCTATTGTTTTCTCAATAAAAATCCTATCTTTGGTTGGTTCCTAACAGAGGGTTGTCATAAAAGTGTGTTGACTGCATGTATGCACACAAAAAACTTGATATCAACATTAAGAAACAAAATAAAAGGTCGCAAAACTAATTTTGCACACCTTCTCTTAATACCATAATCCATGTTCATATGTTAAAGTGGCTATCAAAAGGAAAAGGCAAATTCTGAAAGTCTTTAAATAAATTTTAAAAATGTAAATGCAAAAGGAAATCAAATGCTCATGACAACAATATTGAAATAGAAATTCACTACTCTTTCTATTTTTGCTAAATGTCATAAACCATTGTAAACTGTGGTCATATTTTTAAAAAATACCATATACTTTGAAAATTACAAAAAAACAACAACACATTTTTTGTTTCAAATAACAATCTTATACTATGAAAATTACATTCTATGATCATGGAGCTCAATGAACACTGGCAGTCAATGAAAAAGCTGTGTATTTTCAAAATATATTGTAGCTATTTACACCGAAACATTTGTGGTGGTTTTTTTTTCATTTTAAAAGTTTGTGATAATTTCTTGTAATTTAAAAAGCAGATGGCATCCAGTCAAAAATGATCATGTGTCTTAATCCTACTGATCAAGAAAAAACAGAAAACACATTTGCACTTATCTTTAATTTTTTTCTCGATCTTTGGAAACACAACATGTCAACTTAATTGATGGTTTTTGATCCGGTACTAATTGTTTTCCATTAATATCCTTTTAAAATTTACCTTTGTTTTTTTGACATATAACCAGATTTCATGACATTTTTATGAAATTTAACTACCAATATCTATGCAAAAGAATTTGTTTTAAACGTGAGATATTATAATGAATAAATGATGAATATTATATAGTTTTATGGAAAGAAGAAACATGAGTTCAGGGGATTGTGGCCGTGAAACAGGGGACAGTGGCCGTGAAAGATCAGGGGAGGAAGAAGACAATCTGAAACGTAGCACCAAGAAAATCAAGGCATTAGGGAATGACGGGGATGAAGTGGAGATTATTAACTCAAAGGAAGGGATGGCCATTGCTACTGGGGGCCTTCTATGGATGTGCAAGGAGGAGGTCTTGGTAACTCTTCCACTAGAAAATCTTTCAAAGAGGTTTGTCTGGGATCTCGTAATGCCATAGTGCCTGAGGAGACCATGGAGGGAGGGACCATCGATCATGAAGATGACATTTAGGTGACCCATATGGGAGATTGGGACAATATCTCTTTGTCTTCAGCATTCAAACAGAGATTCCGACTCAAATACCGACGAGCAGTCATCATGAAACTTCTGGGGCGTAATGTGACACTGTGTCTTAGAATCGAGACTACTGAATCTTTGAAAGCCTAAGAGGAGGTAGATTTGGTAGAACCGAATAAGTGGTTTGTTATGGTGAAGTTTACCTATGATGAGGATCTGATCTTTGCAATGGAGGAAGGACCATGGATGATCTTCGGACATTACCTTCGATTCGTCATTGGGTCCCTGACTTTTGCCCCAAAACAACTTCCATTGAATCGACTGCTATGTGGGTGTGCTTTTCCTTCATTCCCGTCGAGTACTATGATGATTGCATTCTCTTTGCTTTAGGCAACTGCGTGGGGAGGGCAATCAAATTTGATTCACACACACGATTGGTGCTGAAAGCTCGATTCGCTCAGGTTTGTATTGAAGTGAACCTGAATGAGCCGCTGAAATCACAAGTTTTGTTCGAGGGAGGGTGACATGCCGTTCTTTATGAAGGGATAAGCTTGATCTGCTTCAAGTGTGGGAGAGTTGGCCACAAAGATCTCTACCCTTTTCAGTCGGTTGATTCTACTGTGAATGATACACAGTCAGGGCACGAGAGCTCTGATCGGCTTGCTGTCAACGATTCAGAAGTTACCGATGGCCAGCTTCGGGTCATGGTTGGTGCCCAGAGACTGCCGACACTGTTGCATCAATGGAAGGTAGTTGAGAACTGCACCCGGCAAAGATGGGCAAGTTACTTCATCGGAATCCTGATTCTCGGCTTTATCGGAGGAGGCGGTTCACGAAGGAGGCATGACGACCGATGGAACTGAGGCTTTGACTGGCTCCGCTCATTTCGGGGCTTTATCATCAGGCCGTAAGGACATCCCACTGGCTACTGGGCCTGGTCCGAGCCCAATTGTATCTGGATCCAAACCCACACCGCTGCTTCTTTCGAACAAACGAGTTACCCGTGCATCGAATGGTCTTTTTTTGCATGCTGTGCATGTGAAGACAACGGGCCCAAAACTTGGATCCATCGAGTGTGGGCTCTCATTCATATGGGCCCTTGTGTGTTACGCCTTCGAAGAAAACAATTTCTTGTAATCCAACCCAAACGTCTTCTTCCCGACTGCGCCCTACTGCTTCGAGAACTCTACCAACTCACCAGTCTCGTATTCCTCTTGTTGACCTCTCCAACACCTTATCTCTAGCAACGAGGACGGTGATGGAGCCGGTGGAGGTGGATGCTCGATCGTCTTCGATCTGGGCTGAGGTACGAAGGCGTAATCCCCCTGATGGAAGGCCAACAGATCCATCTAGATCTGACTTAGACGCTTCAAGAAGGGTCTTGGAGGTTGTGCCTATGGACTCCGACTTTACGGACAACTCTTTTTTGGTTGATACTGCTTTGCTTCTGAGATCCACTCTTCTTAGATAGGATGATACTCTAGGGCCTCCTCCTCACTTTATTTAATGGATCTAGTTTTTGGAATTGTCGCAAAGTTGGAAAAGGATCATTTGGTATGGGAATTCATGAGATACTGGATTCTTTTCATCCCTCTATTCTTGCAATTGCTGAGCCGCGTGTCTCTAATGAGTGCGTGCATAATGGTACGTAAACTCAACTTTTCTAAGTTTATCATTGTAGATCCTTTGGTCTATTCAGGTGGATTGTGGGTGTGTTGGAATAGTCAAGTTCTAGACTTGGAATTATGTTTTTCCTCCCCACACTTGATTCATGCATTGGTTCGAAAAAGTGGGTATCCAACATCTCTATTATCTGTTGTTTATGCTCCTCCGGGTAGAACTGCTAGATGGCTTTTATGGGACCAGTTAGAACAATTCGCCTCGGGGGTGAACTTACCATAGATGGTCATGTGTGACTTCAATGACATACACAATTCTAAGGAGAAGCAAAGTGGTGTACTCCCTTTATTCTCTAGATGTGCGAGGTTTCAGAATATGCTGTCGTCATGTGGCCCTTATGGATCTTCATTTTGTTGGTTCCCCTTTCATTTGGTGTAATAAGCATCATGGGTATGCCAGAGTATATGCGCGCTTGGACAGGATGGTGGCTAACTCCTCTTGGTGCACTGTTTTCCTCATGCTACGGTCCGGCACTTGACAAGACTATTCTCAGATCATTGTCAATTCTTGATGCAGTCCGAACCTCATATTCCCTTGAACCCCCAAAAGAAGTCATTTCGTTTTCAGGCAATGTGATTTATGGCAGATAGTTTCAAGAGATCACTTTCAAAGATGTGGGATAAGGCTCGTGAAGATTGTATTCGTCAGTTGACACATGTGGCTGGGGAGCCTAATCTGTGGAACCAAAACTCGCTTGTGACTTTATTTCGAAGGAAAATGTAGCTAAAGGGCAGAATTGACGGAGTACAGAAAGAACACCTACCTCACTGGTCTCACTAATTATGTAGTTTGGAAGATCAATTATTGGCTGAGTATGATGACATTCTTTCTCAGGGAGAGGTTTTTTAGGCCCAATAGTCTAGGATTGAGTGGCTTATTAATGGGGATAGGAATACTAGACTTTTCCATGTCCACCTTAGTTCGAAGACGATGGAATCACATTTCTATGTTGAAAGATTGCTCTAGTCATTGGATCATGGATAGGGAGGCTATGCAAATATCATATTAATGTTTTTTACAAAATATTGTTCAGAAATGAATGGGGTGGCAGACAATCTTTTTCTCACTCTCCATGCCCGTCTTTAACTTCTCTTCAAGCAGATACTCTTGAGAGACCGATTTTGGAGAATGAAGTTAAAGTAGCTCAATTCCAAATGAAACCATGGAAGTCCCCTAGAGTGGATGGTTTCCAAGCTAGAGTCTTTTAAGAAATGTGGGAAACAATAAAGCACTTTTTGGTCAACCCAGTGTCAGATGCTTTGGAATGAGGACAATTTGACAAAGAGCACTGTAAAATCTTACTAGTTCTTCTTCCTAAGGTCCAACAATCTGAACTGATTAGGCAATTCCGTCCTATCAGCTTGTGTTGTGTCATATAAACTGGTTATGAAGGTGCTTATTAACAGACTTTGGCCTTTCCTTAATGATCTGATTAGACCCTTACAGGCGAGCTTCATTCCTGGGAGGTATGTGTCGAATAATATTTTGGTTGCCTATATGAGCTGATTCATTCCATTAGGAAATCGAAATGCCAGAATGGATTCTTTGCATTGAAGAGAGATCTAGAGAGCATATGACAGGGTTAGATGTAATTTCTTGGAAGAGACTCTAGTTCTTTTCGGGTTTCCCAGTTCCTGGATCAAGCTCATCATGTTTTGTGTCTCTTCAGCTCAGATTTTGGTACTATGGAATGTGGATATTTTGGAATGGTTTGTACAAGAAAGAGGTTTACGCCAGTGCGATCTTTTTCCCCGTATTTGTTTGTATTATGCATGAAGATGTTGTGCTTACTCATTAAAGAAGTTGTAGCTGACAAATGAAAACATATTGTGATTGGAAAGGGGTGTCATGTGATTTCCCATTTGTTATTTGCAAATGACCTTTTCTCATTTGGTAGAGCTACTTTACAACAAACTCGTCGGGTCACGAAGATCTTGGAAATGTTGTGACTCACCTAGAGCTAAAATTAATTTGGAGAAATCGAGATGCTTTGTATCTCTAGTGGTATGACGTCAACATGCTTTACGCATCTGTTCTTCGTCAGGCATCCAATCATTTACAGACTTAGGCAAGTACTTGGACGTGCCTTTACTTCATGGTATAGTTTCAAAGGATACATACAGAGAAGTGGTAGAGAGGATCAGCTCTAAACTAAATGGATGGAAATCTAAGTTATTGAGTCTTGGTGGACATGCTACTGTAGTTAGTTCAGTTACATCTGACATACCAACATACGCTATGCTCATTACATGTTTCCCAAAGCATACTATGAAGGAGATAGACAGTTAAACAAAGTATTCATTTGGGGGTGGAAGCGAAGTGAAGAGGAGACTTCATCTTGTGAATTGGAAGGAGTTGTGTAAACCAACGAGGGTGGTCTTGGACTGCGGTCTATGGAGTTGCATAACAATATATTGTTGCAGATGTTAGCTTTGAGGTTCGTGACAGAGCCAAACGCTCTTTGGATTCAGATTTTGAAATCAAAATATAAGCTTCCGACGACTTGGTTGCTCATGTTTCTGGTTTAGATTCCATCCTTTCTTATTAGTCGTATTCCTGTAAAAGTTTGGCCAATTGTTCTAAGTGTTCAAGCACTTACTTCTGGAGTGATAATTGGTTGGGCCAGCCACTTCTGTATACTACTGCTCCTCTTATTGGGGTGGATTATTCTCATTCTTGTCCGAGATTTTATTCCGAATGGTTCATTGGGATATGAGGAAGTTACTTACATCAGTTCCAGAGAATGTGGCATAACAAATTGTCTTACCCACTTCCCAAAGTCACATCATAGGAATATATATAAGGAATATGGGCCTGAGCTGTCAGCGTAGAAAAATTTTCCTGCGGTGACAGCAATTTGGGGCCGAAAAAATAATTTTTTGCAATGTGTTTTACAACTTGTTGGCTACCTCCCTACCAAATTTCAAGCCAAGCCAATATTTTTTGAGCTTCCATCCATGCGTTTCAAAAAAGTTGCGCCGACAGTTCTATTTTCTGGAGCTGTTTTTTGAAATGAATGGATGGAGACTCAAAAAGTGTTGGATTGGCTTGAAATTTGATGGGAGGTAGCCAACAAGTTGTAGAACACATTGCAAAAAAAATCGGAAAAAAAATATTTTTCGGTCCCAAATCGCTGTCAGCGCAGGAAAAATTTCTTGCACTGACAGCTTAAGCCCATAGTCCTATATATATGGCATCTAACGTCCAATGAAATTTTTTCTACTCGATCAGCTTATCTGCATTTACTGGAGACACAATCTAGGGCTTGGAATTTCATGCCACATGGTTACGGAAGTTGACCTTGCCTGCTTGCTAGATGTACTTTTTATGGCTTGTCCTCAAGGAAAGGATTGTCACGAATACTTTGCGCTCTCAGAGAGGGGTATCTCAGATTCAAAGTTGTGTTCATTCTGTGTAGCTGAGGCCGAAACTACTATCCGCATTCTTAGATATTGCATCAAGGCAAGGAAAGTTTGGAATGATGTCTTCCCTACTTCGACCTTCACATGGTTCTTCAATTCTTTCTAGCAGATTGTATAAAGGAATTCTTGGACATTAGGACAAATCACCTTCATCAAGTTGTCTTGTTTGCTACATGTTTGTGGAAGATTTGGAGAGCCTGTTGTCAATAGTTTTTTTTAGCTGGGGAAGGGGACGTCGAGGATACTCTTACAATTAGATAGATAGACAGGGTTGCAGCAGACGTATCAAGTCTTTATTGCAAGCATCCAGCAGTCTCTCTTGCTATTTCTATCATTCGATGGGTTCTCCATGATTTAGGAGTGGTCAAGCTAAATGTTGATGACGCTAGTAAAGGGGATCCTGGTCTTGCAGGTGCATGTGGCTTTTTTCGTGATAATCAGGCTTCATGGCTACTTGGTTGCTCCGTCTATATTGGGTGGGGTACTAATTTGAATGTGGAACTCCAGGCTATACGTTTTGGCTCGCAGAAGGGGTTCCTGGAGATTATATGGAAATCGGATTCAAAGGTTGCTCTTCTGCTTCTTAATTCAACTGATGTCAACTCCCATCCTCTTTGGAACCTAATATTGGATATTCTGGAGGTAGCTACGAGATTTCGTCTTTGTACATTCCAACATGTCCTTCGGGATGCGATTTTTGTGCCGATGCACTCGCTAATTCGAGATGACAACTGGATGAAGAATTACGGATTTGAAACCGGCCTCCTGCTTCAATATCTCGATTACTTATCTAGAAGGTGAACGCTCTAGTATAGTCAGTTCCGTTCACCATATATAGAATAGTCCATATCTCTCGGAGCTGCAATCAAAAATACGGAAATTAGAACTCTCTCTCTCTCTCTCTCTCTCTCTCTCTCTCAGAGGACAGAAATGGAAAGAATGGCCGAACAGATGGACGCCAGGGGGGATTGGGGCGGCCGATTCAGCTGCCTTGGGTCTCAAAGCGGTTGAATGGAAGTACCGAGGGAGGATTCGGGGTCTTGTGATGTCATGATGTGATTGAGCTAGGTTTCCCCAGAGTCCAAGCCTTGATACGCTCGATGCTGCCCTAAACTACGTCATCATCAACCGATTCAATCCCTAGATTTTAAACAGAGCCAACCCTAACAACGGATATATTCATGCAATAACGAGTGAACAATGGATCAACTACTGAAATACGGGATTCCAATTCATAAATAACCCGAAAAATAACAGATCGAACATAACGAACCTGTAAGAGATCGAGGGGTTTGGTGAAACCCTAACCCTACCTGAGATTCCCCATGGCGATCGGGCGTATTTAAAACTCACAGTCGTTGTCGGAGTCCTCGTAGTCGCAGCGGTTTTGGGGTTGTGTGGTTGGATTGGGTGCAGACGAGGGTCAGAAAGGACAATATTTGAGGTAGTTTGAAGAGAAAATAGGTTAAATAACACCGGTCAAAGTTGGGTTTTAATTTATACCATCCTTTTTAAAAACTTTGCCAAACTAACACCCTAACGAAAATTATGACGGAAATACCCCTAATAAAAAGTTAAAAAGTAAAATAACTGAGAAACACTCATTTTCACCGTGGTTTGCACTCCTCCAGTTTGCCGTCCAAAATCGCCCTTCTTCCTCAACTCCGACCAGCCCTCCGGCGATCCCGTCCTGATCCGCAGCTCACGCAACTGCAACGCTCCCAAACAACGAACCATCAAAGCCGTCGCCGCGTCGCCAACTCATACGCCTTAGCCCTCGCAAAGCGAAGACGACTCAGAAATCACAGCACCGCCATAATCAAGCGACTTTTTGTAGAACCAGGTAAGTGATTTCGCATATTTAGCTTCGCATGTTGGAATTTTTTTGGCAATTTTTGTAAAAGTTTTTTTGGGGAATTAATTTAGGGTTTTGTGAAGAATACAATTTGAGAAGAATACGAACATGATAAGTTATCACACTAATCAACTTGCATGTTAAGCAAAATAAGTTTGTTTGAAGATGTGAATCAATATGCGGTAAAATACGTTGGAACACGGTAGTATACGCTGGTTTACGTTACAAATAGAAGCGCATATCAGCGCATATCAGCGCAAATTGGTGAATGTAAGCGCAAATCAATTAATTTATGCTAAAACCCTAAATAGAAGCATGTTTATGTACTTTTTTTGGGGGAAATACGATGTTCTACGATGTAAAACAATGATTTATTAAGAAACTAAGTTGACTTTTTTGTGTTGTATGCTTACTTGGAGTTGTGCATACCAGAAAGTTTACTTAATTGGACATTTGCATCAATATGCGGTAACATACGCTGGTTTACGTTAAAATTGAAGCGCATATCAGCGCATCTCAGCGCAAATGGGTGTATATTAGAGTAAATTAGTGTTTAGCAGTTAATGTGACGGGATAAAGATACGTACCTAAGTAGGAAGCACTTTTAGTCGAGGAGCGGCAAGTTTTGGTATTATTCTTTGTAAAATTCATGTTATACGTTGTAAAACACTGATTTAATAGGAAATGATGTTGTCTTATTTGTGTTGTACGCTTAATTCGAGTTGTGCATACCCTTAATTGAGCATTTGCATCAATATGCGCTAAAATACACTTGCATCAATATGCGCTAAAATACACTTGCATCAATATGCGCTAAAATACACTTCCATCGATATGGGTTAAAGATGCTTAATTGGACATTTGCATCAATATGCGCTAAAATACGCTGGTTTCATTAAAATTGAAGCGCATATCAGCGCATCTCAGCGCAAATTGGTGTATATGAGCGTAAATCAGTGTTTTTCAGTTAATTTGACGGGATAAAGATATGTACCTAACTAGGAAGCACTTTTAAGCGAGGACTAGCATGTTTGGTATTTTTCTTTGTAAAATACATTGTTATACGTTGTAAAACACTGGTTTAATTGGAAAATATGTTGTCTTATTTATGTTGTACGCTTACTTGTAGTTGTGCATACCAGAAAGTTGCTTAATTGGACATTTGCGTCAATATGCGGTAAAATACGCCGGTTTACGTTTAAAATTGGAACGCATATCAGCGCAACTCAGCGCAAATTGGTGTATATCAGCGTAAATCAGTGTTTATCAGTTAATTTATGCTACATACCTAAGTAGGAATCACTTTTATGTGTTGAGCAGCATGTTTTTGTATTTTGCTTTGTAAAATACGATGTTATACGCTTACACTGTTATACGGAAAATTAATTATCTAATATCCCGATATGTTTTGCGTTATGTAGATGGGTAAAATCAAAGTTAATAATCGGGCTTCCGTGGAATGCCTACGAGAGGCTAAGGCATACTTGGGCGAAGATGCCTTCCAGACAATGTTGAAGGAGTACAATTTCATATGGTTCTTGTCTAAGCTTGAGAAATTCCCGATACAAAGTCCTACTTTGCATTGGTTATTATGTAGAGGGGAGGTTGAAAGCAGTACCAGACCAAATAAACGGGCATTAAAGTTTAACATAGCCGGGCATTGGCATACATTTGGGCATGTGGAATTTACGCTTGTGACTGGCTTGCCATTCGGGGAGTTCCCGAATTGTGACGAGGAAGCAGAGACACCGTTCCGGGCTTTCCTTGACACAGCTACCCTTCGATTTTCAGATGTGATGGCCAAGCTCGGCACCGAGGCCGTTGAAAATCCTGGCAGCGTAGAAATTCGCAAGCTTGCTGTGCTTTACATCATCCACAGCATGGTCTTCGTGAAAGACGCTGGTAATATTGTGCATCCAAGGGCAATATGCTTGGCAGATGATCCGGAGCTGTTCAATGCATACCCATGGGGAAGATTGGTGTATGAAGAGTTGGTGAAGGAGTGGGCCCACATGTTGATCAGGGTTAAGAAACCAGGTGTGGCACATCTGAAGGTGGGGACGTTCCCATTTGCTATTCAAGCATGGGTTCTAGAGTGTCTTTTGCCAGATTTCGCTGCTGCCTTGGCTAGGAGGGTGCCTAGGAACCCTCTTCCAAGGATCTTTCGATGGGATACGTCAAACGCGTTGGAAGGTGGCTATTCCCTAGCTAGGCAGACTATATTTGAAGTTGAAGATGTAAGAATGGACTTATCTTTCACTATACTTTTGTTTATTCATTATGTAAAATGATATGACACTGTATGCATTCAAATACACTAGTATACGCCCAAATACGCCAATATACACCTGTGTGCGTCGCAGTATACTAGTGTAAATCAACGTATACTAGCGTATACTAGTATACACTAGTATACGCCCAAATACGCCGTTATACACCAGTGTAGGCAAAGTATATTGGCGTATATGAGCGTATACTGATGTATATTGGTGTATGTGAACGGTACACAGATTTTTACATACCACCTAGTTATTATTTCATTATATATAATGATATGACACTGTATGCACTCAAATACACTAGTATACGCCCAAATACGCCATTATACACCAGTGTAAGTCAACGTATACTAGCGTATATTAGCGTATACTGATGTATATTGGTGTATGTGAACGTAACACAGATTTTTACATACCACCTAGTTATTATTTCATTATATATAATGATATGACACTGTATGCACTCAAATACACTAGTATACGCCCAAATACGCCATTATACACCAGTGTAAGTCAACGTATACTAGCGTATATTAGCGTATACTGATGTATATTGGTGTATGTGAACGTAACACAGATTTTTACATACCACCTAGTTATTATTTCATTATATATAATGATATGACACTGTATGCACTCAAATACACTAGTATACGCCCAAATACGCCATTACACACCAGTGTAAGTCAACGTATACTAGCGTATATTAGCGTATACTGATGTATATTGGTGTATGTGAACGTAACACAGATTTTTACATACCACCTAGTTATTATTTCATTATATATAATGATATGACACTGTATGCACTCAAATACACTAGTATACGCCCAAATACGCCATTACACACCAGTGTAAGTCAACGTATACTAGCGTATATTAGCGTATACTGATGTATATTGGTGTATGTGAACGTAATACTGATTTTTACATACCACCTAGTTATGTTTTCATTATATATAATGATATGACACTGTATGCGCTCAAATAAACTCGTATACGCTCAAATACGCCATTATACACCAGTGATGGTCAACGTATACTAGCGTATATTAGCGTATACTGATGTAAATTGGTGTATTTTCGCTTTTTCCACACCATAGACTTATTTATTTATTTTTCTTGCAGTTACCTTTCATGCGATTAACACCAGAAGCCGCAGAATTGGAAATTGATTACTATCAGGGAGTCCGAAATTTCCTTGATTACGGACCGGCTTTTCTCGGATATTCAATGCCTCCTGGTGGAGATGAAGAAGAGAAGGGTCCCTGGCTTCTAAACTTGACGTTGGCTCTGAAGAGTCTAGAAAAGAAGATGGACGAGAGCAACAAGATGATGGAAGATCGCATAACAGTGTTGGAGGGGAGGGTGGCCTCGTTTGAGAAGGATAGGTTGGATGTCAAGAGGGTTGAGATAAATGTTGCGAAGCGAGTGAAGGCCATTTTTTCCTATCAGATAGCCACGGCTATTTTCAAAATGGAGAGGCAACTGAGGGCTGAACTTAACCTCCCACATCCAACAAATGAACCCCCTACAGCGATCGAAATCCATGACGATGAAAAGTGTTTTGATGGTGCTGCGGTTATTGACGAGCCTGGTTTTGACATGCCTGCTGTGTCTGCGGCTATCTCTGCTGAAGTTAGTGCTGCGGTCGAGGAACACAAGAGTCAAATTAACATAGGTGGACGACCTATGAGGACGAAGAGGCCTGCAGCTGCGGTTATTAGCCCATACCAGAAACCTGAGGGCCAAAAAAAACCAAGGAAGAAGAAGGGTGATGATAAAGAAGCTGAGAAGAAGAATCAAGCGCTGATATGCTATGCCGAAAAAGAAGCTGAAAAAGAAGCTGAAAAAGAAGCCCAAGCTGAAAAAGAAAATCTTATTGATTTACCCCTATCCACCCCTACTACAACGGATTTCTCTTATGATACGGCGAGGTTTGAGTTGTTAAGATCATGGATGTCCAGGAATCTATCAAGGGCCGAAGTAGCTGGACTAGTGCCTAGGGTGAAGACATTGGATTCCATATCTTGTAAGAACTTGGAAGTGCTCATTTCTGCAAGAGGTTGGCTTAGTAGTGAGGTATGTACTAATATTGTTTCTTAACGTATAATAGTGTATAGTAGTGTATTTTAACGCAACACATCCTTTTGCATACCACATATTATTTATTTTATGTTCTTGATGAATTCTTGCAATAATCTTAGCATTTTTAATTATATACAATGATATGCGCCTAAATACGCTTGTATACGCCCAAATACACCATCATACACCGGTGTATGTCGACGTATACTAGTGTATATTAACGTATAATAGTGTATAGTAGTGTATTTTAACGCAACACATCTTTTTGCATACCACATACTAATTATGCGTCAATTAAACCATTGTTTATTAACGTATTCCAACGCATTTTACAGCATATTGATGCACACCTCCAGTTACTTAACATGCAAGTTGAGGAGCATCCTGATATGTTCCCATCATCAAAATGGACTTGTTTGGGAGGTCTTTACAGCAGGTCCGTTAAGTATGGGTACAAGATGTTTATGGAAAACCGGCAGATGAATGCCGAGAAAAAGATGGATGGAGCTGCTTTGTCATGGGGTGCCATGGACCTTGATTTGGTAATGTTTGTTTTAGGGATGAATGAAAATTGGGCATGTAAGGCATGGGCCAATTGTGACCACGTCTATGGGATCGAAAACATTGCGGGGTCGCACTGGGCTGCATATGCATATGACTTTGGTAAGAAAGAAGTCAAAGTGTATAACTCCATGTCGAGTGCGTACAAGGAAGAACGCCGCGAGATCTTTAAGATGCATGCCACAATCGCACCGTCCCTTTACAACGAGAGTTTTGCAAGCGCTGAATCCAAATTGGACCCTGACATCCCATTTGCTATGACAATTGTTGATGTTCCATAACAGCCAAACAGTTGGGACTGTGGGGTTTATGCCATTAAATTTGTTCAGTGCTTGGCAATGAATACTGACCTTCGTGGATTATCGTCTTCGCACTTTATTGATTACAGGAGGCAACTTGCGGTGGATATGGTAAAGTGGTCCAAAACCACTGCCGGGACATTTGTATATGATGAGAAAGATATCAACGCTTGATTTTTATATGATATGTATAGTATGTATAGAAAATTGACACAGTACTAGTTTAAATTTTAATCATTGTACTTCTGTCTTTAATTATAGTGTTCGTACTATTATACACCAATTTGCGCTGAGATGCGCTGCTGTGCGCTGCTTTGCGCTTCAAATGTTACGTAAACAAGCGTTTACCACCGTATTACATCGTATTTCAACGCCTATTGATGCACTTCGCCCGTTCATTAACGTCCAAGTTTACGGAGTATTTAGGCACGTTACACTCATCACAATGTACATTTTTGGGTCGTCTTCTTCAGAAGGATTGAGAGTTTTGGGTACACGTGATTAGTTTCAATTGACCTGTTTAAGGTTAAATGTGACAGTATTCATTCTAAAAATTAGTACGTACGGTTTCTACCATTATACCTTCAAATTAAATGTTATACACCAATTTGCGCTGAGATGCGCTGCTGTGCGCTGCTTTGCGCTACAAATGTTACGTAAACAAGCGTTTACCACCGTATTTCATCGTATTTCAACGCCTATTGATGCACTTCGCCCGTTCCTTAACGTCCACGTTTACGGAGTATTTAGGCACGTTCCAGTCATCACAATGTACATTTTTGGGATGACTTTTTCAAAAGGAATGACAGTTTTGGGTTCACGTGATTAGTTTCAATGGACATGTTTAAGGTGAAATCTGATATTATTCATTCTAAGAATGATTACGTAGTCTTTCAACCATTATACCTTCAAATTAAATGTTATACACCAATTTGCGCTGAGATGCGCTGCTGTGCGCTGCTTTGCGCTACAAATGTTACGTAAACAAGCGTTTACCACCGTATTTCATCGTATTTCTACGCCTATTGATGCACTTCGCCCGTTCCTTAACGTCCACGTTTACGGAGTATTTAGGCACGTTCCAGTCATCACAATGTACATTTTTGGGATGACTTTTTCAAAAGGAATGACAGTTTTGGGTTCACGTGATTAGTTTCAATGGACCTGTTTAAGGTGAAATCTGATATTATTCATTCTAAGAATGATTACGTAGTCTTTCAACCATTATACCTTCAAATTAAATGACATACACCAATTTGCGCTGAGATGCGCTGCTTTGCGCTTCATATTTGCACGTAAACAAGCGTTTACCACCGTATTACATCGTATTTCAAAGCCTATTGACGCACTTCGCCAGTTGCTGAACATACAAGCTTTCTTAGTATGTATTCATGATACAATCATCACAATGGACATGTTTTAGCTGCAATCTGACTTTATTATTAGTTAAACCTTCCACTTACATTGTTGCAAATTATTACAATTTGATGAATGGCTAAACATAAAATTTTGATGCACCATCACATTGGTTGAGTTGGTACATACTCCTTCCCCTTACATGTTTGCCTATTATGGCCCAGCTCTCTGCATCGTCCACACCTCCTTCCTGGGAGATTTCCAGGGGTTTCCTCTCCTTGTGACGGCATCCTTTTCTTCTTTCTCCTTCCTTTTATGTTCGAAACAACTGGCGGACGTACAACCACATCTTGGACACTTTGTGGTACGACTCGATACCACTCACTTCGATGCGGTACTGGATTCAATGGTAGGGCGTATGCCAGCCTTAAACATTCAATTGTGTAAAACCTGCATAAGATAAGCATCATATTGTAACACTCGAGTAAAAACTAATATATACCAGTATGCACTACTCTACACCATTAGACACTATTATACGCTTTTGAACGCTGATACACGGAAAGTATACAAACGTATACCTATGTATAACGAATTTTACCTTGAACAAAGGGTATAAGAAGATATATTACGCGTCCTGGAAGCCCTGATTGCATGTGCGCATGGCAACTGGTTTAGCTGGAATTTATAGCACGTGCAATTGCGCAAATTTAAATCAACCGTTGCATCACGTTGACCATCAAGAATGTAAAACTTGAATTCATCAATTGGATGTACCATGAAGTGGCGTGACTTATCATCTCGCTTACTGGTTGACTCGGAAAACGCGCAAGTGCACGCCTTCCACTCCCAAGCGTAGGAGTGTCAATGCAATATATAAATAACCGGTGAGTACCGGGTCGGATCACAGGGACAATTCGTTCTACGTTCACAAGATTTGACGGACAAAGAAAATTAAAGTGTGTTACAACTACCTAAACTAACGGTGGAAGTGTGAAAATCGTGGTGAAAAAAACGTGAAGTGAAACTAAAAATCCTAACCTATATTGGTGGGGTTAGAGAGCCAAAGGGAGACATTAGGGTAGCAAGGCGAGGAGCATGGGTTGTGAATTCACTAATGTTGGTGTTAATTAAGCACAAATTACCCTCATATACTTCAATTGGTCATCCGGCTAAGGAAGCCCAATCGGAGAATTTAACATTAAAGGACATCACAATTAGCAATAGGGATGGACGTATAATCGAACACTAATCAAATTACGAGCATGACATTTTCTCAAATTTCCCTCTCGGGACTTGGCCAATGAAATTGTGCCCTAATTATACATCCAACATTAACAATATAATAGGCAAGAGGGAGTTAGGGCAATAATTAACACACAACATCAATAAATCACATCCCAAGCAATCTTACACTACTCAATCATTATGAAATCAAAGATGGAATTCTCATTCAAAAATAACCCAATATTCAATACAAATTGAGAGATGTGAAATTACAAAAGGGAGAGGAATGATTTCACCCAAATCTCTCCAAATGAAGCATCCCCTTCCACTTTAGCTCCTCCTCCTAGCTTCCTTCATCCTTTAATGGCCTCTTCCCCCTCCAAGCACTAGAAAATTGGAGCTAGGGCTCCAAGAACCCTAAAAAACGCAAGCAAAAGCCCCAAAAACCGAGAGATCTCTCTCTTTTTCGCATCAGGCCACAAAAATCCCCCTAACGGGCTTGCGGGTCGGGGAAATCACGCCCGACCCGCGCTCGCAAGAGAAAACGCCCGCTGGGCGCTGGGCTTGTGAGGCGAAACGGGCCGCCCCGCTTACGAGCGGGGCGAAGCCCGCTCGATAAATTCGAGCGGGCCTGAGGCCCACTGACATTCAAGCGGGGCAGCGCCCGCTCGATAAATTCGAGCGGGCCTGCGGCCCGCTGGCAAATAATTCGCGGGGCACACGCAACCCGCGTGCCCCTCAGATGCCAGGTCTCCAGATCGGCGCCACGTGGCGCCGTAGGATCGCGCCACGTGGCGCCCCTAAGAAATTCTTTTTCCTGGGTTTTAAAACCCCTTTCTCCTCCAAATATTTCACCAAAAATACCCAGAAATCTCAGAAAAATCCCAAAAAAATTCTGGAAAATCTCTAAGACTCCCAGGAGTACCTGAAAAATAGAAGAAGCAAAAATTAGTCCATTTGATATGAAAATAAATATAATGACTATTAAAAAACAATATTGACTTCCAAATAAGCTATATAAAATATTCCAATGCTCCAATAATTCTCAAAAATTGACCATATAATCACAATAATACCAGGAGCATATGAAAAATTATAGAAAGCCAATAACGACGATAAAATCCGTATTTTGTGCCAAGAATGAGAATAAGCTCTAAAATCGACATAAAGCGAAAATATACCCAAAAAGAGCACAATTAAGCCTAATCTTTGGCACAAAATGGGGATAGTTAGGGGGGGAAAATGCAATTTATATCCCGAATCACACCCCCCAACTAGCTTTTTGCTAGTCCCTAGCAAAATATGCGAAAAATTCGGATTAAATTGAAAAACATGCACCAAATCCTCGATATCATCATGGCATACTCCAAAAATGAGATTTCCAATTGATTTCAAAGCCAATATACCAAATATATGAAAGCAAACAACAAATGATACTCCCCTCAATCCAATTCAAAGAAAAGTGAAGAAATAAGCCCCGTATCACACGTATCGGGATATCACGATGTCAAAATTTCCAATTTTTATGAAAGTGGCCAAAACAAAATAATTTTTCTCTAAGATGTGGGAGATGAGATTGCATCATTCATGAAGCTTATTCATTCATTTTTTCCTTTTTCTTTTCTTTTTCTCTTTTTTTTTGTTTTTGGATTTTTTCATGTTTATGTTTTGCATTCACGCGATAACGCTATAAATGCAAACACGGCCACCAATACCTACACGCAATAATGCTATATAGGCAAAGGGATGAAATGATCCCCTAAATCTCATCTTTGGCGTCCTTCCCAATGTTTCGTGGGGCACCGGCTACTCGATTTGATTAGGAAGAAACATTCACTTATACTAACTTTCTTTTTCATTCCAACACAAATTAGCAACTCATCCACCCACTCCTAAGAGGAAAACAAAGCATGCACAATTTGGCCACTCCCAATCCAATTAAAAACTACACCATTCATCTCAAACATGAAATCGCTTACACCAAACTTTTCCCAAACTATCTCAAAGAGAGTATCACAACATCTAAATAGTTTCATACATTGTATATTAACATTCGACTCCAAATTGGAAAAGAAATGAAAACGTGCCAATCAAACATCGAGAAATCGATACCAAAATGATAATCCGAAAAATCGCATGGCATTAAGCAAGTAGGGACTAAACAAAGCAAGCGGCGTAGGAACGAGAAGGCCAAAATGATATGCAATGACATTCATGGAATGTGGTGAAACATGGAGGGATCTCAAAAAAAAAATTTGGCTCAAAATCCTAACAAACCTAAAGATTCTAACACTCTCCCCCCAACTTAAAATCAGCATTGTCCTCAATGTTGGGAGAGTACTAGATCTCACAAAAGATCCTAGAAAAGAAAAAGAAAAGCATACGAAAATAAGAAAATAAAACTTTTATTTATTTACACTAATGGACAGAACACACCGTGGCAAATGGCGGATCCAAAATGTGTAACTGTGGTGGCAACTGCTCGATCATATCCTTTCGCTCCTCCGCGAGCGTCGCCACGTCCAATGCCCTACCTCCAATGCGAGCATCAATGGCAAGCGACACAACCCCAAGCATCTCCTTGTGATGGAATCCTGCAAAATGGGGGAGATAGGTCGTGTCAAAAATAATTGGGCGAGAGCGCCCATCCAACTGAAAAGCTTGCCAAAATGGGTCGTCGAAATGAATAAAGGAATTTACAATCAAATGACGACAATCCGAATCATTATGATATGGAATTAAATAATTGGATTCGGGGGTGGAGGGAAAAGAAAGATGGGAACTTCCCTGAAATGTGATGCTAGGCTTGGAATGATGCACGGCCTCAAGAGGAGGTGGAAGTGGCTGCAGAGAGAAAACTGGAGTAGGAGGGAGCTCGGGCTCAATATATACCATCTCGCAATACCCGTCGCTATCCTCTTCCTCGACGTCAATATCAACAACCTCTGCAGCACTCCCCACAACTGGTAACTGCTCCTGACAAACCTTCTCGATGACTGGCAAGTGCGCATCCTGAGGCGAGGGAAGTGACATCTGTGACAGGACTGGAGGTAGACATGTCTCGGGCAAATCCAAGCACGCATCATCCTCGCCATCCCAGAAATAGCTAATCTCAGTCGTCCTCCCAAAATACTCAATCACCTCGACCTGTGAAGCTAACTCTGAAGTGGATCGTGGCTCAGGCTCCATGATGTCATCAATCTGCTCTCGGCCATCATGCACATCCGCTTCATCCTCAACCTCAAAATGAAAATGCATCGTGTCACCGTCGTGGTCGACACGCACTCCGTCATCTGTCTCCTCTGACTCCTCAATATATATATGCTCAAACTCTTCTACTTGGCCCCAATGCACCCTCTTCACAGGTCTCTCTAGATAATCCATAGGGTCGCACTGGAATGAGCCCTCAGCTGGCTCCTCAGGCTGGCACTGGACCTGCAGCTCTGCATCCTGAAGTGGAAGCTGAGACTGACCATCATCCTCATATCCAAGTGACGGCTCTCCAGATGGCGCAGTCCGCTCCCACTCTGCAAGGTCCCTCAGGTAACACCAAGAATCCTCTGTCGAATACTCAAAGAACTCTCCACCGCAGCTCATCTGCACCAAATCTCGCCCAGATGGTGATAACCCTGTGTAGAAGATCTGCAGAAGATGATCCTCGTGAAAGCTCTGGTGTGGGCATGCAAGCACCAAATCAGTGAACCTATGCCAAGCCTGGTGGTAGGCCTCCCACTCAGCCTGGATAAAGCTCGCTACATGCTCCATGGCCTGCCGCCCATGAACCTGCTCCAAAAAGATAGGCAAAAATACTCGGAGAAATTCAGCCTGAAATGACAACCAAGTAAAATGTGAGTCCAGAGACAATGAATTAAACCAAAGTCTAGCATCATTCTGTAAAGAATCGGGAAAGAATCTAAAATATATGCAATCATCATCGATATTCCCACCAAGACATGAATGCATCCACTCTTCAAATTTTCTAATATGTAAATGAGGGTTTTCCCACTCCGTGCCATGAAAGTATGGCGGAAGTGGGATATCCTCCAAATCAAAGTCCGAAAAATCTGAAGATGATGCCATGGTAAAAAAAAATTTCCAAGAAAATAAAAATAACAACCAAAAGACTCAATAAAAGGAAAATAAATAAACAAAAAGACACACACTAAAAGATAGAAGTATCACACTAAAAATTTCAAAATCAATCAAAAATTACTAATAATAGAAACCGTTGTCCCCGGCAACGGCGCCAATTGGTTGACTCGGAAAACGCGCATGTAACGACCCACTTACGGGGGCCCGTTACTGCTTGGAACATGCACAAGTCCTGCTAGGCACCAATGAAGTCAACACAGGCTATGTTGCAGAAATACGCCAAAAATACTGATAATGAAAGTGGTTTTACAACCTTATTACAACCCAACAGCTAACAGGAAAGGAAAATACAACAGAATTCAAAAGATACATCAATCCACACTAAAAACAACATAGCAAAATCTCTCACACTCACTCTCAATACACAGGGTCCTGCTGGTCCTGCTGGTCGTACTCAACCACAAACTCAGCGTCTGCGGCCTCTGGTGCAAACTCCTCGACCTGTGAGTATATCTGGCGAGGTCCACCACAAAGAGAAGGGTCGCCAGGATCAGACGTAACTCAAAGTATCTCTATACATGGATATTGAAACAAATATACAAGCATGGCAATCTAAAAGTAAAGAGGTAAAGTGCAAAACAATACTGGTAAGGGAAAAAGAGAGCAGAAAGGTAACTTTGCAGTTTTACATCCATCATCAATTTCTAGCAGTTAAAAGTGCAATATTAAAAGTGACCATGTAACAAGAGTCTATTTGTGCCTATACCTAGACTGTGACTTATAATGCGGGGTACAGTAAGCAACCAAGAGGGCCAACTCTTGCCGCGGGTGCTACCCGGGGCGAACCAATTCTCTGGAGTACTGTGCAATAATCTGTGATCTGTGATCTGTGATGGTTGTCACCGGCACTGTTATGGGTTGCTAGAACCCGCACAGTGACAACAAAGTCTGGACTAGTCGCTCCCGTACCCTCGCCATTATAAGTTACCCCAAAACCCCAGTGTCAGTGCAATTTTACATTTCCAGTCACAATTTTCTGTCAATCATGTCAAGTAGCCCAATTCTCCCTTTACGATACTGTGCAATTTACGATACGATTCCGTGCAATTTTAGCTAACAGCTCAAAAATGGAAACACTGTAATAATGAAATAAAACTAGGTTGGCATGCATTGTTATTGTTTTAAGAACCCATGTCAAGGGTACGATGAGTTACCAAAAATCGCCTTGTCGTGAAAAGCGTGTTTTGAAAGGCGGTCGGTGTACCTGGTTCACACGGGTTACGAACGAGTTAGCTTAACGAATTAATAGTATGCTAAGAGGGCAAATTACACTAACTCTAATATATTAACTTATAACTAATTACTTATATTAAAAAACTTTAACTTAACTAAAAACTAAACTAACTTATTAAATAAGTTATCTTAATTACTAAAATACCGAGTTTAAAAATATAACCTAACTAATAACTTAAGTTTATAACTTATTAAACTTTAAAAAATATCAACTACTCTTTAGATATTGGATTAAACATATGATCTTAAAGCTTATAAACTTTAATAAAAATATCTTAACTTACCCCCTCTCTCTCTCTCTCTGTTTATAGAAAATATATTTATAATGTTTAAAGTTTATAAACTTTATAATTCTCTCTCTCTGTCTTAACTTACCCCTTCTCTCTCTGTCTCTTCCAGTTTCTCTTCTTCTTTTTCTTCTTCTTTACGTTCTCTCTGCAGGAGCTCACGGCGGCGCACAAGAGGTGGGCGATCGGAGGCAGCTCAGGCGGGATCGGGGCGGATCTAGCGGGCAGAAGGCGGGATCCGGCGGGGGGCGGCGCGATTCTCGGTGGTGCTCGGGGAGGCCGGATCGGGGGCCTGGGGCGTCGGCGTGGGGGTCTGGAGGTGGCGCGAGGCGGGGGGCGGTCGGATCGGAGGCGGGGGGTGCTCCGGCGACGCGAGGGGGAGGCCGGGGACGGCGGCTACGAGCGCAAGAGGGCGGCGCGATGCGGGATCGGGCGACGGGGCAGGGCTTCGGGCGGGCGGCGACGGGCACGGGGAGCTGGGCGGATCCGATGTACGGCGACGGCGACTTCCAGGCGGTGCGGGGTCAGATCCACGGGCTAGGGCAGACGGCGGCTCTCGAGGGTGGTCCGGCGACGCGATGAGAAGTGGGAGCAGCCTGATCCGAGATGCGACGATCTGATCGAGGGATTTGGGGTTTGATTTGTTGATTTCTAATTGCTTCTGGTTTCTTTTGATTTTTGGATTGTAAAGGGTTTGTGGAGGTTGGTTGAATGGGGGAGAAAGATGGTGATGATGTTGGGTTGTGAGGAGGAGGTGGATGCTGATGTTGGGTTGTTGTTCGTTTTGCCTGTATGTTGTTTTAAGGACGATGAGAGGAGGGAAGAGACAGAATAAAAGAGTTGGTTGATGGTAGGGGGGAAATAAAAGCGGGATGTCGGATCTCACCGATTCTTTCGGTGGGATTCAAGTGGGTAGGTTAGGGTTAAGGTAAATGGTAAAATAAGTTAGGAAAGGTAACTTAGTAAAATGAATTTAGTCAAAAATAATTAGCTAATTAGTAATTAACATTTAGTTAAAAGAAATTTTTGTGATTTTAAAATAGTTAGTAGTAATTAGCTATGGTTACGCGGCCGATGGTTACGCCACGACAAAACTAAAATAAAGACGCGCTCGCGTCAATGTACGGACGAAGATTACTCGGATGAAAATAACCGGATCAACGAAGTAAAAAAAAATACACGCACACAACAGTCAAAATACGACTAGAAAAACAGGCCGTTACATCCTACCCTCCTTAGAATAATTCCGTCCTCGGAATTCTCTACGGGGTATGGAAAAGGTAGGGGTAACGTCCTCGCATCTCATCCTCTCTCTCCCAGGTAGACTCTCCTGGTGAGTCGCGACGCCACATCACTCTGAGTAGATCAATTGTCCTGTTCCTGAAGACTTTTTGGCGTCGATCAAGGATCTCTACGGGTTGCTGCTCGTACGTCAAGTCTGGCCGAACTGTGATCTCTGAGTAGTCCACGACATGACTCGGGGTCGCTCACATAGCGACGCAACTGCGAGATGTGAAATACATTGTGCACTCCCTCTAAGGCAGGGGGCAGTGCAAGCTTGTATGCCACCTCTCCGACTCGCTCCAAAATATCGAAAGGCCCAATGAATCGGGGGACTGAGCTTTCCTCTCCGACCAAAGCGAATCAATCCTCTGTTGGGCGAGATCTTCAGAAACACATGATCACCGGGCTGGAACTCCAGATGTCGACGCTTTGCATCTGCCCAATGCTTGTACCTGTCCTGAGCCAGCTGCAGCTTCTCTCTAATGATCCGAACCACATCCACGGCTTCGGTGATTAGCTCAGGACCAACCAACTCTCGATCTCCTACATCATCCCAGCTTAAGGGGGATCGGCACTTCCTCCCATACAGTGCCGCAAAAGGTGCCATACCAATGCTAGACTGGTAGCTGTTGTTGTATGCAAACTCCACCCAAATGGAGATGATCTTCCCATGATCCTTTGAAGTCTAGCATACATGCCCGCAGCATGTCTTCCAGTATCTGAATAGTACGCTCTGACTGACCATCTGTCTGCGGATGGTAAGCCGTACTAAAACGCAAGTGAGTCCCCAAGCTCTCCTGAAGGCTCCTCCAGAAACGAGATGTGAACCTGGTGTCTCTGTCCGAGACAATGCTGATAGGAACTCCATGCAGCTTTACAATCTCATCCATGTACTTCTTGGCCAATACTTCTGTAGACTGGCCCACTCTGAAAGGAATGAAGTGCGCTGACTTGGTCAATCGATCTACGATCACCCAGACAGCATCATTCTGCTTTGTACTCTTGGGTAGACCAGTCACGAAGTCCATCGTGATGTGTTGCCATTTCCACTCCGGAATGGGCAATGGCTGCAACAAGCCGGCAGTCCTCTGGTGTTCAGCCTTCACCTGCTGGCACACAATACACTTCGCTACGCTTCGTGCGACGCTTCTCTTCATGCCATGCCACCAGTAATGTTGTCGCAGATCCTGGTACATCTTGGTACCTCCAGGATGTATAGAGTAAGGGGAGCTGTGAGCTTCCTCCAATAACTCATCTCTAATGGCACCAGACGGTACACAGATCCTGTCCTCAAACCTCAAGGACCCATCTGCATGAATCTTGAACTCTGGTCTTTGGCCTGCCATCACCAGATCTCTAATCTTCCGCAGCTTCTCATCGTCCATCTGAGTAGACTTGATCCTCTCTACCAAGGTCGACTGGATATGCATGGCCCATCAAAGATGCAGTCATCCCTGGTAGAATCACTTCTATACCCATGTCTCGGATCTCTTGCTGCAATCTCCACTGAGTCGTAAGGGTCATCACCGCTGGAAGACGACTCAATGCATCCGGTACAACATTGACTTTCCCAGGATGGTACTGAAGGTCAATGTCATAATCTGCCATGAGCTCGACCCATCGTCTTTGACGCATGTTGAGCTCCTTCTGAGTGAAGAGATACTTCAGACTCTTATGATCCGAGAACACCTTCACGTGCTCACCCAATAGGAAGTGCCTCCAAATCTTCAATGCAAAAATCACTGCCGCCAACTCAAGATCATGAGTGGGGTAATTCTTCTCATGGATCTTCAACTGCCTGGATGCATATGCTACAACTCGACCATGCTGATGTAGCACGCATCCGAGTCCTTTGCCAGATGCATCACAGAAGACTTCGAATCCTCCTGATCGATCTGGAATGATCAAGATGGGTGCAGTCGTCAATCTCTTCTTCAGCTCCTGGAAAGCATCCTCACATGCTTTCGACCAAACAAACATCACATCCTTTCTCGTTAATCGCGTCATGGCTCCCGCGACCTTCGAGAAGTCTTTGATGAACCTCCGGTAGTAGCCAGCTAGTCCCAAGAAGCTTCGAATCTCGGTCACCGTTCGGGGGGACTGGCCAGTTTTTGAACGGCGGCTACTTTTTCAGGATCAACAGCAATCCCTGCTCCGGACACCACGTGGCCCAGAAATGCCACCTCGTTCAGCCAGAACTCGCATTTGCTAAGTTTGGCATAAAGCTGGTGTCTTCTCAGGGTCTCGAGAACTTTCCTGAGATGCTCTGCATGCTCCACTGCATTCTTCGAGTAGATGAGAATGTCGTCGATGTAGACTACAACGAACTTGTCCAAGTATTCATACAATACTTGGTTCATGAGACTCATAAATACCGCGGGTGCATTAGTCACACCAAACGGCATCACTAAGTACTCATAATGTCCGTATCTGGTCCTGAATGCAGTCTTGGGAACATCTTCATCTTTCACCTTCACCTGATGGTACCCTGTCCTCAGATCCAGCTTTGAATAAACGCTTGACCCACCGAGCTGGTCGAAAAGATCGTCGATGCGCGGTAGGGGGGTACTTGTTCTTCACGGTGACTTTGTTCAGCTCGCGGTAGTCAACGCACATACGAAGGGATCCGTCTTTCTTCTTCACCAGCAATATAGGAGATCCCCAGGGAGATACACTGGGTCGTATCCATCCCTTCTTCAGTAGATCATCAAGTTGGACCCCGCAATTCTTCTAGCTCAGATGGTGCTAGACGATACGGTCCCTTGGACATAGGCTGGGCTCCTGGCATTAGTTCGATGGCAAATTTAAGGGTGCGATCTGGAGGCAAACCTGTAAGGTCGTCTGGAAACACATCCAAGAACTCTCGAACCACTTCTGGTATCTCAGGCTCAGCGTCCATCGCGGCTGCTACTGCTTCGGTCGACTTGGCCTTGTACTTCACCGGTCCCACAGATCTGCTCCCACTAATGAACTCGAACTTCGGATGATCAGGAATGTCGAAGGCTACCCTCCTTCGACAACAGTCGATGGTGGCATGGAAAGTTCCCAACCAATCCATCCCGAATACAGCATCAAAGTTTGGGATATCAATCATCATAAAGTCGGCGAACAAAGCTCGCCCACAAATCACCACAGGGCATTGAGGATACCCACTGGTCGCCTTTATCACACCGCCACCCGTATTGACGTTCCAGCCGGTAGATAGGGTTTTAACAGGAACGGTATGGGTGCGAACGAATCGACCTCGCTAGAAAGCAGTGTGATGCTCCCGAGTCGAACAAGGAGAGGGCGGGATTCCCAGCTACTAGCACGACACCTAGGTTCAAACACTAATCTAAGCAACCAATGCTAATGAAAGAAAAAGATATACTAATAATGCAAGAATTATACCTGTGATCACTTCACCGGTGGCCTCGGCCTCTTCGACAGTCATGGTGTAAGCCTGGCGTCTCGGTGGTGGCTGCCTTGCCTGCTGGAACACCCTCTGCTGTGGAGGTAGTGGTGGACGCTGTGGGGCGATCCCAGTCGGGGCAGCACGAGGAGCTGTAGCTGGAACTGGGGCTGGAGCACGTGGTTTATGATGTGGGCAATTCCTAGCCACGTGCGCAGGGTCTCCACAAACCAAACAAAGGCCTAAAAATCCTCGACACTCAGATTTGAAGTGTCCAGACTTTCCGCAAAAGTGGCAAACCGGGAGGGCCTGCTGCTGTGGTCCTGGCCTCTTAAACTGAACCTGCTGAATAGGGCGGTGCATCTGTGGCCGTCTGCTTGGCCCAGCTTGGGTCGGTGGGGGGCCTCGCAGATGCTGCCAGCATGCGTTCTTCCTTTTCCTCCTCTTCGACCATCTCATGGTTACGAGCAATGGCCAGAACTTCAGCATGTGTGGTCGGGCTAGCACCGACCATCATCCTTCGAATCTCAATATTGAGCCCCTGCTGGAACTGCTGGGCTCGAGTCAAAGCATTTGTAACCATCTCTGGAGCAAACCTGCTGAGCCTGGAGAACTCAAGCGTCATACTGATCCACCGTCATCGAACCCTGCTTCAGGTTGATGAACTTCTTCCTCATCTTGATCGTTGCGTGTGTGGGGGAAAGTACTGAGCGTTGAAGGGTACTTGTAAATACATCCCACGAAATCGGCAATCCCCAAGCGGTCTTCAACCGCCTGCCACCAGTCTCTAGCACCATCTGTCAGTTGCCTCTTGACGACAGCCACCCCAGGCTTCTTCTCGAATCTGAGATGCTCTCAGATCATCAGTGATGCGCTTGAGCCATTCTTCCGCCTGAAGATGGCTCTCAGTCCCTGCGAAGGTCTTCGGGCTCATCCCTCGAAAGTGATAAGCACTTGGGTCAGCTCGTTGCTCTCTGTGCAAAGCCTGTTCCAAGGCCTGTCCAAGCTGCTGATGAAGGGCATACATGCCCCGCATGCAATCTTCTGCAGACAACGGTGCAGTCGGGAATGCTGTTGCACCCGAACCGTTGTTGGCTCTATTGCCAGCATCATTCTGGTTGGGGCCCTCATTCGGGTGGTTGATCCCGGATCCAAAGGCACTGTCTTCGCTTCCCGAAGTGTTCCTTTCCATGGCTTATCTGCATTCAATAAGGTTTGATCAGTCTCATTGAGTATTTTATACGACATATTCTGAACTTCCTGTATTGTTCATGTGGCTTTTAGCGCGAAGACCTGCATGGGCCACCAAACTTGTAACGACCCACTTACGGGGGCCCGTTACTGCTTGGAACATGCACAAGTCCTGCTAGGCACCAATGAAGTCAACACAGGCTATGTTGCAGAAATACGCCAAAATACTGATAATGAAAGTGGTTTTACAACCTTATTACAACCCAACAGCTAACAGGAAAGGAAAATACAACAGAATTCAAAAGATACATCAATCCACACTAAAAACAACATAGCAAATCTCTCACACTCACTCTCAATACACAGGGTCCTGCTGGTCCTGCTGGTCGTACTCAACCACAAACTCAGCGTCTGCGGCCTCTGGTGCAAACTCCTCGACCTGTGAGATATCTGGCGAGTCCACCACAAAGAGAAGGGTCGCCAGGATCAGACGTAACTCAAAGTATCTCTATACATGGATATTGAAACAAATATACAAGCATGGCAATCTAAAAGTAAAGAGGTAAAGTGCAAAACAATACTGGTAAGGGAAAAAGAGAGCAGAAAGGTAACTTTGCAGTTTTACATCCATCATCAATTTCTAGCAGTTAAAAGTGCAATATTAAAAGTGACCATGTAACAAGAGTCTATTTGTGCCTATACCTAGACTGTGACTTATAATGCGGGGTACAGTAAGCAACCAAGGAGGCCAACTCTTGCCGCGGGTGCTACCCCGGGCGAACCAATTCTCTGAGTACTGTGCAATAATCTGTGATCTGTGATCTGTGATGGTTGTCACCGGCACTGTTATGGGTTGCTAGAACCCGCACAGTGACAACAAAGTCTGGACTAGTCGCTCCCGTACCCTCGCCATTATAAGTTACCCCAAAACCCAGTGTCAGTGCAATTTTACATTTCCAGTCACAATTTTCTGTCAATCATGTCAAGTAGCCCAATTCTCCCTTTACGATACTGTGCAATTTACGATACGATTCCGTGCAATTTTAGCTAACAGCTCAAAAATGGAAACACTGTAATAATGAAATAAAACTAGGTTGGCATGCATTGTTATTGTTTTAAGAACCCATGTCAAGGGTACGATGAGTTACCAAAAATCGCCTTGTCGTGAAAAGCGTGTTTTGAAAGGCGGGGGGTCGGTGTACCTGGTTCACACGGGTTACGAACGAGTTAGCTTAACGAATTAATAGTATGCTAAGAGGGCAAATTACACTAACTCTAATATATTAACTTATAACTAATTACTTATATTAAAAACTTTAACTTAACTAAAACTAAACTAACTTATTAAATAAGTTATCTTAATTACTAAAATACCGAGTTTAAAAATATAACCTAACTAATAACTTAAGTTTATAACTTATTAAACTTTAAAAAATATCAACTACTCTTTAGATATTGGATTAAACATATGATCTTAAAGCTTATAAACTTTAATAAAAATATCTTAACTTACCCCCTCTCTCTCTCTCTCTGTTTATAGAAAATATATTTATAATGTTTAAAGTTTATAAAAACTTTATAATTCTCTCTCTCTGTCTTAACTTACCCCTTCTCTCTCTGTCTCTTCCAGTTTCTCTTCTTCTTTTTCTTCTTCTTTACGTTCTCTCTGCAGGAGCTCACGGCGGCGCACAAGAGGTGGGCGATCGGAGGCAGCTCAGGCGGGATCGGGGCGGATTCTAGCGGCAGAAGGCGGGATCCGGCGGGGGCGGCGCGATTCTCGGTGGTGCTCGGGGAGGCCGGATCGGGGGCCTGGGGCGTCGGCGTGGGGGTCTGGAGGTGGCGCGAGGCGGGGGCGGTCGGATCGGAGGCGGGGGGGTGCTCCGGCGACGCGAGGGGAGGCCGGGGGACGGCGGCTACGAGCGCAAGAGGGCGGCGCGATGCGGGATCGGGCGACGGGGCAGGGCTTTCGGGCGGGCGGCGACGGGCACGGGGAGCTGGGCGGATCCGATGTACGGCGACGGCGACTTCCAGGCGGTGCGGGGTCAGATCCACGGGCTAGGGCAGACGGCGGCTCTCGAGGGTGGTCCGGCGACGCGATGAGAAGTGGGAGCAGCCTGATCCGAGATGCGACGATCTGATCGAGGGATTTGGGGTTTGATTTGTTGATTTCTAATTGCTTCTGGTTTCTTTTGATTTTTGGATTGTAAAGGGTTTGTGGAGGTTGGTTGAATGGGGGAGAAAGATGGTGATGATGTTGGGTTGTGAGGAGGAGGTGGATGCTGATGTTGGGTTGTTGTTCGTTTTGCCTGTATGTTGTTTTAAGGACGATGAGAGGAGGGAAGAGACAGAATAAAAGAGTTGGTTGATGGTAGGGGGAAATAAAAGCGGGATGTCGGATCTCACCGATTCTTTCGGTGGGATTCAAGTGGGTAGGTTAGGGTTAAGGTAAATGGTAAAAATAAGTTAGGAAAGGTAACTTAGTAAAATGAATTTAGTCAAAAATAATTAGCTAATTAGTAATTAACATTTAGTTAAAAGAAATTTTTGTGATTTTAAAATAGTTAGTAGTAATTAGCTATGGTTACGCGGCCGATGGTTACGCCACGACAAAACTAAAATAAAGACGCGCTCGCGTCAATGTACGGACGAAGATTACTCGGATGAAAATAACCGGATCAACGAAGTAAAAAAAAATACACGCACACAACAGTCAAAATACGACTAGAAAAACAGGCCGTTACAGCGCAAGTGCACGCCTTCCACTCCCAAGCGTAGGAGTGTCAATGCAATATATAAATAACCGGTGAGTACCGGGTCGGATCACAGGGACAATTCGTTCTACGTTCACAAGATTTGACGGACAAAGAAAATTAAAGTGTGTTACAACTACCTAAACTAACGGTGGAAGTGTGAAAATCGTGGTGAAAAAAACGTGAAGTGAAACTAAAAATCCTAACCTATATTGGTGGGGTTAGAGAGCCAAAGGGAGACATTAGGGTAGCAAGGCGAGGAGCATGGGTTGTGAATTCACTAATGTTGGTGTTAATTAAGCACAAATTACCCTCATATACTTCAATTGGTCATCCGGCTAAGGAAGCCCAATCGGAGAATTTAACATTAAAGGACATCACAATTAGCAATAGGGATGGACGTATAATCGAACACTAATCAAATTATGAGCATGACATTTTCTCAAATTGCCCTCTCGGGACTTGGCCAATGAAATTGTGCCCTAATTATACATCCAACATTAACAATATAATAGGCAAGAGGGAGTTAGGGCAATAATTAACACACAACATCAATAAATCACATCCCAAGCAATCTTACACTACTCAATCATTATGAAATCAAAGATGGAATTCTCATTCAAAAATAACCCAATATTCAATACAAATTGAGAGATGTGAAATTACAAAAGGGAGAGGAATGATTTCACCCAAATCTCTCCAAATGAAGCATCCCCTTCCACTTTAGCTCCTCCTCCTAGCTTCCTTCATCCTTTAATGGCCTCTTCCCCCTCCAAGCACTAGAAAATTGGAGCTAGGGCTCCAAGAACCCTAAAAAACGCAAGCAAAAGCCCCAAAAACCGAGAGATCTCTCTCTCTTTCGCATCAGGCCACAAAAATCCCCCTAACGGGCTTGCGAGTCGGGGAAATCACGCCCGACCCGCGCCCGCAAGAGAAAACGCCCGCTGGGCGCTGGGCTTGTGAGGCGAAACGGGCCGCCCCGCTTACGAGCGGGGCGAAGCCCGCTCGATAAATTCGAGCGGGCCTGAGGCCCGCTGACATTCAAGCGGGGCAGCGCCCGCTCGATAAATTCGAGCGGGCCTGCGGCCCGCTGGCAAATAATTCGCGGGGCACACGCAACCCGCGTGCCCCTCAGATGCCAGGTCTCCAGATCGGCGCCACGTGGCGCCGTAGGATCGCGCCACGTGGCGCCCCTAAGAAATTCTTTTTCCTGGGTTTTAAAACCCCTTTCTCCTCCAAATA
The DNA here is from genome assembly GCA_030789695.1 of Scilla litardierei. Lineage (NCBI taxonomy): Eukaryota > Viridiplantae > Streptophyta > Magnoliopsida > Asparagales > Asparagaceae > Scilla > Scilla litardierei. Next base: position 43,377,022 of record CM061138.1, on the reverse strand, counting down.
TTTCACCAAAAATACCCAGAAATCTCAGAAAAATCCCAAAAAAATTCTGGAAAATCTCTAAGACTCCCAGGAGTACCTGAAAATAGAAGAAGCAAAAATTAGTCCATTTGATATGAAAATAAATATAATGACTATTAAAAAAACAATATTGACTTCCAAATAAGCTATATAAAATATTCCAATGCTCCAATAATTCTCAAAAATTGACCATATAATCACAATAATACTAGGAGCATATGAAAAATTATAGAAAGCCAATAACGACGATAAAATCCGTATTTTGTGCCAAGAATGAGAATAAGCTCTAAAATCGACATAAAGCGAAAATATACCCAAAAAGAGCACAATTAAGCCTAATCTTTGGCACAAAATGGGGATAGTTAGGGGGGAAAAATGCAATTTATATCCCGAATCACTTACCCATCTTTCTCTCAGCATAAGGAGTGAGTATGCTAGTGCATTTGTTGGCGAGTCGTAGGCGATCATGGAACCAAGCCTGTAACTTTGTTCTAATAGTTTCCAACAAAGTGATAATAGGAAATTCCCTAGCCACCTTCAAGAGAGCATTCATTGACTCGGCAATATTGGTCGTCATGATACTGTATCGCCTCGCAGGAAAAAAACACCTAGCCCATTTTTTGGGATCGGCATCCATAAGATAGTCGTATACTTGCCGCTTTGTTGACCGCACATGCTGCAACTTCTCTTCGAAATCTATCTCTGTATAAGCCTTAGCCACACTATACAAGAATTCCTTCGCCTTCACCTTGTACTTTGCATTCATGTTCAACCCCAGATGGAACATGCAAATTCCATACACTGCTTCAGGAAATTGCTCCTTGCAACATTTCTCAATTGAAGGATGACGGTCAGAAATAAACACTAAATCTTGTCGGGCCCCAATAACATGGCGAAGTTGCTAAAAGAACCATGCCCACGATGCATCGTTTTCCGTTGCTGCGACGCCAAATGCTAATGGATAAATTTGGTTGTTTCCGTCCATACAAGTAGCAATGAATAATTTGCCTCTGTAACGTCCCTTCAAGAAGCATGCATCTACAGCTATAACGGGTCGGATGCAAGATTCAAAACCCACAATTGAGGGCCCAAATGCCAAGAAACATTGCACAAAACAATTGTTCACGTCTAACTGATACGCCGAATACGTTCCGGGATTTGCATGCTCCAACAACCACAAGTAAGATGGGAGTACCATAAAAGATTCTTCCGGACTGCCACGTATCAGTTGTGTAGCAATCTCCTTGGCTTTCCAAGCTTTCCAGTAACTTATTTTTATACCATACACCTTTTCTAACATTTTCACGATATCCAACGGATCATTATTATCATCTTTAACCATTTGCGCAATAACTTCGCTTGTTGCACTTCCACGATAACGCTTAAACCTTGCATCAATGGAACAACTGTGACCCTTCACGTATGACCGAATGATCCATGCTCCATGCTTCTTTGACACTGACCCCCTAAGCCTCCACGTGCAAGACTTGTCAACACAGGTAGCAATAAGCCTCTTGCGATCAGAATGTGTAATGCGAAACTCGCGATTCGCCTTCACGGTTATAATACGCAGTCGGAGCAACAGTTCAACCTTGCTTCTTACAAGTTCACCAACGCTGAAATCCTTCATCACATGAACGTTCACATTGGTCGAATGTGCTTCAGAAGGTCCATCGTTACCACAAGTGATGGTTTGATTGTGATTACCTGCACAATTATCTACTTTATTACAGTATACACCAATATAACATAGTAATAGCCAATTTACTACAGCATACCTGTAAAAACTGGCTCAGTTGGGACTATGGGGAGAGGATGTGAATCTGCATGCTTGTTTGTATGGCCTTCATCATAATTGTCTATATTTTCTGTTGCATGATCACTCTCTACTGGATGTACGGCCAGGCGTGATTCCACAAACACACCAAAATATGGATCAAACATACCATCACATACACACGCAAATGGATCCGGTCGTTCATACAAATCATCATCACAAACATCATTGAAGGGGTCATCGTTGTCAAATTCGTCATTACAACTATCTTCTTCTTCGTCTTCATCTTCGTGCATCAAATACGCTTCTTCATTACCACCAAAATTATCTATTGGATTGGTCAGTTTAATGTCCTCCAGACCGATAGGAGAACAACCATCATTGTTGTCTTCGATACCAAATGGGACTGTTATGGGCTTGTTCACGCTCTTGCTTACTGGTTGGGCCACGACGGCATTCACCTTTATTTTGTCTACCACAACTGGCGGACTAGGGGCTATCACAACCTTTGGTTTTGGCGATGTACTGATACATAAAGGAACGTTGTAATCTCTCTTGGCAATGAGCTCAATGAATGTTGAAATATCTGAATTCCTCAGCATTATAAAGGGCGGCATCACGGTATTCACCGGGTAACTAATCCATGCCTTCACGTCAATTATGCTCTCATCCTTACTAATCCCAGTTTCAGCACAGATCTTATCAATTAGTTCCGGGTAAGTGTCGACCCGCTAACTCTTACATACCTTGTAAACAATGCATCATAGGTCCAACAACCATCACTACCTTTTTTCCACTCTCCCCCATAATTAATTGGAACAAGTATACCTGCAGGAAAGTTAATCATGTATTCTAACGTTTATGCATGCATAACAACGTATACATCTGACGCATGTCAGATCTAACAAAAAATTCATAGTATAACATCGTAAAATTCACCTTTATTCAAATCCATTTGCTCGAAGTTGGATTTTGGCCTCAGAATATGGTTGATTCTTGTTGAAACCCTAAAAATGTAGTGGTGGCATTAGTAATAGCGTATAACATCATCGTATTTTACAAAGAAAAATACAAAACCATTCTGCTCTTCGCATAACAGTGCTTCCTATATAGGTACGTAATATTATTTACTCCAATTAACTGATATGCACTGCTTTACGCTGATATACGCCAATTTGCGCTGACAAGCGCTGCTTTGCGCTTCTACATGTCGCGTAAACCAGCGTTTACTAGCGTATTGCAACGTATTTTGCCGTATATTGATGCTCATTTCCAATTATGCTCGTATAGTTGTATGCACAACTCCAAGTCAGCGTATAACACCAATCAGTGATATTATTTTCCCACTAAGTCAGCATTTAACATCTTATAACTTCGTATTTTACACAACAAATAGAAAAACATGACCCTCATCGCATTATAATGCTTCCTAGATATGTACGTACTATTATCCCCTCAAATTAACTGATATGCACTTATATACGCCAATTTGCGCTGAAATGCGCTGCTTTGCGCTTCTAAATGTCGCGTAAACTAGCGTAAACTAGCGTATTCCAACTTATTTTAACGTATATTGATGCTAATGTCCAATTATGCATGTTTAGTGTTATGAGCATCAATATCCTTTACATTTGCGAAGAATTTGAGTAGGATGAAGCCTTAAAATGATACCCAAAATTAAAAAAATTCCAAAAAAATTCGCTACTCACTTACCTCGTTCGATAATCAAAGAGGAGCTGTAGGCTTGGTACGGCGGTGCTGTGAGTTCTGCTTGCGAGGGCTATGCCGAATGAGTTGGAGAAGCGGCGATTGGTTTGTGCGTTCGGTGGTTCGGATCATTGCAGCTTCGACATATGCGGTTGTAGCCGGGAAAAGAGGTGGAGGGATGGTCGGCGAGGACGACGATGGGATGATTTATGGGTTTCGCGGGAAAGGTTGACGATTTAGGCGGCAAAATGGCGGAGAAAGACCACCGACCGCTTCGTTTTTCAAGGGGTTTTATATTATTTTGACTGGGGGTATTTTCGTCCTTATTTTCGTTAGGGTGTTATTCTAGCAAATTTTTAAAAAATGGTGGTAAAATTTAAAACCCAACTTTGACCGGTGGCATTTAGCCAATTTTCTCTAGTTTGAATGTTAAACTTGTAAATAAGTGGCATGTGAACGGAGTAAAATGGTGGGTTCGCAAAGCAAATTCGCACAGCCTTCTGATTCGGCGGAGGGATCGTGCGCGTTGCAATTCCCAAAAGAGAAGATGGTTTGGGGAGAAGAAGAGAAGCAACAGGGAGAAGGAGTAATGGCCACCGATTTCTTTTGGTCTTACACAGACGAGCCTCACGCATCAAGAAGGAAGCAGATCCTCTCCAAGTACCCACAGATCAGAGAGCTCTTCGGCCCTGACCCATGGGCTTTCCTTAAGGTTTGTAATCGTCAAAACCCGTGATCTACTTTTTCTTCCTTTTGTCTAATAGATTGATTTTTTTGATCTGGGTTTCCGATATGTTGGTGTTTAGATTGATAAAAACTCGATCTTGATGTGTTTTTCTGTTGATCTGGGATCGTTCTCTTCAGGGGTTTTGTCAGCATTGATTGTTCTTTGGTTATTAGCTGTGAATCTGATGATGCATTGATTTTTGAATCTCGTGGCAATGTGTGATGGGATTTTGCCTCTTCAATTCTGATTTTCTCGTCAAAGGCATTTTTTTTTCAAAGATTTACTTTTGTTTTATGAATGAAGATGGAGTTCCCACCTGTTGCATTACAATTAGGGTATACATTAGTCTTGTAATGGACTGAGTGGTGAATCTGAGAGCGCGTCAGTTTCAATGTGTTTGACAAAATTTTCTTCCTTTCTTCCTTTCTTTTTGTTTTTGAGTTATTGTAAAATACTTCTCGTTTACAACTCAGAAATTGTTAAGAACCAGCTAGCCTCCAAACCAAAGAGTAGAGAAGGCTTCTATGTTCTTGATCTAACTCATTTTTAAAAAAATGGGAGTAGCTTTGCGCACCCACCGTTTTACTCTGTGCACATACCACTTATTTACAAGCTTGCCATTACTCCTGCGCACATATAACTTATTTACAAGTTTTCCACTGAAATTACTCAACGCGCACTCTCAGTGCCAAATTTCCGAAAATGTCATTGGACGTGCGTGGTGAGTAAACCGGCGGCCGACAGCAATGCCGCTCCCTCCTCCGACCTCCACAGGCCCACCTCCCCCACCTCCGACCTCCCCTCTCCCTCTTCGCCCGATCCATCCGTCGCCTATCCTTTGGCCTCCCCCACCCCTAGCCCCCTCCTCCAACCCCCATAGCCCCCCTCTTCTTCTTCCGCCGCCCCCTCCACTGACCTCTACAGCCCCCCCTCCTCCTCTTCCGACCTCCCCAGCATCCCTCTCACTCTTTCACTCGAAGGGAGAACGGCGTTGTTGTCCTCCGACCTCACCGGCCCTCTTCCACTCCTCCGACCTCCCGAACCCCACCGCCCCCACCTCCAACCTCCCCATCCCCTCCATCTTTTCCCCCTCCCCCTGCCCCCCCCTCCTCCGACCTCACCAACCATCCTCTCCCTCTTCACCACCGTCCATTACAAATCCTAGTAAATCGTCGTCGGATTCCTCGTCGTCGTCGGCAAGGGGTGGTGGTGCCCCTCGGTAAGGGGTGGCAGTGGAGGGCAGACGAGTGTAAAAGAGGAATAAGTGGTATGTGCGCATAATGTAATTGAATGGCAAACTTGTAAAATAAGTGGTATGTGCATGTGAGTAAAATGGTGGGTGCTCAAAGCAACTCCGAAAAAATTTCCAATGAGGTACTAACATACCACCACATTGCAGTTAACCAGTGTTCCTGACGGCTTCACTCTAGTGACACTGGCCCGCCAATGGTGGTTTCACTCTAGTGGCACTGGCCCGCCAATGGTGGCTTCACCCTGGCCTTCTAGATAAGCCCTTTCCAATGGCTTCACTCTAGCCTTGGCAGCCCTTTCCATCAACTATATGTAATTTTAATTTGGCCTCTTGGTAGCCTTTTCTATCACCTATGAGCACCTACCAGCAATTTTAATTTGGCCTCTCGGTAGCTCTTTTGTCACCTACCAGTAATTTTAATCCAGCATCTAGGTAGCCTTTTTTAAGTCTCAATTTTTGGGTACATGGTCGGAAGTCGGAACTAGCTATGATACCATTGTTAAGACCCAGCTAGCATCCAACTCAAACCTGTTTGGCAATGAGTGGAGAGACCCTTTATGTTCTTATTCTCTATCTCTCTCTCTTTTCATTTTTTCCGGTGCGGGGCTAATGGTTTGTGACAGAAACATGCTTGTGTTCTCTTTGACTACCTCTAGTTTTTAATTTTTTGGTATCTAGGTATTGATGGCTTTTGCTTAAGCATGATGTTGATGGAAATTTTCCTATTAATTTCATCCTATGTGCTTCATGCATTTTGTGTCACTCTTTTGGATCTTTGCTTATAACACGTGAATATCCGTTAATTCCTTTGATATATATGCAGTACTATGGCGCAATCATAATGTGTGCTGAGATTTTTCCTTTTCTGGTGGTCGCCCCCCCCACACCCACCCACCCACCCACAACCCTCCCCATCTGATTGTTATCATGTATTCCTTGGTTATGTTTGCATCATGATTGCAAAAGGTGTGATATTTGATTCTTGGTACGTTGATTCCATATTGGCTTTTTTACCTTATTTAAAGGATGTTTTGTTTTACTGCCTTCTGCTTTTTTTTCTCAAACAGTAAAGAAGATTGTTGATGATTGCTTGAGAACTTTCTGCCCCCCCCCCCCCCCCCCCCCCCCCCCCCCCCCCCCCCCCCGCCTCGCGACATAATACTTTCTTTGTAAAGGGTTTTTTTGGGTCTATCAGATGTCTCTCGCTAAGGTCCAGAATATCTCGTATCCACAATTTCTCCTTCAATTGGAATGTTTTGTCATCTTTATTGCATTCATATGACAATTAAACCATGATCATTAACATCTAAACTTTTGTTGCCAAGTGAAATATAAGCTAAAGATATTAACATAGTTTTTAGCATTTAAACTGGTTAAATTACAAGTGCGTGAGCATTGTAGGTGTAGTGGAATATCATGGTTTACAGTGATAATGTTTTAATGTTTAAGAGTTTCCCATGATACCGCGGACACAGATTAGAACATGGATTAGTACCTAACCAGAACCTAAGCTGATGAGCTTTATGTAATTTGTAAACACAACGCGGGAACCTGACCGGGTAGTAGGCTATGAAGCATGGACGTGGACGCAATATACTGCCATGTCAGAGACACTGGTACCGGACATGTCACGTCTTTAAGATGTATGACACATACATAGTGACAAGACACCAAAACATGTATAAATATCAAAGAGGGTGTGCATATATACACTCACACATAAACATGTCACTGCATCCAAAAGTACATGAGCATTTCTAAGCATATAGTACATGCAATGATTGCAATCTATTATATATAAATACAATTAAATAATAATTTTGAATATATAAAAACATGTTATGTCGACACATGAGGGTAATAGTAATGTAAGGAATGTCTTCAATACTTTTTTGCAAACCATTCTAAACTAGAAAATATGGTATATAAGACCATGTTAAAAATATTAGAATGTGTCCGCGAAATGTCCAAAAAAAATGTTGGCGTCCAACATGGGAGTCAGATCGTCCGGTATGGATACAACTTCATAATAGAAGTAAATGTGCTACATAGGTACTATGAATATTGAATCTGACATTTATTTTTTCGATTCCCTATGGTACATGGATACACAAACATATGTACATTGATACACACACACATATACACATAACAATGAAACATGTCAGCGCAAAAAAATTTCTTACGATGGCATTTATTTCCATTATTTTTTAGTTTATTAAATTTTTTTAGGGATTGATCTATATATGTCATGGACCAAGAATTAAGTTAATTTTCCCTCCATATTTGACCTTTGATCCGCTTGTTGGAAATTCAACGGTTTCAAAATAGAACTTTTTGCAACGAACCTATCGATGATCAAATCCCTCTCAGGTTCATCTATACTTAGCGTTTGGGTTTTTTAGAATGTGTCCAGAAACCTTATAAAAATTTGGAAAAAACTAACCAATGTAGATTTGTACTGCCAGTATAAAAACTTTATTGTGCGTTGACAGTATATATCCAGGAAACTATATATATATATATATATATATATATATATATATATATATATATATATATATATGAATATGGAGGTGTGCTGACGCATACATGTGCTATCAGCAATTTGAGGCCTCAAAGACATTTTTAAAAAATAGTTTTTGCAGTGTGTTCTACAACTTGGCTATTTTCCCACCAATTTTTAAGTCAATCTAACACTTTTTGAGCCTCAATCCATGCATTTCAAAAAGATTATGCCGACAGTTTCAGAATTTGAGCTATCTTTTTGTAATGCATGGATGGATGCTCAAAAAGTGTTGGATTGACTTGAAAATTGGTGAGGATGTAGCCAATAAGTTGTAGAACACTGTGCAAAAAATTTAAAAAATTTGTTTTTTGGGCTCCAAAAACATTCATTTAATTTTTTTGCAGTGTGTTCTACAACTTGTCTACATTTCCACCAATTTTCAAGTCAATCCCACACGTTTTGAGCCTCAATCCATGCATTTCAAAAAGATTGTGCCGACTTTTTCAGAATTTGAGCTATCTTTTTGTCATGTATGGATAGAGGCTCAAAAAGTACTGGATTGACTTGAAAATAGGTGGAAATGTAGCCAACAAGTTGTAGAACACATTAAAAAATTTAAAAAAAATTGTTTTCTGTGGGGGTCAAAACGTTGACAGTGCATGAAAATTTCATGCGCTGTCAGCACACATTCATATTTCTCATATATATACATGTATACGTACATACGTTTACGTACGTACACGTACGTACGTATATTTATATAATCACGTCGATCAGATTGTACCTGATTTAATAGATCAGGTGCAAGACACAAAAAGGCGGACCCCACAGAAAGTACAAGCACATGTTAGACTTGTACTTTACACTTTTTTTGTATCTTGGCATCTGATCTATTAGATCAGGTGCCATATTTTCTACATTATTCTCATATATATATATATATCTATAATACAAAAGAGGGATGTTATCAAGAGAAATTGGACAAGAGAAATTGGATAAGAGATGAGATTTTGAGGGATACGAGAGAATTGCTCATCACACACAACCACCCAAAACTAAGAATGATGTGGAATTTTGCACATACAACCCCGGGTTTTGCATTTTTGCCCATGGACCCTTCCCACACGCCTACCCACACTTTTTATTCTTCCTCACTTTCCGACCATTTTCATTTTTGCCCCTGGAACCTCCCAACAAACCCACCCACACTTTTTATTTTTTCCCCAGTCCACGTGTGCATGTGCACGGGTTATGAGTAGTATATATATATATATATATATATATATATATATATATATATATATATATATAGACGTATGTACACACGTATCTATACGTATACACACACACACGTGTGTGTGTGTGTATATGTATATATAATTTTGTGCTGTTAATACAAGAATTCTCTTATGCTGGCAGTAAAAAAATCACCCTTATTTTTTTGAAATTTTTTATTGGATTGATGGATACATTCCAAAATCCTAAATTTGGGTGAACTCTAAGGGGATTTGATTTATGATCCACTCGTTACAAAAAGTATTATTATTTTGAAACCATTGAAATTGTAACAATTGGATCGAGTGTCAAAAGATTTGGATTCATCTTATGATGTGTATAACACATCTAAATTTTTTAAAAAATAATTAAAAATGGTGTATATATGTGTCAACGTAGGATTACATTATCTTGACGTGTGTGTTTTTTGCCGAAAAACTTGAACAACAGATGTATGTGTCTGATTTTCGAAAATCATGAACAACAGCAGATCTCAAGAGCAGATGCAAACTGCCCTGACTTTGAATTTACAGACCTATTTTTAGTCGGGAAAGAGGGGACAGAAATCACAGAACACACAGCCTTGCATCTTCTCCTGAATCAGAACAATCGAACTGTTTTGGAGTTTAGCGACACCCAAGGCATATATTGTCACATGAAGTCTATTATTATTGAATTTTCCTTGAATCATCCTTATTTCTGGTAATTTAAACTTGATTTCTAGAGCTATAATCTTATTTAGGTG
>CM061138.1:43324505-43366512 GCA_030789695.1 Scilla litardierei | reverse complement strand
GGTTCTCGATCTCAATCTCCTTCTGTTGTCACCTCTCGCGTTGCTTTGCCTGAAGTAAACAAACACTGGCTATCTGAAACTCCATCGCTCAAATCAACTCATGTCATTCAATCTCTCAACTCCTCGCGGTATAGCACCGCATTCACGTCCTTAAAACTAAGAGTATCCTGACCGTAGATCATGGTGTTGACGAACGTCGTGTATCGCTCCGAAAAAGACAGGAGCAGAATCATTGTCTCATACTCTGCATCCACAGTCAATTCAATGGCCATCATCTTCATCACTAAGCCATTGAAGGTATCCATGTGATCCTTTAATGAGGTCACATCTAGCATTTTGAAAGTGAAGAATGTCTTCAGCAAGATACGTTTATTGGTGAGTGACTTTTTCAGATACAGCTTTTCGAGCTTCTCCCATAATCCATTGCCATAGTCTCTTCGGACACTTGATAAATCAACTCGTCCGATAAGCTGAGCTGGATGGTTGTCATCGCTGAGTCCTCCATCTCCATCTGCTCCCTTTCGGAGATATCCACTGGCAATGTCTATGTGTCGTACACGACCCTGTGGACACGATCCTTCCTCAGGATTGCCTTTATCTTGTCTTTTCATATCTCAAAGTTTTCCTTACCATCGAACTTTTCAATTTTGTATTGCGATCCTCCAACCGTCGCATTTGAGCCATCCGTATACGAACTTGAACATATTGCCTTTTCGGTTGTGCCATCTATTGTAGAAGAACTCTCTGTCGTCATCTTGGACTTGTGCACGAACCTTGCCTCGATACCAATTGTTGGGATAATTGTTGGAATTTGATACCACTTGTTGGGTGATATCAACCGCCTCACAGAAATTCCAAGATCGTTGTGACAATGCACAAAGAAACCACCCGCAACACAAGCAATAATATGAAAATTAACGTAAAACAAAAGAAATCATGCACCTAACACCAAAGATTTATTTTGGTTCCACCTAATTCATGGTGTACGTCCAGTTGGAGAGATCATTAATGCTTTAACGTCTTTGGATTACAAGCTATAACATTTGGTTTAAGGGAAACAACCAAATCCACTAAGAAATTGAGAAGAAACTATGAAGAAAACATATCAACCAAGCCCTAAAAGCCCTCAGTTTTCCCTCTATTTTCTATAGGTAGCCACAAATGTTTCAGAGAAAACCATTCAGAAATCGCTCGAGAATTCGTCAAAAACCTAACCAAATACCCGTTTAGATGGCTAGTGGGTCTGTGCTGTAAATGGGTCGAAATTGGATCCGAATCCGATTCATATTCGAACTCAGCAACCGCCGCATTCTCTGCTGTCCAATCCGATAGGATGCGCTGCTGAAGTGCCATGTGTCCAGGCCCAAATAAACCGCCCAACTCCGCTTCGGAGTACGTCTCAACCGCCCGATCAAGTTGCAACGCCCCAGATCATGCCGCGTTGCACGCTGATCTTGTCTGTCCGATCCCTGTGCGAGCGGCTCAGATGATGCCGCATCATCGCACGTGCGATGCATGTGCCTCCGTGCACTAATGGGCTTTGCATGTAGACAAATTGTTTATTTTTATTTTTATATTCTAAAATCTCAAAACATCAAATATCAAGTAAACCTAAGAGGTTTTATCCATTTATCCACCCATCAAAAATTAACAGTTTCGCATGAATAGAAATTTTTGTGATGAATGGATGATACAGTAAAACCCTTGTGTTCACTTGATATTTGATGTTTTGAGGTTGGTTTTAGAATATAAAAAATAAAATCAACAGTTTCAATCGTTTAAAAAATAAGTGAAGGTAGAGTTTTAGAGGATGAGATATGTAGCTTAGTCACATATGTTATATGTTTCCCATTATTCTCATATGTGTTTGTGTGTTAATGTATATATGCTGTCCGAGTACAAAATTTCTTACACTGACAACACAAAAACATATTTTCTGTATTTTTTAAAAAAATTTCAAAGTTGTTAAACATTTTAAACATCAAATATGGGTGAACCCTACGGGGATTTAATCCTTGACTCACTCATCACTAAAAGTTCTATTATGTTGAAATCATTAATCTTGTAACAATTGGATTAAGGGTCAAGTAACATTGTATTTACTTGATTTTTGATATGTCGATCATCCATAATGTGTAAAGCACGTCTAAAAATAAAAAAATGTGAATGATGTATATATGTGTCAATGATGGAAATTTTCCATATATACATTATTCCGATATATATAAGGTCAATTTATAAATGTTGTAAGCATATGATGTCAAGAAAACATATTTTCCCGAGATTTTTTGAAATTTTTTAGGTTATTGTATATATTCTAAAACCCCAAAATCTCAAATATAAGTGAACACTGAAAGAATTTGATCATTAATTTACCCGTTACAAAACCCTCTACTGTTCTTGATTTTATAGCAAATGGATCGAGGGTCAAATAGCGTTGGATTTACTTTTTGTATGTTAACCACATGTTGATCATTCATGATAGGTAGAATACATCTAATAAAGAATTTTAAAAAAGTACTATAAAATAAATGGTGTACATGTAAGTCAGCGTGGGAAATTTTTCGGCGTTGACAATCCATATATATTATTATGTATGTGCGTGTATATAAAATCAAAGTGGGGTGGATCCTCGGATCCGGTTGATTTGGGGATAGATTTTAGCCAGGTTGGCCGAATCGACAAGGATTCGACCCGGACCCAGTTACGCTTCACCTGATCCTAAAATTTTGAATCGGCAACGGGTCGAACAACCATTTTGATCCCAAAAACAAAAAAACAAAACAAAACCCCACTGCACAAGATGCCAAGACATGCAGTCATTGGCTAGGCCACGAGTTCCAGCTCAGATCTGACCTTTCAGGTCATCATTCCACATATCAAAATCTATAATTATCTGTCATCGTTGTCTTGTAATAATTTGAAACATCTGGTCCGATATCATTGTATGCAACTTGATGCCCACTGCTATTTTCCAACAGCATCAGAGACAGCAAAATGATAAGAATTAAACAATATATGGTAATGATCCAGATTCTTGAATTGAGGCCAGGAACAATTTAGCAGCAGGATATGCCCATTGCCACTTGCCTGCACCCTGCCCCACATTAGAGTCTGTAAATCTTGGGAATGTACTAATGGCAACCAACAAAAATGCTGTCACACCGTTTTCATTATCACCATACTAGCCATGTGCACGTGCGTTTGCACGTGACTTTTAATAAAAATGACATACATTAAACAAGGTTCTTGATTATTTTTAATAATATTATTGTCATTGTTAAGACAGATCAACATCAATATGACTCGGATTCGGGTGTCTCTGCACATGCTAGAGAGGGACATGGATCGCTAATCGTTCAGGTTGACGGCTATCACGCGAACACGTGGGACTTACGTGGACAGTCTCTGGTACCAAATCGTGGTCAACTTGCCGCGTCCCGAAGAGCCACGTTGGCCCTTAATTATTACAATAATTAAATGAAAGACAGACATCCCTTTGTGGGTTGGGCTGTCTAGGGGGGTCGAATCATAAAGGCCCATGGATGTCATGTGGGTCGTTGTCCATCTGTCTCTTGCCTAATTTGTTGTGTACAACGTGACTAGGACGTGATGCATATCATTATTATTCTTTTTGTCTAATTAATAATAATTAAATGTTACGCAAGTTGCCAAGGGTTAGCATATTCGTGTTATCTTTGTCTCTGTCTCTATCTATATAACTCTACAATCAGAGTTGGTCCAATGAAAGAGACAACTATCTCGGACGTGTTCAATTTGCAATTGAATTGCACCTCAGTCTATTCATGGCCTTTCGATTTAACGAAATATTAAAAGCTCGTATTAATTTATCAAAACAGTCATGCATGTGCAATGCACGTGCGAGAGATTGATGCTATTGACTAGGTTAGAAGATTTTTACCGTTGAGGACTGCTTGTCCGAACGAGCATTGTTGAGATGGTGCATGAAGATCGTGAGACGCGGCAGGCTTAGGGGGCTTGTGATCTTCCTTGTGCTTCCTGAAGGAAGCCCTCTTCGTTGGGATCGGGGGAGGGAGGAGCGAGTGAGAGCTCCTCCTCTGCTGCTGCTCGGCCGCGGTGGCGGTGGTCGGGAGAAGAGGCTTGATCAGGGAGGAGATGATCTCCGGCGTGTGCCGGCCTTGGAATGAGGAGGTCAAGAATGAGCTGCCGAGCCTGCTGAGAGATGGTGTGCCTTGTAGGAAATTGATCGTTGGAGGTGTCACGCTGCTGTACATATCCATGGATTGCCTGCAAAAGATGCATAGAAATACAATCATGTAAATACATTTTACGTATTCTTTTTTGATACATTGAAAGGAGAAAGAAGAGAATGTCATCTGAGCAATTGACTGTTGGCATTTTGTATCTATTAACTAGTAGAGTTTTTTTTTGTAATTAAGCTAATTTTCATCGGAGTTCATAGCCCTATGAAAGTGGTCCCTTAAATCAAATAATAATAATAAACTTTCAACAGGATGTGAACCTCTACCACTAACTAGTCCACATGCAATCCATGATATTTTTAATGTGTTAATTAAGCCAATTTATAAACTAATTGCATGATGGCACATGAGACAATCTCCCTTGTCTGCCAGCAAGTCGCTCGTGACATCAACCACATCGCGAGTCTAAACTCTATTTATTAGAGTCTAGAATTATACTGAAGATCAAGACTATATACACCCCTATCTATAGGATGTATATAATGATTATGGTTTAAAAAAGGAAAAAAACCCATGATTGAAGGGTGCAAAGGACATTGAAAAGTGATATAATTCTATTTTTGACACTTAATCATGACATGCACCCCTATACATAAGAGGTGCATGTAGCAATTCTCATACTGAATCGTATTTAGTACACAATTATGAAGACATTATTGAAGAGAAGTACAAATCCCAGCGTGGCCACTTTTGATGGGCCCCCGGTTGGCAAACGGTTTTGACCCAATATGTATTTTCGGGTTGATGGAGCTCTAACGGGTATGGGAGGAGTCCAAGACCAATCCATCACATCTGGATAAAAACTTGATATGTACATAAACTTGATATGATTCATTTATATATACAATCATCTCTCTAGCATATCCGTGCACGAGTAATTGCATGATATAAGCGCCAAGTGCATATCAAGTTTCTCTATGGGTGACAAACGGGTTTGGACCCGACATGTTCGACCATACCCAGTCCAGATGTTTCATAATTGGGTCGTAGTTGCCATCCAAAATAAAATCCAAATAGGATCTATTATACAATTCATGAAGTTTGTCCTACGTAGCAGTTTTGTCCCACGTGGCAGTTTTGTCGCAGTCATATTTTTGGTTGCTGACTGGGACGCCACGTGGGGGTTGAGTTGTGTTTTTTGTTTATTTTTTTTGTGTTTTAGTCCCTGCTTTTTCCCTTATTGTCCCCGACCATCCTCTCACACACACATCCACGCTTTTTTCACTTTGACGACCGCTTATCTCCGCATTTGCACCCGTGCGACGACTGACTCCGCGTCCTCCGGACACGGGTTATTACTAGTACATATATATAAGAGACAAACCATAAGTCACGGAAACGAGAACCATGTCTGAACCCGACCCGTCCAGTAAAACCTGTTAGGTTCGAGTGAACGGAGTTTAGACGGGTAGATGCGGGTTTCGAGTTCCCTACCTGACAGATTAGATTCGGATACCCGATATGTCGATGGATCCAGAAAAGTTTCTTCTTTGTGGTTCAAAATGTATAATACGGACTGAAAAATACATTGGCTATAAAGAAACTAGATGCATGTCTATCTTTTTTATGTTGGAATTATTGTATGCGAACCGTACTTCACATTTGACCCGTGGTAACAATTCACTGCGAGGCCTACATGTTTATGTAGCTAGTAAATTTTCTCAGAACCAACCACACGTTATAAAAAAAAGCACGGTATCCCAAAATAATACAAAAACTATACAATGCACCGTTAACAGATAAAAATGTTAATGAATTAAAACCTACTAAAATTAACTTGTCACCCTTCCCAAAATACCCATACACGAACCACGAAAGTTCAAACAAAAAATGCTAAAATGGAAATTAATAAGGAATCAATTAAATTACCTGTAACTTTGAGGCCAGGTGGTGTTGTAGGAGCTGGGCCTGCTGCGCCGCGGGCTGCCCGCTGCCGACGAGTCGTCGCCGTCCGAGCCGTCAGCGGACTCGTCATCGTTTTGCTTATTGCCTTCCTCTTCGTTGACGACAGCTTCATCTTCTTCATCTTCGCTCTCAATGTACAGGCTCCGATCTGATACGGAGTTCTTCATGTTTTTTTCCGCCCTTCTTTGTGAATCCTTCCTAATTTCCAAACAAACACAAACAATTAAGCTCAGATCTGGTGGCTCGAACAAATAAAGAAAATATATATTTGAAATTAAAAGAAGTAATTTTTTTATTTATTGTTCTTACCTTGCTTCCTGAAGGCTTGCTCTCTTGAGAGAGAGAGAGAGAGAGAGAGAGATGTTGTTGTCGTTGTGGTGGGGAGTTGAGGGAGCGTATTTATAGAGAGCGAGAGGCACAGCCCACAGCCTAGAAGTGAAAGAAGACGGAGGAGGAAAGTGAGTATGAATGGATTGGTATGTGAATTTACAATAGTACCCTCCTTGATTCTGATCCACACCGTAGATTTTTTATGTTCATGTCCTGATGGCTGAATCCATCGTAATCCGTCGAGGTCAAAACTTTTTGTCCCGAAGTCAAAACTTTTTGCTCGATTTTAATTTGTTGGCGTTAAGACACGGGCCGGCCTCGAAGAGTAAGGGCCTGTTCTTTTGTGTTTAAATTTGGGTTGGTTGAAGTTGTGAATAGTACGGTGAAAGTGAGTATTGTGTTTTATATGTGAAAGTGGGTTGTGAATGTGGACGTTGGAATTTTTTGTGGGTCCCA
Source organism: Scilla litardierei (assembly GCA_030789695.1). NCBI lineage: Eukaryota > Viridiplantae > Streptophyta > Magnoliopsida > Asparagales > Asparagaceae > Scilla > Scilla litardierei. The sequence goes on along the minus strand of CM061138.1, from coordinate 43,359,577 downwards.
CACAACTTTATTGTGTGTGTTTTGTGGTCACGTCAGCAACTTTCACAGTCAAAGAAGCCAACACAAAAGAACAGGACGAGTGAAAGTGAGGATGAAAATGAGTGAATAGTGGGAGGAATAGTAGAATCTCACACTTTCACAAACATTTAAACGCAAAAGAACAGGCCCTAAAAGGATATCTGTATCAGAACATATATGCCCAATGAAGACGCCACGTCAAGGCCCATGAAGCTCATGGAGTCCATGGAAAATGCCAACCGTTTGACTAGTCAAAACCAAGCCACATCTGAGCATTGAGGGCCCGAACCCGAAAAAATCAGTTGATAGTGTGATTAATATTCATGTCGGCATAAATAGACAGTTGTTACGCATCTCTTTCAGTGAGGATTGTGACATTATTATTGCAAGGTCGTTATCCACCAACGGCACTGAGGGGGACACACCATATAAATAGTCATAACGTCAATAAGACTATGGACGGCTATAGAGATACTAAGCACTATGTACTCTGACTACTCTCTCTCTCTCTCTCTCTCTCTCTCTCTCTCTCTCTCTCTTCCCACTTATATTTCTTCCTTCATAACTCGGGGTAACAGTAGCAAGTCGACCTCCCAATAAGTCAGTCTTGACTGCCCCGAGTCTTCTTAAGTCCCTTACTAACTTACGTATCGGATGTGATTTGGGTCAGAAACCAGATCCGACCCCCTGACGATTTGTCTGTGCTGCACATAGCTCACCAGTCCACTCAGCTGACAGCGCAGAACCACTCAGAGTTAGGTCAGGCTTAATCCAGATATCTCGGACGTGTATGGGTTTTGGCGGACCCTCAGAGCTCGGATCTGTGTCCGTCCTAAGTCGGACGAACCACATGGGCATAAAAGCGCAGCGGAAAAAACAAAACCTAAGGCTAGTTAAACAATTTAGCTAGGCTCTGAGAGAGCTAGAATCTAGCCCGACCTATGCCAACTTGGGGTGGATCTGACCACCCCAATATAGATCTATTATATAGCGACAAAATTAAATCTACACTAAAAATTGCTTAACCCCATACCCGGAATCTTTACCCAGGGACGGGCAAGATGTACCACACCGTCTTCTGATGCTCCTCGTAGCCGAACCGCCTTGACTCGATCCACCCGAGCCGCCTCGCACCCTCGAACCGATCTGCCCGAGCCGACTCCCACCTCCAAGCCGATCACATGCGGTAGAAAGTTTCACTTGAATAGACCCGCGTCTTAGACGTCTGGATCCGAATCCAAACCCCCTTCATAGTCTTGCTAGGACTAGTCAGAGAGAGAGAGAGAGAGAGAGAGAGAGAATAATTTAGTCATAGATCGAGCTAGCTCAAATATCTGGAGCTACTCGATCGAGAACTTGGTGCATTTTTCAACGAAGAGAGTGCACCCCTATTTATATAGGGAGTCGACACTCCTATTTTCGTTGTGAGCAATGTGGGACTAAAACAAATATAGGAGAAATCAATTTAGCTAATCAGGCTTTAATTGAAGTTTAGTGAGCATTTCATAAATGCCAACTTCAATGAATTAATTCTCCTTATCCATTAAACTTTAGACACCAAACAAGCTATCAATTCGAAGGGCTTCGAATGGTGAACGCGTAGGAACCAACGGCGACGAATTTCGACTTCGTTTGACCCTTCAAACAATTGCCCAAAGACGGGCAAAAAATCAATTTTAGTAGCCATCATTTGGGGTTTCAAAAATCCTAAATCACTTAAGTTGCGGGCGCGCCCGCTAGGCTTAGCGGGCGCGCCCGCCCAAGACAAGGAGGGCGGGCGGGCGCCGGCTGGGCAGCGGGCGCTGGCCCGCTGTGCAGCGAGCCGCGCCTGCTGCAGCCAGCGGGCTGCATCCGTTTGCCCTTGCGGATGGGCTTGTTAGCCCAGTGGGTCTAACCCACTTTGCCTTGGACTGTTATCGTGTTTCTGGGCTCGTTTGAGCTCCGATTGGACGCAGTTTGAACCTGTGTTTAGATCGGGATGATCCTGTCATCCAGGTAACCCTTTCCAATGTTTTTGTTCCTACAAATATTGTCGTAACCAATTTACGACACGTTTAATCTTTGTTTGCATCAAATGCAACATTGTCCCTATTGCATTTACGACTTATTTTCATAACTAGCTTTGTCAATATCAACTATTCAATATCATCAAATGAATCTCTCTGAATTAATCTTCCTATTACTAAGACACGAATGCTACTCGGTGTGAGACCCTACATCCTGACCTTACTACAGGTTGGGGCTCGAAACCCCTAAACGACGGTCACCACGAGCAGTAGTTGTCGTCCCTGTTTCAGAATCATCATAACGTGATCGACATATTGACAAAAGCATCGTTGGGTGTACTTTGGCTGTGTCAGTGATGAATGTCGTTAGCTATAGTCCCTTCGTCAAGACTGTGTCCCTGTTGGCCTAGGATATGGTTTACAGTCAACCCTATTAGACAACAATGGTCAGTATAGGACGATCTCAGTTGTATTTACGTTGTACTTGTTACGACGTACCCCGGTCGAGGATTAACACAAAGACCGTACTGAGCCTGTGACACTAACTTCCCTTTAATGGAAGTGACGAATCTCATCTTAGTCATCTACTCACCTCGAGAGCTTCGGGTGCAACTCAACCTAAGATCTTTCGGCAGGCCTAGCCTCGAAGCTAGATCATAGGTCTAAGCTACACTGTTCATCACAGGTTCGTACAGATGACTTCAGGTCTTAAAGACCAGCTTACCTATCATCACCCTAGAGTTATTATAGACAGTTTAGTTAAAGTTAACCATTTTATAACTCTAAGTTGGTCGTTCAGTGAACTCATTCTCCAATGAGCACCTGTGTCTCGTCTCCGACTTCACCAAGTTGAATGACTATGAGATCATCATTACCCTACGGTAAGACTAAGACACAGTGGTCTATCCGATGTGTTGATATCCAGTTCTCAACACATCTATGACCACGAACCGTTTAAGACCTATGTTTCTATTCAGTCGCTTACTACTCATAATCGAGATCTTATCTGGATACATAAGGACCTAACTATAAGTCTATGAACATTATCTAAGTATATAATATAATCGATTTCATACTTAGAATAATGGACACCATATGTTATATGAACAAGACGTACACTTAGGATAAATCGCCTTATGGGCATATATCCTCCTACAGGACTTAGCTCTTTCTGACCTGGATTAAGCTATCCTCGAGTCCCAGTCCTAAGCCGACGAAGCGACATGTCATCAGTGACGTTCTCGTCAACTCCACCTCACTGTTCGACGAAATCAATAAAGGTTTTACAATTAAATGGCTTTTTTCAACCATAAGTCAAGGTCCAAAAAGTTTTGGATTCGGTAAAAATTTTTATTTATGTTTTGAAACATAATGAACAAAATAAATCATTCAGATCGTCCGAGAAAAAACAAGGGAAGTATGGAATTTTAAAGCCTATATAAGATTTAGCTTATTTCTGTTGTTAGCTTAGCGGCTACGGAACCCGTAGTCCTGTATTTATAGAGGTATAGTTACATAATGGGTGGATACCCAATACATTAGTGGGCCTACAAAAGCCCGCTTATAACACTTCCCCTTATCCATCCATTGTTGTAAGCCATACATGAGCGCTTCAGGGTTCATGGAGCTTATTTGACCATTGGGGTATGGATACTTATGGATCCTAAGTTAAGAGTATTTGCCTCGTTAAAACCTTTGCAATGGAAAACCCAGTGGGAAAAATCAGTGGCTAAGGGAAAAGAGTACAAGTCTCTATAACTTCCCCTGATCGATGGATATCATCATAGGTGGATACTTCTGGATCCAGAGTTGATGTGGTTGCCTCGTTAAAACCTTTGGTTATGGAAAACCCACTGGAAAAAACCAATAGCTAAGGGAAAAAGATTACAATGCAACATTAACTCTCCATGTTGCGTACAAGCTTCAGGCTTCTAAATCTTTCAATTGTCTCATCCCAATTCCTAATACAAGTTTTCTAAAGATACAGCAAGGTAAAGCTTTAGTAAATAGATCTGCCAGGTTGTTGCAGGACTGGATCTGCTGAATGTCGATCTGGTTGTCTACTTGTTGTTCATGCGTCCAGAAGAGCTTGGGGAAATGTACTTCGTCCTCCTGTCACCTTTGATGTAGCCACCTCGTAGTTGAGCTATACATGCAGCATAGTCTTCGTACATTGTGGTTGGTCCAAGATCTCCTGTCTTCAGGCCAGTAGTCACAAGGATGTGGTGGATGACTGAACGAAGCCAAAAGCATTCTCTGCTAGCTTCGTAGATCGCAATGAGCTCGGAGTGGTTGGATGAGGTTGCTGTCGAAGTCTGCTTCACAGATCTCCATGAGAGGACAGTTCCACCGTAGGTGAATATGAAGCCAGTCTGGGACTTTGCGGTGTGCGGATCAGACCTTTATCATGCATCTCCATAACCAACTAAGTTGGAGGATACACCTTTCTTGAAATATAGTCCTAGGTCGACTGACCCTTGGAGGTAGCGCAGAAGGTGTTTCACTCCGTTCCAGTGGCGCTTTGAGGGCGCTGAACTGTATCTGGCTAGTAGGTTAACTGCGAACGCTATATCGGGACGCGTGCAATTGCCATGTATAGGAGTGCGCCAATTGCACTCAGGTAGGATACTTCGGGACCCAGTGCTTCCTTCCCCCTCTTCCAGCAGCCGGAAGGGGTCTGTATTAATATCCAATGATCTAACAACCATTGGTGTACTAAGCGGATGGCATCTGTCCATAGGTAAGTTTTTCAGTAACTTCTATGTGTATGTGGATTGGTGTAACAGGATTCATCCGCTTAGGTGTTCGATTAAGCCTAGGCAGAACTTCATTTTGCTAAGGTCTTTCATCTCAAAAGTCTGTGTGAGGCTCTTGGATATCTCAGCTATCTCTTCAGGAGATCCGATGAGGTTTAAGTCGTCTACGTAGACTGTAATAATTACGAATCATGTTTCCTTTGCTCTTATAAAGATGAAAGTACATACTTCATTAGGTGTGAATCCTTGTTGTACTAGGAATTCACTGAGTCCATTATACCACATTCTCCCCGACTGTTTTAGACCATACAGTGATCTTTGGAGTTTGACAGAATAGACGTCCCGAGGTCTTTCTGTCATTTTCGTCGGTAGTTTATATCCGTCCGGGAGTCTTATATAGATATCCTTATCTATATTTTCATATAGGTATGCAGTCACAACGTCTATGAGCTGCATATCCAGGCATTCCTTAGTAGTCAGGCCAATAATGAAACGGAAAGTGATCGCATCCATGACTGGGGAATATGTATCATAATAGTTTATTCCTGGTCATTGGGAAAAGGCTTGTGCAACAAGGACGCTTTGTAGCATACGATCTCATTATTTTCGTTTCTTTTTCTTACGAATACCCATTTATATCCCACAGGTTTAACACCCTTTGGTGTTAGGACTACAGGTCCAAAAACTTTGTGCTTCGAGAGTGAATCCAGCTCTACTCCTATTGCCTCGTTCCACTTTGGCCAATCCTCTCTGTGTTTACATTCTGCTAGAGAGCGTGGATCGGTCTCATCGTCGTATTTAGTGACGTGATTGGCTATAATGAGCACGAAGTTATCACCGATGATTGTGCTTTTTCTGTCCAGTACTTACTCGGTACGTACATAGTTTAATGATATTTCTCCTATATTTTCCTCTTCAGGTGTTTTTAGGAGGGGAGAGGTATCTGAGCTGAGCTCAGCATCTTGTGGTGGTATCGTTATTATTACTCCAGGATTTTTCCTATTTCGAGGGTTTTTATCTTTAGAGCATGGGGGTCGTCCTCTCGTTTGTTGAGGTACAGCCGCTTCTGCTGCAGGTGGATTGCATCCATCTTTGGGTATGTCAATCCTAGCTGGCGTGTTTGTAACAGGAACGTGTGATCTGACAATCTTCTGGTTGTCAGTAAATTTGTCCGGTAAATGTGAGCTGTATTTTGTATTTGGAGGATCTACAGGATCTCATCTTCACATTGGTTTGTACGCGGATCAAAGTGGGATAAAGTTTTGGTATCCCATGAAATGGTCTTTGAAGCTGCTGGCTTCTCTGTGTTAATGCCTAGTTTGGAAAAGCTACTTTCGTCAAACTCACAGTCTGCTAGACGTGCCTTAAAGGCGTTCCCCGTTAGGGGTTCCAAGTATCTAATGATCGATGGTGAGTCGAATCCTATGTAGATACCCAGTCGTCGTTGAGGACCCATCTTGTTCCTCTACAGTGGTGCTATGGGGACATAGACAGTGCATCCGAATATCCTCAGGTGATAGATATCCGATGGAGTCCCATATGCAAGTTGCATTGGAGAATAAGATTGACTTCCTGACGGTCGTAATCTTATTAACGATGCAGCATGCAAGATGGCATGTCCCCATGCGTTCACCGGCAACTGGCATTGCATCAACAATGGACGAGCAATCCATGGTATTCTCTTTATAAGAGATTCGGCTAACCCGTTCTGGGTGTGAACATGAGCTACAGGATGTTCAACTTCAATGCCAATTGATTGGCAGTAGTCTAGGAAGACTTGTGATGTGAATTCCCCAGCGTTATCCAGACACAATTTCTTGATCTGGTTGTCTAGGAAATGTGCCCGCAACTTAATGATTTGTGCTAGTAGCTTTGCAAATGCAACGTTGCGGGTGGACAGGAGGCACACATACGACCATTTGGAAGATGCGTCTATCAGTACCATATAGTACCGAAATGGGCCACTGCGTGGTGAATAGGCCTGCAAATGTCTCCATGCATTTTATTTAGGAGGCTGGGAGACTCTGAGTCCACTTTAAGTGGAGATGGTCTCGTAATCAATTTCCCTTTGTGACAAGGGGGACAAGGAAATGCGCCCTTCCGAAGTAGCATCAGGCTTTTCGAGTTAATTCCACGGGATTGGGATATGATGCGACGCATTATGTCCCTTCCAGGGTGTCCGAGTCTGTTGTGTCAGAGTTGGAATTCTGGTTGATTATTGTACTTCTGGTGCTCAAGTGTTTTGGCTTCCATTGCTCGTATCTTTGTATGGTAGAGACCCGACGGGAGTCCCTCAAAACGCTCGACGATGGTTTTAGCACCGTTTTTATGAGTCGTTACATACAATAATTCTATGTTTTTTTGTTCACCATCTCTAGCTGGTATCCGTTTAAACGGATATCTTTAAAACTTAACAGATTTTTGTGAGAGCTAGGAGAGAAAAGAGCATCTTTTATTAGTTATTGTGTTTTGTTGGGGAGCATAAAATGTGCTTCCCCTGATCCTTCAATAATTCCTAACGGACCGGAAATTGTATTCACGGTTCCATCATATTGATGTATGCTTTGAAAAAAGCAAATATCTTGGAGGATCGTGTGTGTAGATGCACTGTCCACTAGGCATTTATAATCCATCTCTAGATCCTACATGCCGGATCTAGCGACATTCGATGAAGGAAGCCCGTTCGCGTCGCGATTCGTCCGTCGACATAAGTTCGGCTTAGCTTCAAGCGTGCTGATAACGTGTTGTAAGCTTAGCGGCTACGGAACCCGTAGCCCTGTATTTATAGAAGTATGGTTACATAATGGGTGGATACACAATACATTAATGGGCCTACAAAAGCCCGCTTATAACAATTTCATCTTTTTTATCTATTTTTCCTTTCCATTCCCCTTTGAATCACAGTTGGGTACCGTATTGGGCTCTTTTGGATCACGTGGGTCGTTTAATTTTGTGTATCACCCATGATCTTCAAATTAACGGTACATCTCATTATACGTACAAAGATCAATGCAGCAATATATGGTGTGTTGGTTACGCTTTCTAGGTACAACTTGGCATCAGTTATAATACGAAAATGGAAAGTGCTTTCCAAAAGACAACTTACCAAGTACACTTGTGTATTCTTGCAATACAAAAATGGTAAGCACTTTCCAAAAGACAAAATTTAGTTATTTTTTGTATATTTTGTTGTTATTTCAATTTAAATCTTAATGTAAGATGTCGTGTTTAGAACATGGCCAATGTTAGATCATTGAGCCGACATTCGAGTAAGGAAGAAGTTGGTCGGCAAGATGTCTATAAAGATAGCATCGGGGTCCACTAAGCACACGATGTCCGTAAAGGATATTAACCGTTAACCCGGTCAAAACTCACATGCCATTTTCCCATTGAGCTTCCGTTGCTTGAGGAGGCAGTTGATAATGAGCTCATAAATGGTGGGAGGAGTGGGCAGATAATGGGCTCATAAATGGCGGGAGGAGTGGACGATGGTTATGGCTATTTATGAGAAATAATCGTGCCACCATAATTGATGACTGATATTCTCCAACGTCACTGAATAGACAATTTAGTCTATAAATATAAAAGAGACAAACAGAAGAGGGGCAGACTCTTGAGGTACAAAACACCTGCTACTCGGACATTCTATCCGTCCACTCTTATATTTCTTCCTCCAAATTAGATTGAGGTGGCTAACTCGAGATGAGCATCCGTGTGTCGATCTTGACAACCCCACGCCTTTCGTAAGTCCAGTTCTAACTTAAGCATCGGAGTGGATTTGGATTGGAACCCGGATCCGACCCCCTGACCCTGTCTATGGTGCAGGAAGTTCGATGTTTGACCCAGCTCCAAGGTCAAACGGTTTTCTTACTCGACCGAATGATCGATCGAGCTCCAGCCCAGCAGTCTCTGCTCAGCCATCATCGACCCCAATTCTTCCAATCGAGGGTCTCACTACACCAGCTGACGAGGCTACACCTCGACAGAAGAGTCTATGTCAGCAACACATAGTTTGACGGAACACATCCGTCAACAGCCACCAATGTATAATGATTAGTATGCAACAATTTAACGAAGCTTAAATATCTTAATATAATTATCCGGATAATTTAAATCCATTTATCCCAAAATTGTTCAGCAACATTAACACTAATTAAATCCTCAGCTTAACTACTGGTTTAACCAGTTGCCAAATAAAACCTTAGAAATATTGTATTTGAGCCGTCAAAGCTTGTCAGAGACGCTGTATGATACAATAACTTCGTTATGAGCCCATTAAGTGAATTTGTGTATCTTATGGCCTTTTAATATGATTCTTTTGGTTCGATCATTCCATGCATTTTTTGGGCCGGATGAGACCTTCGTTATGATGTATCTTAATATACTTCGTTTTGATGCTTTTATAGATGTGCCTTGTTTGGGCCGGAGGAGACCTTCGGGCGTACATTACCGTTACACGTCAACTTATAACTTCATTGGAAAACTGCTTCCGTGCCCAAAGTTTGATCATGATTTTATTTTTATGCACGTAGTTTACCCTCTCACAAATTTTTTTGCTCAAATACAAAATTAAAACTCAAAGTTCATCCAATAAGCTTTAGGTATGTTACAAGGAATATTTGATTGATCATTTCTATTTTGGTTAATTTCATAAAAATACCCCCACGTTTGGGCCATTTTTACGTAAATACCCTGAGGTTCATTTTGTGACAAATTGATACCATGTAGCGGAAAATGGGCTGACGACCATTTCCCCTTCTCTCTCACGTTTGGGCCATTTTTACGTAAATATCCTGAGGTCTCTCTCTCTCTCCCAATTCTATTTCTCTCTCTCTCTCTATCGATTCTCTATATATATATATATACCAAATCTCTCTCTACCGATTCTCTCTCCCCCCAATTCTCTCTCTCTCCCCCTCCCTCTCTACCGATTCTCTCTATATATATCTCTCTCTACCGATTCTCTCTATATATCTCTCTCTATCAATTCTCTCTCTATCTCTCTCTACTGATTCTCTCTCCTCTCTCTCTCCACAGATTCTCTCTCTCTCTCTACACCGAATCTCTTTCTACCGATTCTCTCTCTCCCCACATTCTCTCTCTCTCTCTCTCTCTCTCTCTCTCTCTCTCTCTCTCTCTCTCTCTCTCTCTCTCTCTCTCTCTCTCTCTCTCTCTCTCTCTCTCTCTGGTGGGATGTTGCATGGGGTGGGTGAGTGGGTGAGTGTGTGTTCATGCGTGGGGTGGGTGGGTTTTGTGTGTGTGTGTGTGGTGTGTGCATTGGGGGGCGGGGGTGTGTGTGCATGGGGTGTGTGCGCATGGGTGGGTGGGTGTGTGCTTGGGTGTGTGTGCTTGGGGGTGGGTGTGTGTGCTTGGGTGTGTGTGTGCATGGGTGGGTGGGTGTGTGTGCGTGGGGTAGGTGGGGGTGTGTGTGCATGGGTGGGGGTGTGTGCGTGTGGTGGGGGGTGTGTGCTTGGGTGGGTGGGTGTGTTTATGGGTGTGGGTGTATGGGTGCATGGGGGGTGGGTGGGTTTGTGCATGGGGGTGTGTGCATGGGGTGTAAGGGTGGGTGTGGTTGGAGGGTGTGTGCGTGGGGTGGGTGTGTGCGCGTGGGGTGGGTGGGGGTGTGTGTTTAAGGGGTGTATGTATGTGTGTGTGCATAGGTGGGTGGGTGTGGGCATTGGGGGTGTGTGCGTGGGGTGGGTATGTCTGCATGGGTTGGTGATGGGGTTTGTGCGCATAGGGGGTGTGTGATTAGGGTGAGTGTGTGCCTGGGTGGGGGTGGGGTTGTGTGGGGTGGGCGTGTGTGCGTGAGTGTGTGGGTTGTGTGCATGGGGTGGGTGTGCGTGCATGGGTGGGTTGTGTGCACGAGGTGTGTGTGCTTGGGGTGGGTGGGTGCATGGGTGTGTGTGACCTATTGAAGTATTGTCTCAATATGGGTACTATAAGGTAGACAATCACACATGCACTAACCCACCCCAATGCACACACCCACCCAATACACCCACCCACCCCATGCCCACACCCACCCCCATGCACCAACCCACCCCCATGCATACACCCACACACTCATGCACACACACGCACACCCAATGCACACACATCCACCCACCCCATGCACACGTACCCACATGCACCAACCCACCCCAATGCACACACCCACACACCCATGCACACACACTCACCCAATGCACACACACCCATGCCCACACCCACCCCCCATGCCCACACCCACCCACACACAAACCCATGCACCAACCCACCCTGATGCGCGTGCACACACCCCCACATGCACACCCACCCACCCACCCAATGCACACACCCACCCCATGCACACACACTCATGCACACATCCACATCCCGTGCACGCACACACCCACACACAAGCACATGCACCAACCCACCCCAATGCACACACACCCACCCCATGCACACACCCCATACCCACACCCACCCACCCATGCACACATCCACACATGCACACACTCACCCACCCCACACCCACCCACCCAATTCACACACACCCAATGCACACACCCACCCACCCATGCACACCTACCCTCCCCATGCACGCACACACACATACACACCCCCATGCACACACCCCCCCCTCAATTCGTGCGCACGCACACACACACACACACACACACACCACACCCATGCACCCACCGACCCCAATGGACACACACACCCAATTCAGGGTATTAACTTATAAAATGCCCAAACGTGAGCGTATTAACTTATAAAAGGCCCATTCAGGGGTAAATTTGTCCAAATTTCTGTCTTTTGGACGGAAAATTAAAAAGGGTATCAACTTAAAAGCGTCGAAAAACATTTGGGTATATATTTTGATGAAAATAAACGTCAGTGTATTTACGTAAAAATGGCCCAAACGTGAGGGTATTTTTCTACAATTTACCCGTTCTATTTTTTTTGAAATTAGATGCTATGAAACCTTTCAAAGAGGGGCTTAGAGCATCTTCAACCCAGCCCTCCATAAATGGAGGGTTGGATTCGAATATTATGAGAATATTCTCTATATTGAGGGTGGAAAATGAAGGGAGTTCTAAACCAACCCTCCAAAATTGATAAACACAAACAAATAGCAATTTCTAGCACTTAAAATACCCCCTCCAATGCCAAAATGCAGTGTATGGTCATTATAGACCATGTACGTTTAGCACGTACACTCACATGAAAAAAATGGAGGTTGCTACAGTGTCCCTCCAAATTTGGAGGGGCACTGTAGCAAACCGGCAAAATTTTATCGATTTTGCAGGTCGGTTTGAGGGGGAAACGCCATTTTTGACGTTTTCCCGTGCGGTTGGAGTTGCTCTTAGGCAATGATGAGACTAGGGTAGGCATGCCCAAAACCCGATTGGACGCCCGATTAGACTTGCACCATTCCAATCTCTACAAATCCTTCATTAATTCTTTCTTAAGAATTAATGAAGGATTTGTATAGATGGGAATGTGGCATGCCTAGTTGGGGGCGTCCAATCAGGTTTTTGGGCATGCCTATTCTCATCCCTTATACCAACTGCATAAAGTTTTTTAACCATGTGAAAACCCACAATTGTACTTTCATTCGAATTATTTCATTCGATCCATTTGGCTTAGTGGTATTTGCTCTCCCTTTCTAATGAGTGCTCGATAGTTCGATTCGTGCGTTCCGATGTATTTAAAAAATTGAATTATTTCTATTCTAATATAACATGATGTAACCTTTACAAATTCATAGTTCTTGGATATGTTTAATGTTATATACTGTTAATGCCCTTTTATCTCAAAGTTATTAATAACCCATAAAAATCAAGGATTTAATGTCTAAATAAACAAAAAACCTGAACGTGGCATAGAGAGAGAGAGAGAGAGAGAGAGAGAGAGAGAGAGAGTAATGAAAATGTGCTGTCTGTATGGGAAATTTTCCCATGCTACAAGTCATTTCTATTTCTTTATTTTTTACATTTTTTTTGAGATTGATCTATACATAAAGTATAATTAACATACATTATGACCATCTCTCCAATGTAAATTAAATTTTTACTCCAACGTCTCTCCAACGGATAATTGAGGAGAAAGTCAAATACGACCGTTGGGGACTACTAGTCGACCACAGTATATCCACTAGTCAACTAGTGGCTCACTGGCCAACTAGGTAGACAACATTGGTCGACTAATGCCGTCACCTTGAAATTCTTGAGAGCACTAGTCGACCACAATACATCTACTAATCGACAAATTTTGTATTAATACACTGATGCGACTCAGAAAATTCAAAAATGTTCTATATAAATGATTTTTATAACATTTTTAAAATGTTTTTTTGTGTATTCCTAAGTGTGTGAACCTTTAATCTAAGTCTTTACAATGAATGTAGAGACACGAATAAAAATACATCAAAATTACCCAAATCTTTGGCTTTAATGTATCCTTGAATCTCAATCTTCATGCTTTGATTCCTGGCCTTTTGATTGCCTCAATTGAACTTTATCTGCGTCTCCATATTGATTATGTGATCTCCAATTTGCTTCATGGCTTTGGGTGCATGAGCTCCATTAGCCTTGATGTGAATCATCCATGCTTTGATTTGAACTCAATATTTTGTTTTAAGCTTTTATTACCTACACACTCACAAACTTGATTAGCACATACACTTTATTTGTTTAATCATCATTAAAACCACACTTGGAATGTCTCAATATCCAACACCCAGGACACTCCCCTCATATATAGTATCCATTTCCTCACCAACATGAAACTCGTTATTAGCTAGATTATCCTTAAAGGGATCATTAAATCTCTCAAACACATTATCAACTACATCCACATCACAAGGTTTGGTTGATTTCTTCTTCTTTGATGCCAACTTACTAGCTATTCAGTTCTTTGTAGGAGTTCTATATGAGTCTCTCCCACCACCACATCAAGCTTCTTTGATTTTCATTTCTTCTTTAATATGGGCCATCATAGTCTCAGATCTCCCCTCGTATTTTATATCTTATAATTGTTTTGTATATACATTTGATGATTGAGAATGCGGCTTTTTAATTGATATGATCACATGAATCAACAATTAATGACAACTTACAAACTATTTGTTTATTTGTAGTTGTTCTTTTTTAGCATCTCATAACCACGTCACCTTTAGAAACTTCTGTCCTTTTTCATTTCATCTTTAATATCGGTCATCATAGTCTTGAATATCCCCTCGTTTTGTATCTCTTCTACTTGTTTTGTAGATACCTCTAAAGGTTGATAAAAGGGCTTCTTAATAGATATATGATCACATGAATCAACAATTATTGGTAACCTACCAGCTTTTAGTTTCTTTGTAGTTATTTGAGTCTTCCACAACCACATCACATTCAGAAACTTCTTCTCTTTTTGTTTCATCTTTAATATTGGTCAACATAGTCTTCGATATCCCTTTATTGTGTGTATCATATGTTTATTTTCTAGATATTTTTAAGGCCAAAAATGACCGAAACAATAATGAAACTGACGTACGTAGACCTTTTCTTATTAAGTTTGATACGACTGTTTTGGAGAAGGCCAAGAAGGAGAGACCCGAGGCCCGGCCTTGAATGGGAAGCCCACGAATAAGATTGGGCCCGCCTGACGATGCCTACGGATAAAACTCGAAGCCGGACTAGTCTGCCCCCGGGGATTCACGATCAGCTCGTGCTCCTCAGAAATAGCCGTTCCCTTGAACCCGCAGCCTCTTAATGACCATTAAGAGGCCCGTTAATAAATGCCTCCCCACGATGCACGTCAGGGCGGGGAAGAAGGCGGATCGCGGGGGCATGAAAGGAGGCGGACGGAGGACGTGGATCAGGGGCAATCGTGGCGGAGACCCCATAAAAGGATCGGAGGGGCGACCAAGAAGAGGATCGAATCCGAGATGCCCAAATCTGAGGCATTCCATCAACGACTTTGGTTTCCGCCATTTCTCTCACTCCCCCTGCTCGTGTCGAGGGTCAGCGTATCGATCTCCTCTCGAGTCATACCTACCCCGCCGAGTACTCTTCAGACCTTGATCTGACTTAGGCATCGGAGGGAATTTGGCCGGAACCAAGGTAAGGCCACCCTGACGAGTTTCTTGTCTATTCAGGAAGAAGCTGACCGAGGCACCGAGGCTACCCCTCAGCACCCGACGACCACTCTTGCGGCTAGCGGGTGTGGCTACCGACCGAAGACCGGGCACTGAGCGAAGCACCGAGGCTGCCGCTCGACACCGTCCAACTGAGGCCGAGCCCATCGAACAGA
The DNA here is from genome assembly GCA_030789695.1 of Scilla litardierei. Classification (NCBI taxonomy): domain Eukaryota; kingdom Viridiplantae; phylum Streptophyta; class Magnoliopsida; order Asparagales; family Asparagaceae; genus Scilla; species Scilla litardierei. Next base: position 43,344,531 of record CM061138.1, on the reverse strand, counting down.
GCCGAGGCCACCCCTCTGCTCCGTCTCAGCCGAAGACCGACGCTCAACCCCGATTCCATCTCTGACCCACGCTAAGCGCAAGTGAGCTTGGCGTGTCCAAGGGATCTCAACCGACCCCTTGACCACATTGACCGTACAGTCATCGGTCAACGATTCAGTGGTGGGAAAACACCCGTAAACATCTGGCGCCGTCTGTGGGAACGAAGCAAGCCCACATCGAACCACTGAAATGGAACCCATCTGCAATGGCGCGGGGCGCATGCCTCCCATCTGATCGCGCCCCGGCGTACACGTCCCGAGGCGACGGTTGTAGTTTTACCGCAAGCGCACGGTATAGCGGCGAGCGGGTATCGAACACAGGGAGGACGAATGACCGTGCTTGCTCCTAATCAACCTGGCTATTCAGAGGGATAATTGCCTTGGGCGATCCTGTCACAATCGTCAGACAAAAGTGCAAAATATCAAATCAAATAGAGAACGCCTAGGGAATGGGGAATCCCCACTACTCACCGTATTTCACAAATGTGGTTCGCCGGTATCGAAATCGCTAGGATGAGAATTTGGATGAACTAGTTGCAACTAAATGTGGAACCAAGCTCACGCTCTCGCGCTGTTGCCGGTCTATAGCTTTCCTGGGTTTGGGTCCAATCTCTTGCAAACCCTAGCCTAGGGAAGCTAGCATTAGGATCAACATCATCGTCCAATTGCGCACCGAGCCCAATCTCTTGCAAACTCGGTCCACAATCTAGATTAGGATAGTTCCTACCCGTCCAATCTCTTGCAAACGGGTATCGGCACGGAATTGCAACCGGAGATCCTGGCATCGGTCCAATCTCTTGCAAACCGATACTTCGAAAATCCGACTCCAACCCGATTCGGATTTCTAGGGCTTCCCATCGAATTGGGATCCAATCTCTTGCAAATCCCAATTGATGTGAATACCTAGCTATCCGTAGTAATTCGATCCCAATCTAATCCCTAATAACAGTCCTAGCTCAATTCCTACCAATTCAACACAAATACGAAATTGGGCTCGTAGGGTTCATCCCCACGCCCCAAGACGTGGAGACTACTCACTAATCATAGCAATAGCACAATAATTGGCAAAGAAATAGACAATGGAATTCATCACAACAATGATATAAACAATAAAAATAGAGTTTTTGTGGAAGAGAAGTGCAAACCAATGTAGATCTTCAATCAACCCAACAAAAATCCAAGTTTTTCTCTTCACCAATCACAATTAATAAAGCTAAAAAGTAGACTCAAAAAGCTGCAAAAAATCTGAGAGGTGGCTCCCAAAACTAGGGTAAAAACAGAGCTTAAATAGCCCCAAAAATCGTCTAAAAATCCTGACCAAAACGCCCCTGCACAGCCTGTTTTCCGCAAATTTCGCTACAGGCAGCGCATCGCACTCGGCCGAGTGACAAAAGTCGCTCGGCCGAGTGAAAACCCTGTCAATTTTCCAGTAAGTCGGGGACTTCAGGGGTCTTCAGTTCGGGGGTGGCTCGGCCGAGTGAGTTGTCGTCACTCGGCCGATGGCTTCACTTCACTCGGGCGGACGGGATTTACCACTCGGCCGAGTGGGTCTTCTGAAGCTCAGATGGCCGAAAAACAGTAACTTCGGTCTTTTTGAGGGCCTTCGTCTGGGCGCCACTCGGGCGGACGTGGTATCGTCACTCGGCCGATGTGGTCTCCGTCGCTCGGCCGAGTACACATGGAAGTCGTGTCTGAACGGGTCGGCCGAGCAGTGTCTCGCTGGTCGGCCGAGTGGCTCCTCCACTCGGCCGAGTGGGACACAAAAAATGCCCAAATTGGTCGTTTTGGCCTCCTCGTCGCTCCGGCGACGTCCATTCTTCTTCCGCTCCTCTCCAACAGCAAAATACCCCTCGGGGAGGTCGTCGGTGGCCGTCTAGATTACACGCATCTCGAGATCACTCCTAATCGCGCCAAATCACCTGAAATGCGACAAAAACAACAAATCGTGAAAAGCATCGCAATATCGTAGATATATCGTGAAAAACATGATTTGGGCGATCAAAATGGCATGCAAACATGCGGGAAAAGGGTGTAAAATAAGGAGTGATCAAAATCCCCCAAGCTTGCCTCTTACTCGTCCTCGAGGAAGATAAGTAAAAAGCGAACCCGGTGGATTCGGAAAACGAAAACGGCGAAAAACGAAGAAAAAATGAAAAACGAAGAAGAATGAAAACCAAACGAAAATAAAGAAAGAAAGAAAGAAGAGGTAGGATGCTAGATCATTTTCTCAGGACGTGGGTTTCACCTACTCTTATAGCATGCACCGAGTGAGAAATACATGTCAAAGAATCTCATTTTGATATCATAGTAGAATAGTGCAAGTAGAAAATAGAAAACCCACGAACAACGGTATAATCATGAAAAACGGAATGATTTTAAAATTAACATCGCCTGAATCATCTAAAGCGGTATACAAGTCTCAGATCACACACTTTTCAATTGAACGCTTTCTATCTGGAGTATAAGAGTATCACATCATAGAATAGAGAGAATAGAAAAGTATGGGTTTCATGAAATGAATGCTAGGCTTAGATTTCTGGATTTCGTAAAGCTAGAAACAATCTCACCGAGTATAGAATATTACTTAGCCTAGGTTGTCGTGCAATGTCAAGTAGTCGCTCTCTCACACATCAATGGATCTCCTCCCCCAAGCTTATCTATAAGCGTGGTGGCACAAAAATATTTACATCCCCATTTTTATATAGCTCCAAAGGCAAAGAAGAGAAAGAAGAAAGAAAGTAAGCGAGATGGGATCTTCTATTGAGGATTTTTCCTCTTTTCTCTCTTTTCTCTTTTTTTTTCTTTTTTTTTTCCTTTTCATATATACAATGATCCCAATTCAAAGAGAGATTATGATATACGAGAATGTTCTTCTCTCTTTTATTATATTTTTTTTTTGAAATAAGAGTTTTGGAGCTAGGAATTAATAGCGGGGGAAATGCCATAAAATAGAATCACTAAGGGGAGATTCACCAATGATTTTAAAAGTAGAGAAATGATGTTCAAGATTTGTGGAGAAAGAAATAAATATAACTCTCGGCTCACTCTATAAGACATGCACGACAACTTCAGCAGGGTAATCTAATCTACTCAGTTTCGATCACAAAAAAGCTAACTAATCCAGATATATCATAGCTAAGCATCATTCAATCATCCGGAAGTGAAGTGTACAATTCATGCATATAGAAGTGATAAAGGAAAAGAAGTCAGTACTCCAGATATAGGCATTCAATGCGTGAATCTTGGTGTGTTTTCTGTGATAGCATACATATGAATATTCAGGCTCAGCTAATAATAAAATTTCATCCATTTTCATGAGGAAAAAGTGTGGGCTCCTATTTCTAAATGCAAGCGAGTCATAGCATATGATATCAGAAATGAAATCTAAGACACGATAAATATAGCATGCATATAGAATAAGCTAACTCCACGTAGACATCATCACAGAAAATTCATCTCTAGCATGAGATGAAAAAAAGGAAGAAGTAAAGATAAAAGGAAAATAGAACTATGCAATGCGGCACACAGGAAAGTAAGGAAAACGTGATGCATGGCAAAACAAAAGGGAAAATAACGAAAAATGAGTGCAAAAGTGAAAAGCGGTGTGAAAAACTGAAAATAAAGGTGGCAAATCGAAAAAGAACGTGAGAGCTCACTCCCCCAAGCTAAACGGCACAGTGTCCTCAATGTGCAAAGTGTGGCACACAGAGAGACAATTAACGTGAGGGGCAAGTGAGGATGCATGCATGATGGAAAGAAAAAGGATAATAAAACGAAAAATTAAGAAACGAAAATATGATGCGGATATGATGCATGCACAGATATGAGTGATACGAGTATAAATGGGTCACCAAAAGCTCTCCCTCTCTCCCAAAAAAAGATATATAAAGAGACGGCAAATGAGAATCACAAAAAGGTGAGGGGAGGGGGGGGTGGACAAAAGTGCATCAGGACCCAGCAGAGACGGGCAGCACAACGGCAGGAATGGATAAAGGCATCAAGAGTGCCTAAGAAGGCGGTGCCGCGCCGTCTCCGTCCTGAGGCGGTGGTGGTGGTGGTGGTGGTGTGGACTGTTGAGCTGGGGTGGGCGTGGGAGTGGAAGCAGGTCGAGCGTGTGTGGGAGTGTGTGTGGGAACCTGCTGGGTGGGTGGGGGTACGCGCGGGAGACGCTCTAAGATCTGTGTCAGGCAGTAGTGGATCTGAGGGATCAGGTCAAAGCGTCCAGCCATCGTAGAGACGGTGGAGGACAGGGTCCGAAGGTCTCCTCTAAGACCACTCACCGCCACCTCAAGAGCACGTATGCTCTGCAGTACAGTGTCGGGCGGGGGTGGTGCAGAGGGACGCACCGGTCTAGGCTGCGCAGGGCGAGGCTGGCGTACGCGTGTGGAGTATGTAACGGGCTCAGCAGGGAATGGGACAAAAGGTGCCGTGCCAGGAAATGTGGGCCGGGCCTCAGTGTGAGGCCGGGGCGGGCGGTGAGAAGTGGAGGCAGCGGCAGCAAAGGAAGCGTGCAAAAGAGGCAACGAGGTGGCCAAAGAGGTCTGTGACACAGAAGTGTGGACAGACGCCACGACACTCTCGGAGAAAACGGCGGTAGTGGAGACAGAGGAATCTCCCGCTGGGGCAGAAGTGTGCGGTCCAAAAGGTGTAACCCCAGCGGAGATCATGCTAACCATGGTCTCCACGACCGCGGTGAACGAGGGCTCTCCACTCGCGACTACGGTCGGCGGGCGCTCGGGGAAGGCAGAAGAAAGAGGCTCGACAGACAAGGGGCCAGTGGTGGAAGTGGGAGTGGTGGTGACAGCCTCGGAAGCGGTGACAGTGGTGGAAGTGGGCTCAGCAAGGGTACTCGCGACACTGGTAGAGGTGAGGACAGAAGTGTCAGGAGCAGCAGAAACGACAGGTGTGGGCTGAGGGGCCACAGGGGCGGCAGCGGGCTCGGCAGGGCGTGCAGCAGGGTCTGCGGGAGCAGCCTGGGCAGCGTGGGCGGCGGGGCCCTGCTCGGCCTCCTCGGCCTCGAGCACGTAGGCGGCGGGGATGAGGACATCCATCGCTGGGAGCCAGTCAACGTGGGCCGGTGCAATCTGGGTCCGAGCTGGGCTCGGGAGAATCATGTAATCGGCCCCATAGGGGCCGTGCAACCAGACCCAGTGACGCTCACCGTGCGGACGCAGCATCTTCATCCGGGCCATAACGTCTATCGACAAGGAAGTGGGGCCCGGAACGCGTCGCAGGTCGTCGGGGAAATCCTCGCCGGTCATAAGAGCCAGCAGGGTAATCAGGCCGCCGCAGCATATCGGTGAGCGAGCGCCCACCGATACAATGATGCGGTCTAAGTACCATGCCGCGATATCGATCACGACGGCGGGGACAAGCTCATCTCCATCCCTAGACAGAGCTCTGGGACGTGTCATCGCATAGAGCATGTAAAGCTCTGGCGTAGACATCGTGCCCGGCTCATATCTGGCCAAAAAGGTAGTCGCCATGAGGCGCTGGGCAATGCGTAGGCAGGGATGTACGATGGCCGAGGCCTTGGCCCTACTAGGGTCAAAGGCGGCGTGGAGACCCGTGATACGTGCCCAGAAGGCACCGGCGTCGAAAGAGGGTGGAGGGATATGTGTGGGGCCATAACCGCGATCGGCTCCGGGGACTGCGGGCCAAGAGAAAAATGCTCTCATCATATCGAGAGTGACCTGGCACTCTCGATCCATGAACCGGAATGAGCATCCCTCATCGGTCCGGGCGATCGAACTCAAAACCTCAAGTGTCGGACGGATAAAAGTATCCGCCGACACCTGGAAAAAATCTCGCCAGCCCACGTTGTCGTACAACGTGAGCATCCCCTCAAGTACCCCCAGGCGTCTTAGGTCAGCGAGGTGTGCGAACCTGGAGGGTACGATCGAGCGCTGGGAGATACGCTCGAAGACGGCGCGGTGTGCGTCGTCTTGGAACGTAATCCCGAGCGGCCCGACCAGTGGAGCCGGTGGTGGTGGCTGTGGATCGGCGGGGAGAGGCTGTGCGGGCTGTGGGTGCGCTGCAGGCTGTGCGGGGTGTGCGGAGCCTGCAGGCTGTGCTGGGTGTGCGGGGTGTGTGGGGGACGGTGGAGGAGAGTCCTCCAACTCGTGGGAGGGGCCGGCATCATCCGACCGCTTCCGCTTGGCGGAAGCTCTCTTCGACCGCGGCCGTGTCCGGGGCGGCATATCTGCCCCGAGCGCGCGCCGAAAAAGTGAAAAGTGCGGCGTGTGCACAAAGAGTGGAAAGAGTTTACCCAAACACGCCGCGAGTGCTAAGTAGTGGAAGCGTGCGAAGTCCGCGCCTCCACGAAGTCCTGAGCAGCCCGTAGAAGCTCCCCTGAGCTCCCCTAAGCTCCAAAAAGCAACCTGCGCATGGAAAAGCGATATCAGCGAGTAATAATCAAAATGTATGGAGCAATAGGGGTATAACAGATAGATATGTGACTTGATTCGGGTTAGGGGTTCGATTGACACACGGATCCTCAAAAACTACGCAAAAAGAGAAGAAAATGGTGAAAATAAGCGAACCGGAGGTGATCGGAGACGGGGTTTGCCGGCGGCGACTCGGGCGGGGTGCGGCGACGGTCGGCCGGCGGTGGCAGGCCGAGCGGCGGTGCGCGCGGGCGAGTGGGCGTTGGGCGAGGCGCGATCGGGCGAGGGGAAGCTGAGGGGGCGCGGGCGAAGGGGTTTTTTTTTCGTTTTCGAAAACTGCGCCTCCCCTTGCTTTATATTAAAAAGTTACGACTCGGCCGAGTGACTTTACTCACTCGGCCGAGCGAAGCAAATAAAAATTTCTCCCCGATATCGCTACGGCCGAGTGGCCTTGCCAGGCTCGGCCGAGTGGGGTAAATCCATTCGGCCGAGTGACTCAAGCTACTCGGCATGACTCGCCCAAGGAGGGTATCTGTTTCACTCGGCCGAGTGAATATATATACTCGGCCGAGTAGCAGTTATAATGAAATGAGGAAAATAGACAGAGAGTTGGGTACAGCAGACTTCCCTTGTTCGTGAGCGGCTCGGCCGGACGAACTTCTGTACTCGGCCGAGTGACTAGTATACTCGGCCGAGTGAGCCTTGTATTCTGCTGTTTGTCTTCGTTTGGGCTCTAAACTCCGTCTTTCCTTCTCCAGTCGATTTCATGCTCCTCCTAAGCGTCGAACGCCTTCTTGGGGCGCTCCTCATCGTCTCGTTCAACCTCCTCATGATGATCTACCTATCTCCTCTCCTGTCAAGAAAAATAGGACCCGTTATCACAAAATTTTTGATCGGATGACTCAAAACACTAAAAATTTCTAAAACGAAAATAAAGAAAAAGCGAAAATAAAGTAAAAACCGTCGGGTTGCCTCCCGACAAGCGCTCGTTTTAGGTCGTGAGCTCGACCCCCTATAATTTTCAATCAATGCGGGATGTTTGGTGCATATGAGATGCACCCGTCAAACTTTCCGGGGAGCGCGCTTGGATTCGAACGTAGCGGCGCAGCGGTCTCCCTCGGAGGTCTCTTGTCCCGAATGGTGTTGGGGGGAGGCTCCCCCAAGCTAGCATTTGCCCCGGTCAACGGCTTAGCCGGCGATGCCGATTTCCGTACCGGCGGAGCTTTCTTTGGAGATTTTGATTTCGAGAGCTTGCAGAGCTCTCGAATCCTTGCGACATCAGCGTCGCCTTCATCTTCATCAGCGGAGAAGTCGGGGGAATCATCATTATTGTCCTCATGGCCTAAATCCGGGCCTTCATCCAATTCTTCATCAAAAAGGGCACCAATTGAGTGAGGAATCGCCTCCTCTATCACCTCATCAAGGAGGTCCATATAATCGAGCTCCTCATGGTAGGGCATGTGCTTCATTGCCTTGGGAATGTGGAGATCCACCTCGATGTTTCCGACGTTTAAGGTTAAGGTACCTTCGCGCACGTCGACGATGACTCCGGCGGTGGCGAGGAATGGGCGCCCAAGTATCAATGAGGTGTCTCCCTCCTCCTTAATGTCCATGATGACGAAGTCACATGGCAAGCATATTCCACCCGGGACTTGAAGTGGGATGTCTTCGGCAATCCCCACCGGCCTTGTTATCCGTCCATCGGCTAATTGAATGCGCATGTCGGTGGGTTTCAACTTTGTCCCGGTGTTAAGCTTTAAGAACATGGAGAGGGGCATGAGACTCACACTAGCCCCAAGATCGACTAACGCTTTTTGAAGAGGCACGCCCCCCAAAGTGCAAGGAATCCGAAAACTCCCCGGATCTTTAAATTTTGCCGGCTCCTTTTCTCTCTTGGTGAACCAAGAGCCCTCCTCGGCTAGCATGATCTTCTCCTTCCTCTTTCTCCCCGAAATCAAGTCCTTCAAGAATTTGGCATATGTGGGGATCTCGATGATGGCGTCAAGGAAGGGAATATTTAGGCTAACTCCTCTTAGATACTCGAGGAATTTCGCTAGCCTTTTCTCCATTTTCGCTTTCGCTAGTCTTTCGGGGAATGGGACCGGTGGCATGAAGCGCCTCTCCTCAATTAATAGCTCCGCCCTAGATTTCTCCTTGTCTTGTGGCTCCTTCTCCTTTTCAATCTCGACTATCGGCTCAACCGGCTCCAAACTTTCCTCCACGGCCTCCTCAATAGGAATCATGGCGGGGGTGGTGTCCTTCCCGCCTCTAGTAGTGACGGCAACCACGGCGTTGATGTGGCCCGTGTTGCCCCGTGGGTTTTGCTCCGGTTGCGCCGGCAATCTTTGAGTGTTCCGGTTGAGCAATGCCAATTGCTCCGATATTTGAGCCACTACGGTATTGAGAGATTCTTGCCCCGCCTTCAAAGTAGCATTCACCTTATTTTGCTCGACCATGAACGCCTCCACTCTAGTTTCGAAATCGGATCGTTGTGGAGCTTGCGGAGGGTTTTGGTTTTGATTCCTCCACCCTTGATTGTATCCGGGAGGCCTATAAGGTGGGACTTGTTGCTTTGGTTGGAAGTTTTGTTGTGTAGGTCCCCTCGGCGGATAGTATTGTTGTTGGGGTGGTGGTGGTCGAGCTTGATTAGGCGGTTGTTGCGGCGGGTTCAAAGCTCCTTCATTGTTGGCGTAGGAGAATCCCGGGTGATTTCTTGCGGCCGGATTGGACCAATAACCTTGGTTCCCCGCAACATATTGCACTTGCTCCAAGGATCCTTCTCCTTGCTCTCCTCCCGAATACATGGCTTGAGATTGGTCTTGCCAATCACTCATTTGGCTTGCCGGTGCGGAGGTGGAAGGGCTTCCTTGGGGCTCCGTGATGAATTTCTCCAATCTCTCCATCACCTTGTGGAGAGAATCAAATTTGCTCGTAAGCTCCGCTACGGCCTTTGCCTCGTAGATGCTAGTCGGCTTTAAGGAGGACGTAGAGTGTCCTCGCTCATCGCCCCATTGTTGGTTATTAGAGGCCATCTCCTCAATTAGGGCCGTAGCTTCCTCGGGAGTCTTTGACAAGATTGCACCATTCGCCGCGGCATCAATAACTTGTTTGGTCCCCGGTTGGAGACCGTTGTAGAAGCTATGCACTAACTCCCAATCTTCTATACTGTGGTGCGGGCACTGGTGCTGCAAATCCTTAAATCGCTCCCAAGCTTCATAGAGCGTCTCGTGTGGTCCTTGCTTGAAGGACATGAGAGCGCTCCGGATCTTCACCGTCTTGGATGGTGGATAGAATTTATCAATGAATGCATCCGCCAACCCGTCCCAAGAGGTGAAAACTCCGTCAGCTTGCGTCCTCAGCCAATAGAGTGCTTTGTCCTTTAGCGTGAAGGGGAAGAGGCGCAGTCTGATGGCATCAATCGGGACCCCCGGCATTTGGAAAGTGGCGCACTTCGACAAGAATGATTGGATGTGGTAGTGGGGGTTCTCGTGAGCGTTCCCATGAAATGGGTCTTGTTGCATCAAAACCACCAATCCCGTCTTTAGCTCGAAGTTCTTGTCGGCCGCCAACTCCGGCACGGCGATGGATGACGTAGTAGAAGAGGTTTTAGGCCGAAGCCTATCGCGAATAGAAATTATTCTCGCCATTCTCGCCGCCAATTCTTCTGGAGTTTCCCGGTTGGTCATAAACCCCCCTTCCGGATATTGTCTCCTTTCCGCTCTGAGTCTCCGCGCGGTACGTTCGATCTCGGGATCGAATAATAAGGCTTCGGGGTCCGCCGTAGATCTCGTGTACATGCACAGGGAAAACAGAGTTTCAAAGAGATGATTAGCACCGTGGAAGGGTTAGGTAAGAATAGCAAAGGAAATAATAATGGTAAAAGAGGTAAAATAAAAAGAAAATAAAAGAAAGAAATAGCTAGGTGAGAAAGAATCAAACGCAATCGCCTCCCCGGCAGCGGCGCCAAAAACTTGATCGCGCCCCGGCGTACATGTCCCGAGGCGACGGTTGTAGTTTTACCGCAAGCGCACGGTATAGCGGCGAGCGGGTATCGAACATAGGGAGGACGAATGACCGTGCTTGCTCCTAATCAACCTGGCTATTCAGAGGGATAATTGCCTTGGGCGATCCTGTCACAATCGTCAGACAAAAGTGCAAAATATCAAATCAAATAGAGAACGCCTAGGGAATGGGGAATCCCCACTACTCACCGTATTTCACAAATGTGGTTCGCCGGTATCGAAATCGCTAGGATGAGAATTTGGATGAACTAGTTGCAACTAAATGTGGAACCAAGCTCACGCTCTCGCGCTGTTGCCGGTCTATAGCTTTCCTGGGTTTGGGTCCAATCTCTTGCAAACCCTAGCCTAGGGAAGCTAGCATTAGGATCAACATCATCGTCCAATTGCGCACCGAGCCCAATCTCTTGTAAACTCGGTCCACAATCTAGATTAGGATAGTTCCTACCCGTCCAATCTCTTGCAAACGGGTATCGGCACGGAATTGCAACCGGAGATCCTGGCATCGGTCCAATCTCTTGCAAACCGATACTTCGAAAATCCGACTCCAACCCGATTCGGATTTCTAGGGCTTCCCATCGAATTGGGATCCAATCTCTTGCAAATCCCAATTGATGTGAATACCTAGCTATCCGTAGTAATTCGATCCCAATCTAATCCCTAATAACAGTCCTAGCTCAATTCTTACCAATTCAACACAAATACGAAATTGGGCTCGTAGGGTTCATCCCCACGCCCCAAGACGTGGAGACTACTCACTAATCATAGCAATAGCACAATAATTGGCAAAGAAATAGACAATGGAATTCATCACAACAATGATATAAACAATAAAAATAGAGTTTTTGTGGAAGAGAAGTGCAAACCAATGTAGATCTTCAATCAACCCAACAAAAATCCAAGTTTTTCTCTTCACCAATCACAATTAATAAAGCTAAAAAGTAGACTCAAAAAGCTGCAAAAAATCTGAGAGGTGGCTCCCAAAACTAGGGTAAAAACAGAGCTTAAATAGCCCCAAAAATCGTCTAAAAATCCTGACCAAAACGCCCCTGCACAGCCTGTTTTCCGCAAATTTCGCTACAGGCAGCGCATCGCACTCGGCCGAGTGACAAAAGTCGCTCGGCCGAGTGAAAACCCTGTCAATTTTCCAGTAAGTCGGGGACTTCAGGGGTCTTCAGTTCGGGGGTGGCTCGGCCGAGTGAGTTGTCGTCACTCGGCCGATGGCTTCACTTCACTCGGGCGGACGGGATTTGCCACTCGGCCGAGTGGGTCTTCTGAAGCTCAGATGGCCGAAAAACAGTAACTTCGGTCTTTTTGAGGGCCTTCGTCTGGGCGCCACTCGGGCGGACGTGGTATCGTCACTCGGCCGATGTGGTCTCCGTCGCTCGGCCGAGTACACATGGAAGTCGTGTCTGAACGGGTCGGCCGAGCAGTGTCTCGCTGGTCGGCCGAGTGGCTCCTCCACTCGGCCGAGTGGGACACAAAAAATGCCCAAATTGGTCGTTTTGGCCTCCTCGTCGCTCCGGCGACGTCCATTCTTCTTCCGCTCCTCTCCAACAGCAAAATACCCCTCGGGGAGGTCGTCGGTGGCCGTCTAGATTACACGCATCTCGAGATCACTCCTAATCGCGCCAAATCACCTGAAATGCGACAAAAACAACAAATCGTGAAAAGCATCGCAATATCGTAGATATATCGTGAAAAACATGATTTGGGCGATCAAAATGGCATGCAAACATGCGGGAAAAGGGTGTAAAATAAGGAGTGATCACCATCCAAGAGGAGGGAGATTGCATTCCCCCAAGAACCAGCTCAGCCACACCACCGAGGGGACATGCGAGTCCCAATCGGTCACCCAGGAACAGCTCCGTGATCGCTCTGGGACGTGACCCAAAAGAACGGTTGTAGTTTTACCGCAAGTGCACGGTGTAGCAGCGAGCGGGATATCGAACACAGGGAGGACGAATGACTGTGCTTGCTCCGATCGACCTGGCTATTTAATAAGAGAATTTTGCCTTTGGAGATCCTGTCACAATCGTCAGACAAATGTGCGAAATATCAAATCAAATAAAGAACGTCTAGGGAATGGGGAATCCCCGCTACACACCATACTTCATAAATGTGGTTCATCGGTATCAAAATTGCTAGAATGAGAATTCGGATGAACTAGTTGCAACTGAATGTAGAACCAAGCTCACGCTCTCGCGCTGTTGCCGGTCTATAGCTATCCTAGGGTCGGGTCCAATCTCTTGCAAACCCTACCCTAGGGAAGCTAGCATTAGGATCAACATCATCGTCCAATCGCGCACCGAGCCCAATCTCTTGCAAACTCGGTCCACGATCTAGATTAGGATAGTTCCTACCCGTCCAATCTCTTGCAAACGGGTATCGGTATGGAATTGCAACCGGGAATCCTAGTATCGGTCCAATCTCTTGCAAACCGATATTTCGAAAATCCGATTCCAACCCAATTCGGATTTCTAGGGCTTCCTATCAAATTGGGATCCAATCTCTTGCAAATCCCAATTGATATGAATACCTAGCAATCCGTAGTAAATCGATCCCAATCTAATCTCTAATAGCAATTCTAGCTCAATTTCTACCAATTCATCACAAATATGAAAGTGGGCTTGTAGGGTTCATCCCCACGCCCCAAGACGTGGAGACTACTCACAAATCATAGCAAGATCACAAAAATAATCGTTGAAATAAGCAATAGAATTCATCACAACAATGATAATAACAATAAAAATAGAATTTTTAAGGAAAAGAGATGCAAACCAATGTAGTTCTTCAATTAATCCAACAAAAATCCAAGTTTTGCTCCTTCTCCAATCACAAGAATAAAGCTAAAAAACTAGTCTAAAAAGCTGCAAAAAATCTAAGAGAGAGAGCTCTCAAACTAGGGTAAAAACAGGGCTTAAATAGCCCCAAAAATCGTCCAAAAATCGTGACCAAAATACCCCTGCACAGCCTGTTTTCCGCAGTTTTCGCTACAGGCAGCGCATCGCACTCGGCCGAGTGACAAAAGTTGCTCGGCCGAGTGAAAACCCTGCAATTTTCCAGTAAGTCGGGGCTTTCAGGGGTCTTCAGTTCGGGGGCGGCTCGGCCGAGTGAGTTGTCGTCACTCGGCTGATGACTTCACTGCACTCGGGCGGACGGGATTCTCCACTCGGCCGAGTGGGTCTTCTGAAGTTCAGGCAGCTAAAAAACAGAAACTTCGATGTTTTGGAAGGGCTTCGTCTGGGCGCCACTCGGGCGGACGTGGTATCGTCACTCGGCCGAGTGGGTCTTCTGTGCTCGGCCGAGTGCACAGGTAACTCATGTCTGAATTGGTCGGCCGAGCAGTGTCTCGCTGGTCGGCCGAGTGGCTCCTCCACTCGGCCGAGTGGGACACAAAGAATGCCCAATCTGCTTGTTTTGGCCTCCTCGTCGCTCCTGCGACGTCCATTCTTCTTCCGCTCCTCTCCAACAGCAAAATACCCCTCGGGGAGGTCGTCGGTGACCGTCTAGAGTAAGCGCATCTCGAGATCACTCCAAATCGCGCCAAATCACCTGAAATGCGACAAAAACAACAAATCGTGAAAAGCATCGCAATATCGTCGATATATCGTGAAAAACATGATTTGGGCGATCTAAATGGAATGCAAATATGCGGAAAAAAGGTGTAAAATAAGGAGTGATCAAAATCCCCCAAGCTTGCCTCTTACTCGTCCTCGAGGAAGATAAGTAAAATGCGAACCCGGTGGATTCGGAAAACGAAAACGGCGAAAAACGGAAAAATGAAAAAAAAAACGAAGAAGAATGAAAACGAAATGAAAATAAAGAAAGAAAGAAAGAAAGAAAGAAGCGAAGAGGTAGGATGCTAGATCATTTTCTCAGGACGTGGGTTTCACTTACTCTTATAGCATGCACCGAATGAAAAATACATGTCAAAGAATTTTATTTTGATATCATAGTATAATGGTGCAAATAGAAATAGAAAACCCACGAAAAACGATATAATCATGAAAAACGGAATAATTTTAAAATTAACGTCGTCTGAATCATTTAAAGCGGTATACAAATCACAGATCACACACTTTTCAATTGAACGCTTTCTATCAGGAGTATAAGAGTATCACTCTATAGAATAGAGAGAATAGAAAAGTATGGATTTCATGAAATGAACGCTAGGCTTAGATTTCTGGATTTCGTAAAACTAAAATAATCTCACCGAGTATAGAATATTACTTAGCCTAGGTTGTCGTGCAATATCAAGTAGTCACACTCTCACACATCAATGGATCCCCTCCCCCAAGCTTATCTATAAGCGTGGTGGCATAAAAAAATATTTACATCCCCATTTTTTTATACATATAGCTCCAAAAGCAACGAAAAGAAAGAAGAAAGAAAGAAGGTGAGATGTGATCTTTTATTGAGGATTTTTCCTCTCTTTTTTTTTCTTTTGTTGTTTTTTTTCTTTGCAATAAGCAATATATACACAACGATCCCAACTCAGAGAGAGATAATGATGTACAAGAATGTTTTTCTCTCTCTTTTTTTTCTCTTTTTTTTAATAGAATAAGAGATTTGGAGCTAGGAATTAGTAGCGGGGGAAAATGCCATAAAATAGAATCACTAAGGGGAGATTCACCAATGATTTTAAAAGTAGAGAAATGATGTTCAAGATTTGTGGAGAAAGAAATAAATATAACTCTCGGTTCACTCTATAAGACATGCACGGCAACTTCAGCAGGGTAATCTAATCTACTCAGTTTCGATCACAAAAAAGCTAACTAATCCAGATTTATCATAGCTAACATCATTCAATCATCCTGAAGTGAAGTGTACAATTCATGCATATAGAAGTGATATAGGAAAAGAAAGTCAGTACTCCAGATATAAGCATTCAATGCGTGAATCTTGGTGTGTTTTCTGTGATAGCATACATATGAATATTCAGACTCAGCTAGTAATAAAATTTCATCCATTTTCATGCGAAAAAAGGTGTGGGTTACTATTCTAAATGCAAAGCAAGTCATAGCATCTGATATCTGAAATAAAACCTAAGACATGACAAATATAGCATGCATATAGAATAAGCTAAATCCAACGTCATCATCATCACAGAAAAGTCATCTCTAGCATGAGATGAAAAAGAAATAAAGATAAAGGGAAAATAGAAACTATGCAATGCGGCACACATGAAAATAAGAAAAATGTGATGCATGGCAAAATAAAAGAAAAGTGATGAAAAATAAGTGCAAAAGCGAAAAAATGGTGTGCAAAAGCGAAAAATAAAGGTGGCAAATAGAAAAAGAACGTGAGAACTCACTCCCCCAAGCTAAATGGCACAGTGTCCTCAATGTGCAAAGTGTGGCACACCGAGAGACAAGCGATGGGAGGGGCAAGTGAGGATGCATGCATGGAAAAATGAAAAGAAAAAGGTAAAATAAAGAAATGAAAATATGATGCGGACATGATGCATGCACAGATAGGAGCGATACATAGATATAAGTGTCACCAAAAACTCTCCCTCTCTCCCAGAATAGATATAAAAAGATATGATCAAAAAGAGAATACCATAATAAGTGAGGGGAGGGGGGTGGACAAAAAGTGCAACAGGACCCAGCAGAAACGGGCAGCACAACGGCAGGAATAAATCAAGGCATCAAGGGTGCCTAAGAAGGTGGTGCTGCGCCGTCTCCGTCCTGAGGCGGAGGTGATGGCGGTGGTGGTGTAGGCTGCTGAGCTGGGGTGGGCGTGGAAGTGGAAGCAGGTCTAGTGTGTGTGGAAGTGTGTGTGGGAACCTGCTGGGTGGGTGGGGGTACGCGTGGGAGACGCTCCAAGACCTGTGTAAGGCAGTAGTGGATCTGGGGGATCAGCTCGAAGCGTCCAGCCATCGCAGAGACGGTGGAGGACAGGGTCCTAAGGTCACCTTTAAGACCACTCACCGCCAACTCAAGAGCACGTATGCTCTGCAGTACAGTGTCGGGCGGGGGTGGTGCAGAGGGACGCACCGGTCTAAGCTGTGCAGGGCGAGGCTGGCGTACGCGAGTAGAGTATGTAACGGGCTCAGCAGGGAAGGGGACAAAAGGTGCCGTGCCTGCAAATGTGGGCCTGGCCTCAGTGTGAGGCCGGGACACCGGCTGGTGGGAAGTGGAGGCAGCGGCAGCAAAAGAAGTGTGCAAAGGTGGCTGCGAGGCGGCTAGAGAGGTCAGTGGCACAGAAGTGTGGACAGACGCCACGACACTCTCGGAAAATACGGCGGAGGTGGAGACAGAGGTAACTACCGCTGGGGTGGAAGTGTGCGGGCCAAAAGGTGCAATCCCAGCGGAGATCATGCTAGCCATGGTTTCCACGACCGCGGCAAACGAGGGCTCTCCACTCTCGACAAAGGTCGGCGGGCGCTCGGGGAGTGCGGAGCAAAGAGGCTCCACGGACAGAGGGCCAGAGGTGGCAGTGGGAGTGGTGGTGACAGCCTCGGAAGTGGTGACAGTGGTGGAAGTGGGCTCAGCAAAAGTACTCTCGACACCGACAGCGGTGTTAGGAGCAGCAGAAGCATCTGGTATGGGCTGAGAGGCCACTGGGTCAACAGGGTCGGCGTCAGGCTCGGCAGGGTGTGCAGCAGGGTCTGCGGGGGCAGCCTGGGCAGCGTGGGCAGCGTGGGCCTGCTCGGCCTCCTCGGCCTCGAGCACGTAGGCAGCGGGGATGAGAACATCCATCGCAGGGAGCCAGTCGACGTGGGCTGGTGCAATCTGAGTCCGAGCAGGGCTCGGGAGAATCATGTAGTCAGCACCGTAAGGGCCGTGCAACCAGACCCAGTGACGCTCACCATGCGGACGAAGCATCTTCATCCGGGCCATAACGTCTATCGACAGAGAAGTGGGGCCCGGGACGCGTCGCAAGTTGTCAGGTAGGTCCTCGCCGGTCATCATGGTAAGCAAGGTGATCAGACCGCCGCATCATATCGGTGAGCGAGCGCCCACCGATACAATGATGCGGTCCAAAAACCAAGCCGCAATGTCGATCACGACGGCGGGGACAAGCTCGGCTCCATCCCTAGATAGAGCTCTGGGACGAGTCATCGCATAGAGCATGTAGAGCTCTGGCGTAGACATCGTGCCCGGCTCATATCTGGCCAAGAAGGTGGTCGCCATGAGGCGCTGGGCTATGCGGAGGCAGGGGTGGACAATGGCCGAGGCCTTGGCCCTACTAGGGTCAAAGGCAGCGTGGTGACCCGTAATCCGGGCCCAGAAGGCACCGGCGTCGAAGGAAGGTGGGGGGATATGGGTGGGGCCGTAACCGCGATCGGCACCGGGGACAGCGGGCCACGAGAAGAATGCTCTCATCATATCGAGAGTGACCTGGCACTCTCGATCCATGAACCGGAATGAGCATCCCTCGTCGGTCCGGGCGATCGAACTCAAAACCTCAAGTGTCGGGCGGGTAAAAGTATCCGCCGACACCTGCAGAAAATCTCGCCAGCCCACGTTGTCGTACAACGTGAGCATCCCCTCTAGTACCCCGGGCGTCCTAGGTCAGCGAGGTGTGCAAACCTGGAGGGTACGATCAAGCGCTGGGAGATACGCTCGAAGACGGCGTGGTGTGCGTCGTCTCGGAACGTAATCCCGAGCGGCCAGACCAGTGGAGCCGGTGGTGGTGGCTGTGGGTCGGCGGGGAGAGGATGTGCGGGCTGTGGGTGCACTGCAGGCTGTGCGGGGTGTGCGGGGCCTGCAGGCTGTGCTGGGTGGACGGCGTGTGTGGGGGACGGTGGAGGAGAGTCCTCCAACACGTGGGAGGGTCCGGCATCATCCGACCGCTTCCGCTTGGCGGAAGCTCTCTTCGACCGCGACCGTGTCCGGGGCGACATATCGGCCCCGAGCGCGCCGAAAAGTGAAAAAAGTGCGGTGCGTGTAAAAGAGTGGAAAGAGTGTACCCCGACACGCCGCGAGTGCTAAGCAGTGGAAGCGTGCGAAGTCAGCGCCTCCGCGAAGTCCGGATCAGCCCGTAGAAGCTCCCCTGGGCTCCCCTAAGCTCCAAAAAGCAACCTGCGCATGAAACGGCGATTTCAGCGGGTAATATTCAAAATGTATGGAGTATTAGGGGTATAATAGATAGATATAGGAATTGATTTGGGTTAGGGGTTCGATTAATACACGGATCCTCGAAAAATACACAAAAAGAGGCAAAAACGGCGAAAACAGGGGTACCGGAGGTGATCGGACGGGCGACCGCCGGCGGCGACTCGGGCGAGGCGTCGGCGGGTGCTCGGCCGGCGGTGGCGGGCCGAGCGGCGGCGTGGCAGCGGCGGTCGGGCGAGTGAGGGCGAGAGCGAGGGGGGTTCGGGCGAGGGGAGCTGGAGCGTCGGGGGGTTTGGGGTTTTTTCGTTTTCGAAAAATGCGCCCCCTCAGCTCCTTATATAATAGAAGTTACGACTCGGCCGAGTGACGTGGTCACTCGGCCGAGCGGGGCCAATGAAAATTTCCTCCCCGCTTACGCTTCGGCCGAGTGGCTTTGGCAGCCTCGGCCGAGTGGAGTAAGTCCATTCGGCCGAGTGACTCAAGCTACTCGGCAAGACTCGCCCTAGGAGGGTATCCGTTTTACTCGGCCGAGTGGGAATATGTACTCGGCCGAGTAGCAGTTATATTGAAATCAGGAAAATAAACAGAGAGTTGGGTACAGCAGACTTCCCTCGTTCGTGAGCGGCTCGGCCGGACGAACTTGTGTACTCGGCCGAGTGACTAGTATACTCGGCCGAGTGAGCCTTAATCTCTGCTGTTTGTCTTCGTTTGGGCTCTAAACTCCGTCTTTCTTCCTCCAGTCGATTCCTTCTTTCTCCTAAGCATCGAGCGCCTTCTTGGGGTGCTCCTCGTCGTCGCGTTCATCCTCCTCATGATGGATCTACCTATCTCCTCTCCTGTCAAGAAAAATAGGACCCGTTATCACAAAATTTTTGGGGCGAACGACTCAAAACACTAAAAATTTCTAAAACGAAAATAAAGAAAAGGTAAAAATAAAGCAAAAACCGTCGGGTTGCCTCCCGACAAGCGCTCGTTTAAGGTCGTGAGCTCGACCCCCTATAATTTTCAATCAATGCGGGATGTTTGGTGCATATGAGATGCACCCATCAAACTTTCCGGGGAGAACGCTTGGATTGGGAAGTTGCGGCGTAGTGTTCTCCCGCGGTGGTCTCTCGTCTCGAATAGTGTTGGGGGAGGCTCCCCCAAGCTAGCATTTGCTCCGGTCAACGGTTTTGCCGGTGATGCTGATTTCCGTGCCGGCGGAGCTTTCTTCGGAGACTTTAGTTTCGCGAGCTTGCAGAGCTCTCGAATCCTTGCGACATCAGCGTCGCCTTCATCATCTTCAGCGGAGAGGTCGGGGGAATCATTTTTCTTCTCATCGTGGCCTAAATCCGGGCCTTCCTCGAAATCTTCGTCAAAAAGAGCGTCAATTGAGTGAGGGATCGCCTCCTCTATCACCTCATCAAGGAGGTCCATGTAGTCAAGTTCCTCGTGGTAAGGCATGTGCTTCATGGCCTTAGGAATGTGGAGCTCTACCTCGATGTTTCCGACGTTTAAAGTTAGGGTACCTTCGCGC